>CAIGQZ010001313.1:5394653-5422154 GCA_903798205.1 Danio tinwini | reverse complement strand
GTGTGTGTGTGTGTGTGTGTGTGTGTGTATGTGTGTGTGTGTGTGTGGATTAGCTTCATTAGGATCAGTGGGTCACTGCTGTTTGGCTCTTGTCTGGCTTCCTGTGATTCTGTGGGACTGGAATCTGGGTCATTGGTTGGCAGAGATGGATGGTGCCGGTGCGAGACTGGAGAAAGAGAGAGAGAGAGGTTGTTTATGTGTGGATTCTTATGTAATAGACTTTGTATAAAGGGTGTGATGTGACCTGCTTAGCACTGATGGAAAATAAACCCACCACGGTCCAATAATAGCAGCACTATACAAAAATGTCTGGTAGATAAAGTTACAACTGGGAATGTACAGAGCTCAGTAACAGGGAAGTTTCATATCTTTGACTTTAACAATACTCGATTATTCCTCTGGCACCTAAAAAACAAAGTGGAGTTTATTATTGAATATTACACAAAAGTGTTATTACATTTACATGTGCTTTGATTAAAATATCTGCAAAGCGACTGTTCAGAAGTTAACGTTGGTAGTATATTAAAAATATAAACATGTCTAAAAAACATGAGTTTATGCTATAAATAAAATGCTCTAATGACCATCACTGTTGGGGAGAGTTACTTTTAAAAGTAATGCATTACAATATGCAGTTACTCCCCAAAAAGTTACTAGTTGCTTACTCGTTTTTTTATGGTAACGCGTTATGTTTTTGAGTTACTTTTGCTGACCACAGAGCTTTACATGCCATGTATACAGATTAATGAAATGTTTAAAGCAATGCGTTTGCTGCTTTTGTACCTTTTGTCGTATTAAAAAGTCAAATCACTGTCCATTCAGATAATCCTCTTTTTTCTTTCCTTCCATGTGTTCAAAATAAAGAGAATATTTCCATCGCAGGGTGAAGCGGTGGCCTAGTAGGTAGTGCTGTCGCCCCACAGCAAGAATGTCGCTGGTTTAAGCCTCGGCTGAGTCACTTGACATTTCTGTGTGGAGTTTGCATGTTCTCCCCGCATTCGCATGGGTTTCCCCCGGGTGCTCCGGCTTCCCACCGGATATGCGGTACAGGTGAACTGGGTATGCTAAAATTGTCCGTATACGTGTATGTGTGTGAATGAGAATGTTAGGGTGTTTCCCAGTAATGGGTTGAAGCTGGAAGGGCATCTGCTGCATAAAACATATGCTGGATAAGTTGGCGATTCATTCCGCTGTGGCGACCCCAGATTAATAAGGGGTCTAAGCCGAAATTGAATGAATTAATGAATTTCCTCGCAGAAATGTACCGATCTGCCATCTTCTTTTCTGCCTGTTCCTGCATTCTCTCATTGTGTGCTGGTTTCAATGTGACTATGATCATTTTAATTCAGCAGTTTATTTTTCTAAAGCAAATTAACTAAACTATAAAGTAACTCACATTACATTTTTTAAAAAGTAAATCAAATATTATTACTTAATTTTAAACAGTTGTGTTACTTTACTCATTACTTAGAAATTATTATAATAAAATATTATTACATAACTTGCATTACCCCCCAACACTGATGACCATAATATGTTGACAGTGTATTAAGAAAAACTCATATAAATTATAAAGCATAAATTTAGGAAAATTTAGATTTTTTTTGTGAATCCAAACTTCATTATTTATAACATTTTGCTACATTATAATTGTTTTACTGTGACTTAGATGAATAAAATTCACTTTTTCTTAAAAAAAACCCCTAAAACCTTAGATGTGGATCGAGTGAAGGTATATGTGTATGTATGTATATGATTTGTTATTATTTGTTTTTTCTGTATTTGTTTTTATTTTATTTATTATTGTTATTATTATTATTATTATTATTGTTGGGGCTAGATAGGATTGTATATGGCGTGTGGGTTGTTGTAAAATGTACTATGCTATTTGCAAAATTAAAAATTCAGAAACAAAAATAAAAATAGATAAATAAACTAGTGGAACAAACTTTCAAATGATTAAGTCTTTCATACGCTGAGATGTTGGCCTTTTTGTTTTTTCTTTCATGAGAAATCCCCCAAAGTACACTTGTTTCTTTTTCACACAATAAAAAAAATAAATTAAATACTAAACTTGTTGGTAGACAATCAGATAAAATCTTACAAACTAAACTATTCTTATCCCAGTTTGGGGAACAAATTCAGAATTACAGGAAAAGGCGCTGAGCATGCTTGCATCACTTCCTCTTTTGACTTCCTGCAACTCCCACAATACACGTCTCCCACTGCTGCTTATAAAAAAATTAAAGACCCAACAACATTCTACAAGTCTGTTAGTAGCAGCGAATAATCCTCCACATGTGCTTGATCTAATTATTTTATATTCAAGTGGTAAGCAAACCAACACTCCCATACATGCAAGTCAGCTTTCACACCTTCACTGTCACTGTTTAACCTGTTGTTCAGGATAATGGGGGTAAAGGTGATTTTTAACTACCTGTTTTTCAGCAGATATCCAGACTACTTCCTCTTCCAGTAGTGGATCTGAATAACTGATTTTTTTTACTTTAGCGTTGATCATTTTAAAGATTAGGAATAGAGTTGTAAACCAAACACCTGAAAGACTCCAAAATCTTAACTTTAGTTTATGCCAGGTTTATTCTTCTGTATTATTATTAGTTGAAAGTTGGATTGAGACATTTCCACCAAATAAAACAATCAAGAACCTATTGGTACACTATTAAAAAGAGGTGCATTCCAATTTGTATACTTGGTTGCATTTTTAGTAGGGCTGCACCGATAAACGATATCATATCAAATTGCGCTAAAATGTATGTTGATAACGATGATAAGTTATGGACATTTTTACTTTTTTATATTGATCTAAGAGCCAATCACACAGCAGACATTTGCAACAGGAATCTGTAATTGTGTTGATATTAGAGATGTGCTACGTCACCCACTATTGTTTAGCGAGCTCGATTCACTTTCCCGCCAGCAGTATTTACTGTTAAACTGTTGTTTATTTTAATGATGACTGTATTTACCATTTTTAAACAAAGTAAAACATTTATTTTAAAATATTTCTGCAATTATTTTTTAGAAAATACATATCAAAAGAATATTTTTGTTTGTGCATTGCACATATGCTGTCAGTTACAGTTAGTTTTTCAGAATATTATAGACCATTTCAATGTGGTGCTGTCATTGGCACATGAACATTTCCTGCTTGTTATCAAACTACTTCATAACTGTAACAAGAGGCAATTCAATCATAACCTAATGTTAAAACAGCTATCATAACTTTACTTATCAATATGTGGCTCTAAAGTTATAGAAATTAAAAATGTAAAGGAATTATTACAAAGGGACCATTGTTTTTGTTTACATTCCTCGAAATGGTCTATGTTTTATATTGTATATTATAAGTGTAATACAGAAAACCTGTATCTCCAAAAACAACAACAACGGAGTAATGTGTAAATTGTGTTTGTTAATAAACAATACTTTATTTAAAGTTTTGTTATTTATTGAAGCATCTAATCTTTGTGGCTTCAGTCATTGTTGGGATACTATTTTAAAGCTGGAAGCAATAACAACTTACATCAAAATATATAGTTAATGTTCAATATGGAAAAGAATTATCGAGGTTGCATTTTTGCCATATAGCCCAGTCCTAGCTGCACAATATATCATTTCAGCATAGATATCACAATGTGATCATTCGCAATTGCATCTGTTTGAGGCCTGTGACTGTGATTTTAAAAGCATTTGTAACTCCAATAACAAATAATTTCACTCAATTATTATTTAATTACTTTACCTGAATACTGTTAGACTCAGAAAACGATAAAACACTGTTTATTTCTATGGTGTTTTTTTCTTTATTGTATTTAAAGTAGGGCTGAGCGATTTCGCCTAAAATCAAAATCTCGATTAATTAAACATTTTAACTTTTAATGAATGATTATTTTATTTATTGCTGACAATTTTCATATAGTATGCATTTTACTTTGGTACAGTTATCTCAGTGTTTAAGTTGTTGATGCTCGACATGTTGGTGGAATAACGTAACATAATGGAGCAGGGTCACGTGACTTCACACACGGTATAGGAAAGTTATCGGAAATAAAAATCTACCTAGAAAAATTACATTAATTATAACTTTTGAATATCGATTTTGATTACTTTTTTAATTAATTTATAGTTTATTAGATTTTACGCAGATGCACTCCCCTACAAAATAATTCCAATTAATCTAAAATTATCAGTTCTTTCCCAGTAAAGATATTAATCTGGGGAAATTGCATTTATATTGCAATTTAAAATGCAGAACAACAAATATTTCAATGCTCTGTATTTACAATATTCTTCAGCCCTAATTTTTTTTTTAGAAATATCAAAAGCAGAAAATACACTCTGACCAGAGTTTCATCAAGTCAAATTTAAGACCCCTTTAAGACCATTATGAATTAAACTTTAGACTTCTACAGGGCTAAACACTAATAATTCTTTCTAATGACCCGGTTTGCCACAAAAAAAATTAAAAAGTTCTTAGCAACATACTTTAATGCGTCAACACAAGAAAACTCTCTAGATATAAACATTATTTTCAACATATTCCTATTTTTTTGTTTAACATTGTTAAACGTATATTTATTGTGGAGGCAATTACATAAATAACCAAAAATATTTGTTGACTTGGTCCACATTGATTGAGTATAACTTCTATTCAACCTAATGCATGTTGTAAAACTTTTAAGTTTCTTGTCTGTTTATAAATATGTTTACTTGTCCTTCAGTAAATAGTTTTTGTATGAATGACGAAAATAATAAAATCATAAAGGAACTGTGTAATTATTTTTAGTTTTCTTTTCCTGATTTTAAGACCCCACGGATACCTTGTCTGACATTTAATAAGAAATTATATCCCTCTCAATATAGATGAATACAAATGTGGAAGACCACCACCAGTCATTTTAGATGCTTTATTCTTTACCAAAATAGAATCTCTGTGCAGTCGAGTAGATACAGGAGGACAAAGCCCTCCGAATACAGTATTTACATCACATTTTGTACAGATCAAATTATGAACAAGACACTTCAGACTTTTTACATGTGTTCAAACACCATGCTTTCCTCACGCACCCCTACACACCCAACATGCATACAAACACCACCCACCCTTCTTGCTATGGAGGTAAATTTGTCAATATTACAACTTCCTCTGTATCACTGAGGTTTATAAAGGCATTGCATGTGCACATTTGTCATTGTCTCATACAAAAAGTTCATGTTTTCAAGTCTACAGTTTAGCACGCACACAAACACACACAGATCCTCACAAGAAGGCCAGAATTAAATGTGATTTTTAAAGATCTCCCTGCAGTGTTTCAAGTGTCACTTCTGTGAATGACAAACAAGTTTCCTAGTCCGTGTAATAAGCTTTGGAAATATAAGGTTAGCCAAGTTAAACCAGATGTTTTTCATGAGTTCTGCAGCGCACTGATCCTGCGGAGAAGCTGCTGCTGTTTGGCTTTGAGTTTTCTCTTCTCCTGAGCTTGACGCCGCTGCGATGAGTGCAGCTGGAGTAAGTATTCAGTCGCCTGCGTCAAAATCGCCACTTTCGAGGTCTTTGAGGATCCAGACAAACCGGGAATCTCCTCACGGAGCGCTTGAAACCTAGAGCGGAGGTCATCCCTCCGCTTTCTCTCCAAGAAGTTGCGCCGTTGCTCAGTGGAGTCCTCAGAGTCTGAAGTGGCGGGTGAGGAAAGCGGAGACGAGGGAGCAGATGAAGACTCCAGTCGTGGCCGTTTGCTCACAGACTCAATCTCGAAGTCATCCTCAGGGTCCGTGTCAGGGGAAGGAGCGGCATAGTTGTGTTGTTGCCGATGTAGAGACACGTGGAAGCGTTTAGGACATGGTCCAAAGGGATCAGCGCTCACTGTAATGGTAACCGGCGTCCGGCGACTTGGTGGACGACCACGTTTGGGCCGGTTGTCCACAGTCACAACGTCAATCTCATCATCATCCTCATCGTCGTCATCTGAGGAGACAAAGCAATTGGCAGATTCAGCAAAATTACAAGACATTTTAAATTGGTTAAGACCTCTTTAAGCATGCTTTCGTGTGAAAATGTAGACTTGGGATTGGTCATCTCTGCTGTAGCAAAAATACAAAACTGGGTACAAACATTTCCTAAAATACTGCAAAGTTACACAAATGCAATTTATGCTTCCACTTTATAACAAACAGCTGTGTGTAAAGGTGGTTTACTCACTAGTAATAGGCTATAAATAAAATTGCTGAATATTTCTTAGATTTTGGCATGAGTGGCATGAGCCAATTAGTTACACAGCTTAATTAGCATATTTAAAGGCACATTTTCATTAATATTGTCCCTTTAATGCTTGGGTAGTGTATTCACTATTCATTTCTGCAATTACAACAAAGTATAAATATTAAAAACGCAACTAAAAGTTTAGAAGAAACTGCATTTAAAATAAATGAAAAATAAAATTATACAAATTAAAAGCTTCACAAAAATAAACAGAAATTCTATCCATTTCAATCTAAAAGTGCAAAGAACTACCCAAACTACAATGAAAACATGAAGTTAACAAAATAAGCTAGAATAATAACAGTTTATAATGATAATACAATGCCAGGGCGTTTTCTCTGCACGCTGCAGCAAATAATAAATAATTGGATTTAGGAAAGTTCAGCGAGTAGTGCAAGCAGTGGAGTTCCCCCAACGTGCAAGTGGGACATGAAAAACTGGGAGTGGCACTGGAGCGGATTACACAACTTTTGACCAAAAGGAAGGGAATCCGCTCCACAGCAAACACTCCACATCAGGACCTTTCAGCCAGAGTGGCTTTGGTCTCATGCTTGGGTTTATTTTGGAACAATTTCATTTAAAGAAAATTACAATTACTTGTCTGTCAGATTTAGTCTGAATTGCAAGTAATCAGATATTAATCATTTGCGTAACCATCCAAATTTGTAGCACACCCTCAGCAGATAGTTTCTTTGACTCGATGTGACATTAAAGTAAATATCGCCTCATGCCATCAATATTAATCTCTTACCAGATGAATCTGAGCGACACTCAGAACCGGAGGAGCCCGCAGCCACTTTCTTGTTATGCGGGACAGGGAGCTCCAGGACTGCGGCGGGGTTCACGCATTGTGCCGCCTGGCTCCCAGTCACGGGCGTGCCCGATGCGGCACGGGCAGCTTTCTGTGCGGTCGAGTTCTGGATTAGAGCGGTCACCGGTGCTCGCTCTCCATGCGCAACCTTCTCCAACCGGTGACTCGTGGAAAGTCCACTCCACATGCAGTCTTTGATAACAATTGAACCCAGATTCCCAAAAATGTCCAGTGGGTCGAACTTGTGCAGCCCCTCATACTCCTCATCACACGTTAAAACCTTCGGCGGCGCCCACCCAAGCCGGTCCCCCGGTATCGGGAATAACCAGTCCCCATCCAGCGTCCTTGAGGGCGACATGGGCGGGGTGGGAAGCAGCTCGAATTTCTTCCATATATCCTCACTCGGCGCCGTAGACTTAAAGAAGTCCTCCTCGGTGTCCATCTCGTCGTAAAAGTAGTGCTCCATCATGTCCCAGCCGTACAGTGTTTGGGTGTTGACTCCAGGCATTGCTTCAGACCATCTACTACACAAATATCTGCGAAGACAACGGGTCATTAGATCAAATGATGCCTGACCACGTGGAGCTCAAAAGCGTCGCAATGCACTTTACATGTAAAACGCACACTCACTAACTACATGCTGTCACTCTGTGCATTGTTTAATGTGCAATAAATACTGTAAAGTGCCATTCTTGCATGCAAACACCCATGTATTGCTTTAAAATGATATACTCGCATGCAAACGCTTATGCTCCCTAACCTGCATTAAATGCAAATAACTGTAGTGCACATACATAACGGTTGAGATCGGTTTAGTTGTCTATCAATGCAAAATAGTTTATCAACACTAACAGCAGATAACCCCTGCTGACTGAACGACTGAGAAACGGTCACATGTGATGTGAATGCGTTACTCCAACACTCCCATTACGGCTAAACGCACTAGGAGAGTAAAAGTAGCACCAGGTCCCATTAAAAGATACAGGAAATGTTCAGCAGCCTACGAGTTAACGCTAGAGCGAACAACGAAATTAACTTGAGATCAAGTCTGTGATAGTCCGACGTAAAAATGCACTTACCATGGGGTCGTAGACCTGCAAAGTCCAGGGAGAGTCTACGGGACGCGCAGGACAGAACAAAGAAGCGCAGCGTCCGGTAAAACTCCGGTACACGCGCTCTCGGGAAACAATAGCGCGCGCTACTCCAGCAGTCTGTTTCACAGCCGTTTAACCTGAACAACAAGAAAAGTTTTCCTTTTCTTCCTCGCGGATATAAAACGGGTGTCCTGTTACAACGGCAGTAACGATTGATCCGCGTGGTGCAGTGCAGCCGCACCCTCCCCCAGCCCGCTGCCGGTAAAAGTGCTTTCGCGCCAGATCTACGTCTTTGTGTGAGAGCGCCGCGTGGCCACGCCCACCGGAGGCGCGGGGCGGGAGAGCGTGTGAACCGCCGCTTTATTGTGAATGTGAAGGCAATTCACAGCGCTAAAACGAGTATTTGAATGAAAATAGAAGCGTCTACGTCACTACTCCAATCTCATCACGATTGAACTGATGCGTTCCAAAAAAAAGAACTGATGCGTCCCTTTAATTGCCTTCTGATGCATGACGCACTAATCAATGTGTTACGTCTGAGCGCGCTAATCTTCGAAAGATGCAAACTGAAGTTTTTCTTCTGCTTCATGAAGCATCTGTTGATGAAATGCAACAGATTTTTTGTCCATCCAGTGTGGGTTATTAAAATGTAACATCATCACAGTGTTGCAGAAAGGACAATTAAAAGCCTATTAAGTATAGTACCAAAAAGAACATAAAACTTAGCAATATGATACAAAGATAAATTCTTATAAACAAATCCAAAAACTGGGTTAAATGTAAGAAATTAATAAGAAAAAAAATAGGGAAAAATGGAGAAAAAATAAGCCAGCGTATTGTTTTGTCCATATTTTAACCAAACTTTGGTTGAAATAACCCAGCATTTTAGAGTATGTACTAAATCAAATTTAACGATAATAAAAAATAATTTAATTAATATAATAATATAATTAATAAGTTAAATTGGCCGTAGTGTATGTGTGTAAATGCAAGAGTGTATGGGTGTTTCCCAGTGTTGGGTTGCAGCTGGATGGGCATCCGCTGCGTAAAACATATGCTGGATAAGTTGGTGGTTCATTCCGCTGTGACGACCCCAGATTAATAAGGGGACTAAGCTGAAAAGAAAATGAATGAATGATATTTTTATATATATTTTAATTATACACTATTAATAAACACTACATTCATAAAACAGTGTTTTACAATTATATAACTTTTATTTATATACAATATATACTTAATTTCTAGTTTGAATTTGAATTATTAAATGGGATAGCAGTGCTGTCGCCTCACAGCAAAAAGGTTGCTGGTTCGAGCCTCGGCTAGGTCAGTTGGCGTTTCTGTGTGTAGTTTGCATGTTCTCCCTGCGTTCGCGTGGGTTTCCTCTGGGTGCTCCGGTTTTCCCCACAGTCCAAAGATATGCGGCACAGATGAATTGGGTAAGCTAAATTGTCCATAGTGTATAGAGTGTGAATGATTGTGTGTGGATGTTTCCCAGAGATTGGTTGCGGCTGGAAGCGTGAAACGTGCTGGATAAGTTGGCGGTTCATTCTGCTGTGGCGACCCCAGATTAATAAAGAGACTAAGCCGAAAAGAAAATGAATGAATAAATAAATAAATGGGATAGCCCCTTGAGATGAACTATCTCATTTTTGAGGGGGTCTCTAAGAAGTACATAAATCAAACAGAGTACATCACGTCATAACAAACAAACAAAAAAAATGCTTTAAATAAGAGAGGAAACTAAAATAAACATATTTAACAAGAAACAAATACCAATGATATTGTCTACGGAACTTAGGTTGAAGCAAACCAAGAGATTCAAATAATATGCTATGATGTGTTTCATACAGACAGAGAAGAGGAGAGTTGAAGACAGTATTTAAAAGGTTTTAAATTGATATCAGAGGTATTGGTATAAATAATATCAGCATAATCAATAATTAGCTAAATTAATTGAGAAATGCACATTTTTCTTACTTGAAATGAAAAACAATTAATAGAATGTTACAGAGAACCTAAGCACCGATATGACTTTTTAATTATAAAATCAATATGGGGTTTATAGGACAGTTTAGTGTCTTATAATTATTTTGCAGAGATAAAATAAATAGCACCCAACTCAATATTACAAATGTAAAACAAATGCAATGTACATGGTTGAAATGTTACAAGGTAAAAACAAATGTAACTGCTTATATCATGTAAAAACTAATTTTAGCCCATGTCTAAAAATCTACTCTATAAGCAAGCTGCAGGGAGTAGAATATGCTTATATCAGTATTTTCTTTGGAGAACTATTGTGCATTATATTATGTTTTCTGTCAGTAAAACAAATTTTCCACTTCTGCATGGCAGTGAAGGAGTGATTCCAAGTTTTTCCCCCCACGTCATTTTGATTCTGCCCTCACGTGTGAAGTTTGTGGTTTCATATGGAGCAGTTAATGGCTCTGTTGATGTCAGAGTTCATCCATGCACTCTTTCACCCAACACGCTCCTC
The DNA here is from genome assembly GCA_903798205.1 of Danio tinwini. Classification (NCBI taxonomy): domain Eukaryota; kingdom Metazoa; phylum Chordata; class Actinopteri; order Cypriniformes; family Danionidae; genus Danio; species Danio tinwini. Next base: position 5,411,469 of record CAIGQZ010001313.1, on the reverse strand, counting down.
ACTGAGGGCACAGTGTGAACGCTAGTCGAGTAGGCTACAAGTGTGACCCAACGCTTGATCTTTCAGAGAATCACACATCTACGCAAAGAGCAGAGCAGATGCAGCACTGAGTGGAGAAAGTTCATGCCTATAAGGTCATATTTCTCTAAAATAGATCTAAAACAGGACACAAGCCTGTGATGTGTACAGATCATTTGTACACTGTAAAACATTATATGATCAATTAGTAATGAGAGCATATGTTTTTAGTTCATTGTAGCTTATTAATCTAAGTTAATCATGTTCTAACTTAATTTGATAAGTTATGCAAACTGTTTTAAGTCAGTTTAACGTAATATAAGTTCAATAGACTCAAGGTTTATTTCAGCTTAAAATTTTAAGGCAACTAGAATTATTTTTACAGTGTATGTATATAAAAAGAAGTTTATGAATTTAAGTAAAGGATGTTAGCTGTTAAAGAGAATGTAAAGGACAGGATAATGGAGGAGGATAGCTTTCAGAGCTGGAGCCCAGTTGTATTTTTATCACCTAAATATGTGTGAGGCTATTATGTATTATTATGGAACCTTAACACAGGAAAGGTGGAGAAATGGGAGTTCTGGAACAGTGACTGTTGTCCTAACAAACCAGTCTGTATTTTCTTTTTAAACTCTACTTAACAGCACCCATGCAGCTCATTTAAAATAACATTAAAGTCTGCCATGCACACTTTTGAGGATGCTACGCTCTAGTCTGGACATCTGCTGTAGGTCTGGCCAGTCAAAACACCCAGTCAAGTGGTCAAAAGACTATTAATGGACAGCACTTACACACATACAGTACAAAGAATCCCCCAGCCCCCACAAACATACACACATGTACAGCTATCTTTGTGAGGACTTCACATAGACCTAATGATCTTTATACTGTACAGACTGTATATTCTATCTTTCTACCTTTAAACCCAACCTCCACTGAAAACATCCTGCATTTTAACATTTCCAAAATAGACAATCTCATTGTGATGCCATTGGCACATGAATATTGCCTGCTTGTTCTCAAACTATGATTAAATTGCCACTTGCTAACTGTCAACATTACACACATGTACAGCTATCTTTGTGGGGACTTCCCATATACATAATGATCTTCATATACTGTACAGACTGCATTTTCCATCATTCTACCCTTAAACTCAACCTCTATTGGAAACATCCTGCATTTTAACATTTCCAAAATAGACCATTAGCCCATGAACAATTCCTGCTTGTTCTCAAACTATGATTAAATTGCCACTTACTTGTTGTCACGTCTGAACATTAAAACAGCGGTTGTAGCATTATTTATCAATATGTGGACTTTTCTTGGAAGCTATAGAAATTTAAAATGTAAAACAGGAAATACGTTTGGACCATTGTTATTGTTTAAATCACTCAAAATAGTCTATACTTCATTTTGTGAAATTTACACACACACACACACACACACACGTTTTCATGTTTTAAGGAGTGACTTGCTGTGCAAACTGTGTAATCTGTCCCTTATGCCAACCCTACCCCTAAACCCAACTCTCACAGGAAACATTCAACAGTTTTACATTCTCAAAATACTATATAAAATAATCTGTAACCACAAAAAGTACATATATACTCACTTCAACAATCACTTGTATTATCAGTCCCATAGCCAGGGGGGTCCAGAATTTGTCCTATACATGAGCTAGATACATTTGTTCTATTTTGACTGCTACGCCATCATAAATTGTAAAAAAAAAAAAAATCAGTTGCAGACCAAAACCAAGACCAAGCAGAATCCTGTTGGCTGATATATTTTGGCGTGACTTCTGCTAATCAGTTTTGACCAATGCAAACAATTCTTTTTCATGACTCCAACATCCAGCTGTGCAAGAAAACATATAATCTTTTAAAGTGAATTCATCTTTCACTATATAACTATTTTACAAGTACCTTATATTCTAAATCTTGGACCTTATACTTGACAGAAAGAAAGACCATCAAAAAGTTGTGAAGCACCAAAGGTGGTCCATATTAAAATACATTTTAATACTAATTTGGCTATTGATGGTTATCCATGAATTAACTTTTCTACATGAGAGGCTAGAAAATCGTCAAGCTCTGCATTATTATTATTATGTTTCATTATTTTGTGTTATTTTTTATTATTCAATGGCCAAATTCAAATGAAAATTTGAATATGCTGGCCAGTTTGTTACTTGCCTAATAAATGACAATAGGCTACAGGCTATTTTTTATTTAAAATTTTAACAGATTCTTTTTTTTGTAATGATATATGATGTAATACATCTGTATTTTAAAAATAAGTATTTTTCCCCATATTTCTTTATTCTAAATATTTAGTAAATATGTTCGGTACATCAAAAAGTGTGATTATGATGACCATCCAACAAGCTAATCCAGCAAAAAATAGGGCTTAAATTAGTTACTTAAATGTTACTAAAATGCAGTCTTTAAACCTCACAATTAAATAGAACATAACTGCAAAAAGGTCCACTCTATGAGAAAAAAAAGAACCACTTTTTTCACCAGGCTGGCTACGGGCCTGATTACTATAGTTTTGTGGGCATATTTGCTCCACACATGTACACGCACAGCGCGGAAGATGCACATATTCATTCATTCTCAGTCTTAGTTTGCGCGCCCCCTGCTGCACCATGAGCACATGACACTTTCTCAATCAGCTTCAGTGCATAAAAGAAACAAAAGATTTGTCAGTTTCTTCCATCCCCCCATTCAGAGAAATATCAGACCCTCCTTCTTTTCTGGCATTAGGGTTAATATGGACAATTACACAATAATAACTATATTAAATGAAATATGGGATAAAAGATAAATAAGACCTCGTTCAAATAGCAATTAAAATGTAAAAATATTAAAGAAAGATTATTTTTCCATTTGTTTAAACTGAAAATCAGAAATATTTATGACACTGCTTCTGAAATAAGAAAATAGGTACAGTGCTATTCAAAATTTAATATAAAGATTTATTAATAGAAGATATATATATACATATTACACACTAAAATAAATATATAGAATTATACTCCCACTAAAGGCTATTTTCAACTGAAAATCTGAGTTATTTCTCAAAAAAAACTCATTGCTTCTGAAATTAAAGATTAATATTAGTTATAGAATTATACTTTTTATTTATTATTTTATTCATTTGTTTCTAGAATTAAACTATACCACTAAATGCTATTATATTATATACTGCTACATAAATATATTATATATGCTAATGTATATATTATATAAACTATGTATAAAAAAGGTTTTTATTATTCGCTGTACTCTGGATTTGAATTTTTGGATATTTGTATTTATTTGACTTCTGTAGGTATTCAAACTCATAGACTCAACTCTCGCAGTCACAGCTAAAACAAAAGCAGCCACTCAAACACATGCCAACAGTATCCAGACTGGATCCCCCTCTCTGCTTCTCATGTCTTTCTTATCCTCATCTGCTCCCATTGCTTTGCCTCTTTACTCACCATCCCCCTCTTCGGCGGAGGCTAAACTTGCCACTGTCTTTGTTAAGGCAACAGATTAGCTTCTAACAAAGGGTTAAGGGAGGGTTAGCGCTGCAGGCTAGCAGTCGCTCCCCGTGCTGTTGGCTGGTATTGTTCAACAGAGCCTCAGTCTCATGCGCATTTGGAGGAAGGATAGAGACTTGACACCTTCGGCAGTTATTATAACTATTGTCAAACGCTCACACTTGCGTCGAATAAACAGCAACCAGCTTCATTGGGTGAAAACAAGGTGCTGTACATCAACAACAATTGACTGTCAACATTTAAATGAACTGATAATGTGTTCAGATTTAGAGCTGAAGTTAACACAAGCTGTGGACGAAGACAAAAGTCTGCTGAAATAATCCCTGACTCTTTTGAGGAGTTCTGTTTAAGTACTGTTGTTTCTGGTCTCCGTCCCCTGTTTTTCTCATCCGACCTTTAACCCCTTTCACCCCAATGGCCTATGACAGACTCAATTTGTAGACACTGAGGTTCAGAGATCAATATATAAAGAAGGTTATCATACCCTTAGAAAATATAAAGATTTTTCCCAGGATTCTCCTTTTTCTTATATTTAAGATTCAGATGTGCGCTGAAAGCATATGGAGTACCTTGGTCATTTAAAATATCCCCTCATCCTATGATAGACTGGATAAATTCCAGTTTGGACTCTAGAGGTATTGTAAATTCATACATTCATTCATTCATTCATTCATTCATTCATTCATTCATTCATTCATTTTCTTTTCAGCTTAGTCCCTTTATTAATCTGGGGTCGCCACAGCGGCATGAACCGCCAACTTTATTCATTCATTCATGTTCTTTTCAGCTTAGTCCCTTTATTAATCTGGGGTCGCCACAGCGGAATGAACCGCCAACTTCATTCATTAATTAATTTTCATTTCAGTTTAGTCCATTTATTAATCTGGTGTCGTCACAGCGGAATGAACCGCCAACATATGTTTTACGCAGCGGATGCCCTGACAGCAATTTGACGTACCCAATTCACCTATAGCGCATGTGTTTGGACTGTGGGGGAAACTGGAGTTCCCGGAGGAAACCCGCGCAAATACCGGGAGAACATGCAAACTACACACAAAAATGCCAACTGACCTAACCGAGGCTCGAACCAGCGACCTTCTTGCTGTGAGATGATCATGCTACCCACTGCGCCACCATGACGTCCTGGTATTGTAAATATAATTTATAAATCACTTATAATACGACAATATTCAAATATCCTAATTGAGGGCTTCTGGGAGAGAGAACTGATTACAACTATTGATTGCGATACTGTCAGGGAGAACTGTTTTGTAACTTCAAAAAACGCAGCTCACCAAATGATTCATTTAAATAATGTTTTAAGGCTTATGCTACCCCCTACCTGTTATTTAAAATGAAAAGAATATCAGACCCTTTTTGTCACTTATGTATCAACTCTACACAAGGTTCTTATATTTATATGTTCTGGGAATGTCCCCAACTTGCATTGTTCTGGTCCAAGTTATAAGACCTACTATCAGAGCTCAGATCCAATGTGACCCATTGCTTTTTCTCCTGTTGAACGTTTCATCACTCTCCTTATCCATCAACCAAAGAAAAATTCTGTCAGTTGTTCTGACTGCTGCTGCTGCAAAAAAAAAAACAATACTAAAAATATGGCTGGATCCATCTGCTCCTGCTGATCTATTCTAGAGGCTCTATCTACTGGACATTATTAGTTTGGAATACACCACAGCCAAAATAAATGGTGCCAGTAAGAAAACGGTACAATTTTGGTTAAATATGAGAGAGACTGTATCAGATATGGGGCAGCACGGTGGCGCAGTGGGTAGCATAATAGCCTCACAACAAGAAGGTTGCTGGTTCAAGCCCCGGCTGGGTCAGTTGGCATTTCTGTGTGGAGTTTGCATGTTGTCTCTGTGTTGGCGTGGTTTCCCCCAAAGTCCAAAGACATGCGCTATATGTGACATGAATAAGCTAAATTGGCTGTATAGTGTATGAGTGTGTGTGTGAATGCAAAAGCGTGTGAATGTTTCCCATTGTTGGGTTGCGGCTGGAAGGGCATCCTCTGTGGAAAACATATGCTGGATAAGTTGGCAATTCATTCCGCTGTGGCAATCTGATTAATAAAAAGAACTAAGCCAAAAAGAAAATGAATGAATGAATGTATCAGATATGTTTCAATCTCAATGTTGTACCTATTATTACAGTATTACAGTTTTTATTTTATTTTACTTTTTTAATGGGCATTAAAAATACATTGAATAAACTAAATTGGCTGTGGGTGTTTCCCAGTACTGGGTTGCAGCTGGAAGGGAATTCTGATAAGGGGACTAAGTCGAAGGAAAATGAATGAAAATGAACTAATTAATTATTCACTGAAATATTGTGGAACCAAAATAGTTATTCTTTTGGACGCTTAGTTTAAAAGATAATTAATAAAAGTATTTATTCACCATTTGAATGAATTCTAAATGAACATGTGACACTGAGTGTAATTTAGCAAGTAATTTGCTATTCAAAGAATACATTAAAATTAAATAAAAAAAATAAGCATAATAAATAATTAATAGAGAAAAAACACATATACCGGGGGGTTTCAAATTAGGGTCTGGGGACTCCCAGGGGACTTCAAAGAAGTGCTACATGGGTCTATGAAACAATTCAGAGAATAGAGATCCATGTTAATAAATAAACAAACACATATTAGTAAAACAAACAAATAAAAACAAAATATTTAATTAGAAGGATAGTTAGTAGGCAAAACTGAACATTCTGTCATTGTTTACTCTCCCTTCACTTGTTCCTATCCTGTTCGAGTTTCTTCCTTTAAACACACAGGAGGATATTTTAAAGAACGCTGAAAACCTGTAACCATCGACTTCCATAGTATTTGTTTACAGTGGTTACAAGTTTTCAGCTTTCTTCAAAATATCTTTTTTTATGTCGAACAGAACAAAGAAAAGCATGTTTTAATTTTTTTGTCAAGAACAGAATAATAAAAAATTTGATTGAAATAACAAAGTAAAATGTAACAATTTAAATGTTTTGAAATGTAACATAATATTTTAGACTCTAATACTACTTAGTACTTACAGTATGATATGCACATCTTCAGTTATTTTAATTAGAATAATAATTTCAGTTTTCTTGGAAGCACAGTTCACATGAAAAGTGAACCATAGAGATCAGAGAATCTCTCTTTAACCCCTTTTTAAAAAGGTAATTGTCTTCCTAATTGTCATGTAAATGTAATATTCATTGACATTCAATAGCTTTGAGAGAGATGTGAGTGTTCATACTGATTTTCACAGTAAAGTTAGAAACTGAGATCTCACTACAAGTGGCATTTTAATTTCTATTCTGTATAAAGTTTTGACTATAAAGCGTAATTATTTAATTAAAGCAAATTTGATAAAACCGTAATCTGGACTTGAGATGGACAACATTAAAGAGTTAGAAAATTCTGCCTTTGTTTTTATGTTCTGTTGAGGGCGTCACGGTGGCGCAGTGGGTAGCACAATCTCCTTACAGCAAGAAGATTGCTGAATCGAGCATCGGCTGGGTAAGTTGGCATTTCTGTGTGGAGTTTGCATGTTCTCCCCGTGTTTGCGTGGGTTTCCTCTGGGTGTTTCGGTTTCCTTCACAAGTGCAAAGACACATGATATAGGTAAATTGGGTAAGCTAAATTCTCTGTAGTGTATGTGTCTGAATGCAAGTGTATGTTGGATGTATAGATGTTTCTCAGTGATGGGTTGCAACTGGATAGGCATCCACTGCATAAAACATATGCTGGATAAGTTGGCGGTTTATTCCTCTGTGGCAACTCCTGATTAATAAAGGGACTAAGCCGAAAAGAAAATAAATGAACGCAAAAAAGGATATTTTGAAGAATGCTGTAAACCAGTAACCGTTGACTTCCATATAATTTATTTTTCATACAATGGATGTCAATAGTTACAGGTGTCTCTTTTCTCCAGCAGGTGGCGGCACAGACTTACCATTTTCGCTTGAGGACAACTCAAACTGTAGATATTACAAGTGTAAATAATTTAACAACTGACCGAGGAGCAGAGAACAGCGCATGATGTACAATTCTGTGTTTATAATAACAGCAAAACACAACTATCACACAGCTATTTTTTTACCTTTTTGCTCCAAGCAATGTGCAACAAATCCACAAAAACAGCCGAGAAGCCTTGTCACGAAGAAACTCTCCTAGTCAAAGTTAATGCCCCATACCTAAACTAGCCCATTAACACGTTTACCCTTCACACTAACTACCTATATTCATTGCCGGAGACAATTACATTAACAGGGATTTTACCTCAGGGGGGTTAATAAATGAATGAGCATCCCTGCTTACGAGAAAATATGCGAGAGACAGCCGACAGATGTGTCGCAGTATAGCTACACCAAAAAAAAAAAAAAAAAAGAAAAAAGTTTTGAATAAACAGAAACCGTGTGAAAGCAACTTATAAACAGACTAATCATATAAGCTAGAGAAGCTATATGATTTTGAAAGATTTGTTGGTAACATCCAGCAGATAATGTCAAGTACTGCTGCATATGAGCATTTGCTATAATAGAAGAGTCCAAATATGTTTCAAAAGAACAATTAACGCTATAGTTATCTTCAAGGAAATCCTTTTATTTCAGAAATATATTAAAGGCACAGTTCACCCAAAACATCTGCCATCATTTACTCATCCTCCACTTGTTTTTTTTCAATTTGAGTTTCTTTCTTCTGATGAACACAAAGAAATACGTGTGTGTGTGGGGGGGGGGGGGGGTTAACTTCCATTAACTTCTATAGGTTTTTTTTTCTTATTATGGATGTCAATGGGTAATCATGTCCAACATTTTTCAGAATATCTTATTTTGTCTTCAACACAATCATTTATTTAAAAAAAAGTTTGGAACTTTACTGTAAAAAAGTTGACTCTGAAAATGTTAAGGCAACCAGCTTCAGGACATTTTTGAGTTTACTCAACTTAAATCTAGTCAAGTGCAGTACTAGGGTTGAAAGTTGAGTCAACTCAAAAATGTCCTGAAGCTGAGTCAATTATTTTTTTTATTTTTTTTACAATAAACTTGAGTGTGGTAAAAGATGATGAAGGTAATTTTTTTTTGGGTGAACTATCCCTTTAAGTCTACACCATGATCAACTCAAAAATGGTTCCATTATCCACAAAGTAACACATTACTTTACAGTACTACTAACTGCTATAAATAAAAGCTCTTTATTGGCATTCACAGTCCCATGAAGAATCATGAAAACCTTTCAATTCAACTCAGCCTCATTCTGATTATAAGCCCCTATACACATTTCTGGAGAGAGCAAAATATGTCCCAGGAGCTACGTTTCTTTTGCAGTTTTTTTTATACGAATCCTGGCTGCACGGTGGAGCAGTGGGTAGCACGTTCACCTTACAGCAAGAAGGTTGCTGGTTCGAGCTTCGGCTGGATCAGTTGGCATTTCTGTGTGGAGTTTGCATGTTCTCCCCGTGTTGACGTGGGTTTTTCTATGGGTGCTCCGGTTTCCCCCACATTCCAAAGACATGCGATATAGGTGAATTGGGAATGCTAAATTGTTCGTAGTGAATGAGTGTGTGTGGATGTTTTCCAGTGATGGGTTGCAGCTGGAAGGGCAGCTGGAAGGGCATCTGCTGCGTAAAACGTATGCTGGATAAGTTGGCGGTTCATTCCGCTGTGGCAACCCCAGATTAAAAAATGGACTAAGCTGAAAAGAAAATAAACGAATGAATGAACACTTTCACGAATCCACCAGAGGCCGCTGTGTACTTTTTCAGATCTTAAATTTCTCTTGCGAGTGCCATTTGCGCCTGCTCTTCTCATGTAAATCCACGAGAGTCCACTGTCGACACCCTCCCCATTCCCTTAACCCAACCAATAGTGTTTTAAAAAGCACCGATTGACCCACTCACCCCCTTCCCCAAATCCAACCGCAGTGTTTTAAAAAGCAATCTAGAAAAAGAAAAGCCTTGTGATTTTTACCACGTTTTTCATATTTTACCACATTCTCACCCTGTTATTTACTTGTTTATTTTATTTTTTAGCTTTTGTTTTTGTCTTACTTGCTTTCTGGAACTATTCTTTACCGGACTCGAACCCCGTTGTCATCGTCATCTCCACTCTGCGATGGTAAGTTTCAGCTGGTGAGCGAGTAAAGGAACGGCATTATAACACTCCAGTGTTCATTTTAAAAATGAAAAGCAGCCATACGTACTTCTGGCTACAAAATTTGCGATCTCCAGAAACGTTTATAGGGCTACGTTTTCAAATTCAGCCTATGTTGTTTCTATTTCAAGACTCTTTATAATGAACGCATGCTCTTTAGATGAAAAAAAAGTCCTTCACACTAGGTAGTTCTTTTGAAGAAACAAAAAACTGTTTTTATAGCATCACTGCAAAAAATAAATAAATCAAAAAAAGCTTAGTTTTACACACTGGGAGCCACTACTTCGCTTAACTCTCAAATAATGGTCAAAGGATCACCTTATAGCCTCAGAATCAAATGTACAATCTGAAACTGTGATCATTATTCAACAGAACAGTCCTCCCGAATGGTGCTTTATGCAGCATCAGGGTTTTTGGTCAGGCTTCATAGAGTTGGATTTGTAAATTTTCCACATTCTATCATTCCACAGAGGCTCAGTAGGATTGAGATCAGGGCTTTGACTAGACCACAGAAAGAAATTACCTTTTTTTAACTACTCTGGCATAACTTTTGCTGTCTGGTTTCATTTATTGTCCTGTTGAAGTATGAATAACTGCTCCATATCCATCTTGGTTGATCAGTTATTAATACATACAATATAGAGTCAGTCATATCTGTTAAATACTTCAGATAATGGCTGTACACTGCTTTTGCGTCTGTATTACGTGTATGAATGCTAAAATATGCAGTAAATATGTCGGTTAGCATTCGACAGGTTCTGTTTAGATTACAACTCCTGTACATTTTGACTCATTATTCAAATATTATGGGCTTAACACATTATTCGTGAAAATTTTGCAATCAAAACACATGCGACATGGTGGCTCAATTCAATTTTTTTCAACTCATCTTTATTTGTATAGCGCTTATACAATGTAGATTGTGTCAAAGCAGCTTCACATGGAAGTTCATAGTGAATTGAAACAGTGTCAGTTCAGTTTTCAGTGTTTAAGTTCAGTTCAGTTTAGCTCAGTTCAGTGTGGGTTAATAATCACTACTGAGAGTCCAAACACTAAAGAGCAATTCCATCGATGCGCAGCTCTACAAATCCTAAACCATGCAAGCCAGTGGCGACAGTGGCGAGGAAAAAACTTCACCAATTGGCGAAAGTGAAAATTTAAAAAAACCTTGAGAGAAACAAGGCTCAGTTGGGCAAGACCATTTCTCCTATGGCCAAACGTCTTGTGCAGAGCTGCAGTCTAGGCGCAGAAAGCTGGACCTCAGCGAAGACTCGTCTGTCCTTGGAGCATCACAGGAATCAGTCTCATGCTCTCCACCATGACCACCACATCAGCAGCTCAGGATACGGCCTGGTCCAGAAACCTTGGGATCATCTCGTCGCTGGTCTTGCATCACATCAGTGGCACTGCATAGTCTGAGGGCCTCGAGATGAGTACCCCTAGGTGGAAATACAGAATAAGGAGAATAATTAGCATAGCTGCTGTTCATAGTGTATATAAACAAGAAGCAAAATCCTGTGTGGGGCACATCATGCGTCATACCGCTATGTAATGCACTGAGTGTATGCTTTGCTAAAAAGATAGGTCTTTAATCTAGTTTTGAAGAGTGAGAGTGTGTCTGAGCCTCGGACATTATCAGGAAGGCTATTCCAGAGTTTAGGGGCCATAAATGAGAAGGCTCGACCTCCTTTACTCGATTTTGCTATTCTAGGTACTACAAGAAGCCCTGAGTTTTGAGATCTTAAAGAGTGGGTTGGGTTGTAGCGAGACAAGAGGTTGGTTAGATAAACAGCAGCTAGATTATTTAAGGCTTAATAGGTAAGAAGCAATATTTTAAATTCAATACGGAACTTAACAGGCAGCCAGTGTAAGGAGGATAAAATTAGGGTGATATGATCATATTTTCTAGACCTGGTAAGAACTCTGGCAGCTGCATTTTGTACTAGCTGAAGTTTGTTATTAGAGGATGCTGGGCAGCCAGCAAACAGAGCATTACAGTAATCCAGCCTAGAAGTCATAAAAGCATGAACTAGCTTTTCTGGATCGGAGATGGATAGCATACTTCGCAATTTAGCAATATTTCTTAGATGAAAGAAGCCAGTTTTTGTGACATGGGATATATGATTTTCGAAGGTTAAATTGCTGTCTAATATGACACCCAGATCTTTTATAGTAGAGCTAACTCTAACTTTGTATCCCTCTAATTGCAGGTCGAGTTGTGAAAACTGCTGCGTACAGGATTTAGGCCCAATAAGTAATAATTAAGTTTTGTCTGAGTTTAAGAGAAGAAAATTGTTGGTCATCCAGTCTTTAACATCTTTAATACACTCAGTTAGCTTAGACAGTTTAGACATCTCATCAGGTTTAGTTGAAATGTATAATTGAGTATCATCTGCATATCAGTGAAAGCTGATCCCGTGTTTTCTAATAATGTCCCCCAGGGGAAGCATGTATATTGTAAACAGCAAAGGGCCTAAAAGGGCTGAGCGCCCCCTGCTGGCCTCACTAACACCACTTTCAACAGCAACCTAGTTTTTCCATGTCGTCTCCCATCCAAGTACTGACCAGGCTCAGAACTGCTTAGCTTGAATGAGTAACCGGTCTTGGGCTGCAGAGTGATATGGTTGTGTCAATCTACAATGTAAAAAAAATCTGTTTATTAACAGCTTTCATATTTTGTGATTAACTGGCGTTTTCTAATGATTTATGGTTATAAATTGCATTATGGGAGCTTAATCTCTGTTGACTTTGTATGTTGATAATTTAACATAATTACTTTTATTGATATTTTAGTATATTTGAAACGATATATAGGAAATAATATTTAAAAATAAGCATGAAAAATGACAAAAAATATTGTCTGTTTTTGTATCGTAATTTACAACACCAACCCAGGCAATATATCACTTCAAATTATTAAAAAATGCCAATAAAAGTACATTTTTGAACATCAATTGATGTTAAAGGAAAGATCAAAGTCCCATAATGCAATTCAAAATCATAAATACATGAAACAAAAACATGAACCACAAATTACTGAAATCTGTTGATTTACAGCTAATGTACAGTTCATGTGAAGCTCACAGCTGACCTATTTTGATTTCAAACAGATGAAATGTCACTGAGAAATGCAGGGGAAGAAAATCACTGTAACATTGTTGTATACTAGGTAAACGGCTTCAGGATAATGGTGTTCTTTTGGTGAAAGCGGTCTCTTCCAGCAGTATAAAGCACCCTGCTACACTGCACACATTGTTCAGGATTGGTTTGAAGAACATGCTGAAGAGTTCAAGGTGATGTCCTGCGCACTAAATCCCAGATCTCAATCCAGCTGAGCATCTGTGGGCTGTGCTTCATCTACAGCTCACACCACTCAAGAGGTTAACATCAAGAGGTTAGCTGTTAACATCTTAGTGCCAGAAACCAGAGTTCATGCCTTTGCAGGTTAGTGCTCTTGGCTCATTGGTGTAAACACTAGGCTACATCTAAGTACTGTATTTATTTCTGTGATAAATGTTTATCAAGATGCCTTCGATCAAACTAAGTTTATTTTAAAATGTTACACTGTAAAAAATGATATGACAAAAAGTCATGACAACTAGGTATGGGCCGGATCTAAGATTCAAAGTTATCATAATCTTGGATAAAAATATCAGTTTCACGATATCACATAAGCGATATACATAAACTGCTGATTTGACTTAAAAATAACTAGTGTGAAAATCTCTTAAAACCTGATTTTGTGGCATAATTGATGAGTGTTTTACCGATTTTGTGGATTTACTGTCTGCCATTAACAGTCCTCATCAGGTTCCTGTGCAGCACATGCAAGTTACTTTGGTAGCAACAAACATTTGGGTCCAGTCAAAACTGACTGCAACTACCTGTTCGTTTCAACGAAAATAATGCACACCCTCCAGCCAATCAGAATCAAGAATTTAAACAGACCATGCATAGTTTTTAAAAAAAACATTTTTATTATTTTGGCGACGCGGTGGTGCAGTGGGTAGCCCTCTCGCCTCACAGCAAGAAGGTTGCTGGTTTGAGCCTCGGCTGGGTCAGTTGGCATTTCTGTGTGGAGTTTGCATATTCTCCCTTTGTTCGCGTGGGTTTCCACCAGGTGCACATGTCCAAAGACATGCGGTATAGGTGAATTGGGTATATAGGCTAAATTGTCCATAGTGTATGTGTGTGTGTGAATGAGAATGTATGGGTGTTTCCCAGTGATGGGTTGCAGCTGGAACATATGAATACAGGTGAAATACATGTGAAACATATGCTGGATAAGTCGGCGGTTCATTCCGCTGTGAAGGGACTAAGTCGCAAAAGAAAATGAATGAATGATTTATAATATTTGAAACATTAACCTAAAGACTAAATAAATAAAATAAATCATTGACTTCTGCTGTTTCATTAGTTTCTAAAACACAGATTTCTTTACAACTTAAAAAAGCATTTTCTTTTTTTTCTTTGATATAATGTAAGCCCTCCTCCCCATGTTCATGTGGGTTTCCCTGGGTGCATTGGTTTCCCCCACAAGTTCAAAGACATGCGCTATAGGTGAATTGAATAAGTTAAATGGTCCTTAGTGTATAAGTGTGAATGCAAGTGTATGGGTGTTTCCCAGTGTTGGGTTGCGGCCGGAAGGGCATCCGCTGCGTAAAACATATGCTGGATATGTTGGTGGTTCATTCCGCTGTGGCAACCCCTGATTAATAAAGGGACTAAGCCGAAAATAAAATAAAATAAATGAATGAATAATATAAGTTTACAGGTCCATAACTTGGATGTTGGTTTATAAGCAATTTGTTTTTCAAATGTTTCCTGAATCGTAGGTTGACCTGTAGCTTTTGATATTGTTTTTTTTCTGCTTCGTCATAAAACAACTTAAATGTACTGTAGAAACAATATAGCAGAACATTTTAGTGGTTTTAAAAATGTGACTTTTCCAAACCGCGGTAAACCTTGAAACCGGGTATCGTCACTTGTCTAATGACAACTAATGTTTTTGTTATAATTTAACTTACACACAATTAATGATGTTTGCTGCTTGTTCAAACATATTTAAAATGAGTTGAAACAACACAATTCTTGAGGGTTTTTTGCAACAATATGTTCAGTCCACTTAAATGAAGTTAATTTAATTCATGTTGTTAATTCAAATTAAAGTTAATTTAATTCATGTTGTTTCAACACAAATCGATTGCATGGAACCCAACATTTTTACAGTGTATTTTAAGTGAATCAATATTTTTAAGTTATACAAAGTTAAATGTAACATTCTTGGTCAGTTTGCTTGATGTAAGTCAAGATGACAAGAAAAGTCAACCTAATTCAACTAAAAAAATAGGGCAGCAAGATTTTTTTAAAAGTCAGGCTGACTAAAAACATTCTTGCTGCTATTTGTTTTTTCATTGAATCAAAATACATTAGTCAAACTGACAAAGAATATTATGTTTTCATATTAAAATGTGGGCAGTGGGTAGCACAATCGCCTCACAGCAAGAAGGTCTCTGGTTCGAGCCTCAGCTGGGTCAGTTGGCATTTCTGTTAAGGTGAATTGAATAAGCTAAATTGGCTGTAGTGTGTGTGTGAATGCAAGAGTGTGTGTGTTTCGCAGTGTTGAGTTGCAGCTGAAAGGGCATCCGCTGCGTAAAACATATGCTAGATAAGTCGATGGTTCATTCCGCTGTGGCAACCCCTGATTAATAAAGGGACTAAGCCGAAAAGAAAATGAATGAATGATTAAAATGCTGATTCATTGATTAAATAAAACAAATTGTTAAAGTAACAAAAATATTTGTTGTCATGACTTTTTATCATATTATCACAGTGATGTGATGTTGGTTTTCACCTGTCACGGAAACATTGTTAGCTGGAAATCTGCTAAATAAAAAAAAAAAACAAAACTGTATAATGTGCTGTTAAATGACAAATTAAAATGCCAGATAATTAAATTAGCATTTCCAAAGAAGACATTTTAAGCAGTTTTTAAAATGTGTGATTTACTGTAGCCTACACTATACAATACTCATAAATGTGTAAAGGCTCACCTCAGCGTTTGCCTGCGTGTGCACAACATCGTATGATGCGTGACGAGGGTAAAGAAGGGAAAAAAGAAAAGGGCGCGTGCGTGGGCGTGGACGACGCGTTTCACCAGCATTCAAATAGCGAGCAGAGGCAGTAGTGGAGAAGCTGAGCTGCATCTACTTTTCTTTATCCGTGAGGTCTGCACCCTGTCAAACAGTGTTACTGTACGAGGACACTACAATAAAGCAATAAAATAAGCTCTGATCAGTGTTATGGCAAGAGGAGAAGGAGCGGAGCAGTTCTCCAGCGGTTTGTTACCAACAGCCAAAAGCGTCACTCAAAATGAAATCAAAATGGTTAAGGTAGGTTACCTGGACAGAAATTAAATCTACGATTTGCTGTATGTATTTTTAGCAACAGGCAGATACACTGAGAGCTTAAATTTATTAGGGATTAATAGATAAAGCTGGAGTTTAGATTGATGCTAAATATGATGATTACAGCAGCACGTGTCATATGTGCGACCGTTATGAGTTTTTACCGGAAGCGAATAGGTTAAGTTACTTTTTACCAACAACTGCCAGTGATGTGGAGTAACGTTAAGTACAGAATATAATCTCAGCCGGTAAACGGTGTATTTGTAGATATATACATCTGTATTTAATACACACACGCATCGCTGAGGTGTGTCTGTGGAAAAAAGCCGGATTTAAAGGGGACGTGTACATACTTGGAGGAAATAGATCTTGATCTTAAGATTAATGTTAAACATTTACAAATATGCAAATGCTGCATAAAGCGTGTTCATGCCATTATTGTGGCAATGTTTACTTTAAAGTTTGATATTTATAGTTAGAAAATCAAAATTACAGCAGAATGAAAACTTATTGTTCATTAGACAATCCTGAAAATTTGTAAAAATGTATAAATGTTTTGTGACATAATAAATGTCATTACCGTGTGTGTGTGTGTCTGTCTCTGTGTGTGTGTGTGTGTCTGTCTCTGTGTGTGTGTGTGTGTGTGTGTGTGTGTGTGTGTGTGTGTGTGTGT
>CAIGQZ010001313.1:5377093-5394253 GCA_903798205.1 Danio tinwini | reverse complement strand
ATACTATTTTTTTAGCATGAAATTTAAATCAATTATTGACCAATAAATTTAGCATTATTTCTGCCCGTTGACTACAAAGGGATCTTGAGGATCTTATTTCTGCTGGACTAAATCTCTGAGAGCCCTCCACCAGTTCTGAATGCTCTTTTATGCTGTGCGCTGGGATTTTTGTCGGGGGAAAGAGCTTCAGAAGGAATGTCCGAAAAACATGAACGCTGTCCAAACTAAATCGCCTCTTCCAGTGAGGATTTTATCATGGTCTCTTGCGGTGAAAAGTTCATCAGTCTCTCAAGACTCTTCGCTTACTCGCCACAATCACTGTCATTGTTTGTCCTTTCATAATCTCTCCTTTTTTGTCCTCCTTTCAGCTCTCACCGCAGCAGGAGAGGAAAAGAGCTCTGAGTGTGTGGAGTAAGGTGTGTTTTGCGATCGGAGGGGCTCCGTATCAGATCACAGGCACCGCCCTGGGCTTCTTTCTGCAAATCTTTTTGCTTGATGTGGCACTGGTGAGTATACGTATGGGAATGATATAACTTAATGCATCTATACCGTATAAGACCTGAGCACCTTCTGCTTGTGAAAATAAACTGTCTCAGCATCGTTTTGTTACTAGATCATATCACTCCATATGACTAGAAAGAATTATTTTAAACAAAAGCAAGGAAATAATGAACCAGAGCCCCTAGGTCAAGCGCAAGAAGGGAAACGAGCATGTGAGATAGTAGATCTAAAGCCTCCTTTAGTGCATCTGTGTGATTATCCATCCCTAGCTCCAGTTATCTTATTAAAGTCATTATAGATGTTTCCAGAGCAATAGCCAATCAGAGATTCTTATCAGAGTTGGTGAAGCAAATGAAGTATTGGCATCAGATAATGTTAAAGAACTGTCATTATACTCATTTGAACGGCACTCTTCACAATATCCATTCATTCAATATAGCTTAAGACTTGTTTGTATGTATGATGTTTTTCTAATATCCAGGGATGCATGTATTTTAATCTAGTTCTCCTTGATCAAAAAGCTAAATTAAAAACAAATAATAGTTTAATTGCACTTTATATATTTATTTGTGCAATAGAAAACAATAAAATGTAGCAATGCTAATAGTAGTATTATTTTGTAAGCTGAAAAGTATTTAAAAAAAATCATAATTTATGAAGCTGGCATACAGTATGGTAACCAGTGCATCTTTTAATTGAACCACAATTGTGCACTTATACGCATTCCTTTTTTTCCAACTTAGTTTGTATTGATTTTAATTATATTACAAACCCCAGCAAACAGCACAGAATATTAACTTGCATATTTCAGAATGTACTTTCCCACCTCAACATTTGTTAAACAACTGACATTAAAAATAAATTATAAAATAAAATACAATACTGTAAACAAAACATGTCAATTGATTGTGTGTGCATATAAAAAACAACAACACATTATTACATAGAATTTTAAATTACAACATCTTTCCAAAGACATCCATAGTTTATCTATTCATTTATAAAGCGACTGAAAGGAGACCACACTTTTTTTAAAGGTCTCTGCTTTACCTCTAATTACATATGTTAATTTTACAAGAGCAAGACTACCAGACATTTCCTTTATCCATTGTGCAACAACAGGTCTTTGGATACTTTTCCATGCCAAAGCTATAACACGTTTAGCATGTATAAAGCTGAAATCTATAAGTTTATTTTTGTTTGCATTTACTGACACACTTTCAGGATATACAGTGCATCTGGAAAGTATTCATAGCGCTTCACTTTTGTCACATTTTTTTATGTTACAGCTTTATTCCAAAATGGATTAATTTCATTTATTTTCTGTAGCTTTTTTTGTAGCCTGTGGCTTTGAATCCAAATGAGCTGCTGCTTTCCGCCCACCGCTCCCACGTGTCTGTCTGCTTCTCGTCATGTTACGTTAGATAAACATCAATCAGTGACAGAGACAGACTCAGATGAAGCTGAAATACAGCTTGTTATTCAAAAATACCAAGTAGGTTTATTTGATGTATTTGTGGTGGAGTTTATTCAAGCCTTTCTGAAATAATGAGTCTCACAGAAATGTCGTTACAAATACACGTGCACGTGTGTGTGTGTGTGTATATATGTGTGTATATATATATATATATATATATATATATATATATATATATATATATATGTGTGTGTATATAAAAATAAAAAAAACATAATAAAAAAATATGATGCAAGGTTAAAACAGCTTCACCAAACTGTTGGCTTGTGCCTAGGGGTGCTAAAAATAACCAATTAACCGTTAATCGAAAGGATGCGTTTGTAACCGATTAATGGTATCAGTTAAACAATTCAAAAATATTATTTTATATATTTTAAAAGTTTGGCTGCGTAAGGGATCGATCATTGCGTTGAGAAGGGCATTTTTTGAATGGTTTGCTAACAGCCGCGAGTGTTTTGCGCGCTGCTTATGCGCCCTGCGTGCCTCACGTTATGCTGTTGTGCGCTGTGTGCTCGCGGTTGAAATAAAACTCAACCCTGAACGGAAAAGCTTGTTACGTCAGTCAATCAAATGAAAGCAGAGCAGGGTTTCTGTTGAGGTGCCTGCAGTGTTTGTGTTGTCAGGACGACGGATAATTTTCAATGATGGAGGAGAGACTTGTAATCACAGTTTCAAGTTAGCCAGAGCTGTAGGCATATTACTTTACAAATCATGAATATCACAATGTTATTATATATTACAATTATAACAACATGGACAGCAACACTCGCGCACAATAGACCAGCTGATTCAGTCGTTTATGGTGACATAAAAAAAGAGCATTACACTAAATCATCAATAGCCTGTTTAAGTTTGATGCAGCTCCAGGCAGCACAGAGGCAATCAGCATCAGCGCTGGTTTGTCAACTCATCTGTGTCAAACTGTGACCAGAAATATCCTTTTTTTAATTTTGCTTCTGTGACAAAATACATGTTACCATCCCAAAGGGTAACAAATATTTGTTGCACATCAGGGGCCGATCACACTTTTCCGTTCCAAAAATGCGAGGTGCACCTCACTGCCTTTTATGTTGACAAGAAAAAAAGAAGCACGGTGCTCTTTTTTTAAAATTTTTTTATGTCATTATAAACGACTGAATCAGCTGGTCTATTGTGCGCGAGTGTTGCTGTCCATGTTGTTATAATTGTAATATATATTAACATTGTGATATTCGTGATTTGTAAAGTAATACAGCTCTGGATAACTTGACTGCGACCACAAGTCTCTTCTCCATTATTAAAAGTTATCCGTTGTTCTGACAACACAAACACTGCAGGCACCTCAACAGAAATCCTGCTTTGCTTTCAGTTGATTGAAGAATAAAAAAGACGCGACTGACGTAATGTGCTTTTTCGCTCAGGGTTGAGTTTTATTTCAACCGCGAGCACACAGCATGCAACAGCATAACGTGAGTAGAGAGAGTTGTACCAAATATTTTAATCCTAGTTCGTTTGCAAAAAAAGTTCTGTGGATATTTGTGTACATGTTATTATAGAACCATGGCGCCTGTCAATCAATTCGGTGGGCAGGGAAAACTGCACTTTTACGGTGGCCGAGAGAGCTTAACACGCTGCAATTTAAAGAAAGCAAATGCAATTACAAAAAACACCAGCAAATATAGAAATGATCTTCATCAATTTGACAGCACACGTGACATCACAACACAAACAACTGAAAAAACGCACAGCAAATTGGACACAACACAAACAACCGAAGAACCGTACCATACACACACACACACACACACACACACTCTGTCATGCACTGCATTGTATGTGAACGTCTGAGCTCCAGCAGTCAGCTAGTGCTTTGAGCACAAAACCCCAGAGAGCAGTGCACGTCGGACAGTTTATCAAGTATGTACCACTGGATCACTATAGTTGTTAAACATGATATTTAATTAATCTTTTCTTAACGACTCTTCTGTCTTTTGAATCTATCAGGTAACATGTCACAGCATCAGTACACTGCTTCAATCTTTCGCTTTCACGCTTGTACTTATTAATTTTAGTGAAAACCTCAGAAACTGTTGTTTGGTTCCTGTTGGTTGTGCACCTTTTTTTTTTTTACCAACCAAATTTGTCGACGCCATTATGACAACACGGATCACTCTGCCTATTCATGCCAGAGTCCTTGGGAAAAAGTGATTGACCGGTGGTAATTAGTGTGTAACTTATCTTTATTTATTTATAATTTGTTTATGGGTAAAACAAAGACCATGCGGGTCAGGTAGATAAAACAGTAGGCTACAAATAATTAATTTGTTATGAATTAATTGATTATTCATAAATAATTTATTCACCGCCGCCTAAGACGACCATCGCAATGTTTCCCATTAGACATCGTACAATGCCAAATTGGTCGACATCGCCCAACCCTACTGTGAACACACTATACATTAGGGCTGTGTATTGGCAAGGGCCTCACGATACGATATATATCGCGATACATGGGTCACAATACGATATATCACGATACAATAAATATTGTGATATATTGCAATAGTTTGTATTAGTTACATAGGAGAACTTGATTACAACTTAATAAAGTCGGCAGACAATTTGAAATTCCGATTCCAATTTATTTTCCATCCAATTCATTAAAACTGCACAGTGTGATTGAACAGATAACTATGTATATTGCAAAGCTTTCAAATGGCATTTATTTTTTGTCTAATTCAGTACTCCTTGGTGTAGCGTTTAGGGTTGGGCGATGTTGACCAATTTGTCTTCGTACGATGTCTAATGTGAAACATGGCGATGGACCATGGCATCGTCGTCAAAGGGGAAGGTGAACTAATTATTTATGAATAATTAATAAATTCGTAACTAATTAATTATTTGTAGCCTACCGTTTCAACTACCTGACCTACATGGCTTTTGTTTTACTCCTAATCAAATCATAAATAAATAAATAAAGATAAGTTACACACAAATTACCACCTGTCAATCACTTTTTTCTGCGGGACTCGATCTGGCATGACTAGGCAGAGTGAACCGTGCCGTTATGGCGTCCACACACTTGCTTGGTAAAAAAGATGAACAAACAACAGGAACTAACCAACAGTATCTGAGGTTTTCACTAAACTTACTGAGTACAAGCGTGAAAGCGAAAGATTAATTAAATATCACGTTTGACAACTAACTTATAGTGAGACGCAATCCAGCGGTACATCCTTGATAAACTGTCTGTACCAATGCAATGACTGTATAAAATAGTCCGTACACTTCTCTGGAGTTCAGAGGAGCGCATGACAGTGTGTGTGGGGCTGTGTCTGTGTGTGTGTGGTCACGTGATGTGCGTTTTCAGCAGACGGAGGGCTGTTCAGAAATGCTTGGTGAAACGCCAGTTTGGATGTGGATCATTTTCGTTCTAAAATGACATTTTAAAACTAAGCTGTATCAGTGTAAACGGGGCCTGAGTGTGTGTTTTTCACAAGCGGGTTTGCAACGAGGGCGGTGCAGAGGATCGGTGATGCCTCAGCAGCATCATGATGTCTATAGGCCATCGGTGATGGCATCGTCTATCGACCCAACCCTTATAGCGTTAAAACCAAAGCCACCTTTATATTTTATGCCATGCTCATTCTTGCTTACTTCTGATACCGTACTACTTGGCGTTTTGTTGATCGCGAGTTAGGGACATCTACAGAAGCGGAGGAGGAGGTAATTTGGCACAACTTGAATCGTTACTTGAGGTTGGACTATCGATACACTATCGTAAAAGAAACTATCGCGATAGTTAGATGTATCGATAATATTGCACAGCCCTACTATACATATGCACAGTTCTGTTCAATCATTTTACAAAAGTTGACTTTCATCATAGGTGATCGATTGGTGTGTGTGTTATAATATCCTGTAATAAATTTAAACGTTCATTTGTTTTTCTTATTATTTACCATGCATACGTGGACATAACATCAAACATTAGGTCATGAAAATTTACTTAAGTCCTAGAAAAGGCCTGAAATTTAGTAGTAAAAATGTAAATGAACCCTGATATACATCCAATTATTTGAATTATACATCCAATTATTATAGTGAATTATATTTCACTCTGGACTTTTATAAACGGTATCATTTTTCTGTCATCGGAGTAGAGTCAAGTGTTTGAAACTGAAAACAATGCATGTAAATCCTACAGTTACTAATGTCTCTATCTGTCCTTTTAGCTTGATCCCCTTAATGCTTCTGTAATCCTGTTTGTGGGTCGGGCCTGGGATGCTGTGACTGATCCCACCGTTGGGTTTTTAGTGAGCAGAACTCCATGGACAAGACACGGACGCATGATGCCCTGGTATGTGGCTTTCAAAAGTGTACACATGGATATGATGTGATGCATTGTGCATCATAGTCTCCAAATTCATGAGGAAATGAAATGATAATGAAAACGCTCTGTTCACTAAGCCGAAACTCTGAAAATATCTGGGTTTCACAGAGAGAAAGAGATGTTTTTGATACAGAGAAGTGAGCAGTAGTCATGGTGATAGAGCCGAGTCCATCTGCTGCATACAGAAGGTTACTGGAGTTTACAACAGCGCCACGTGTAGTCATCATTTCGCTGGGATTTCACTGATTATGCTTGAATTTGTTTGTCATAAAAAGTATATAAATCAAAAATTCCAACTTAAATGCTTTAGGGGGTTGGTTTAATTGCCTTTAGTAAGCTAAAGGGAAAAAAGGCAGTACATGTACACTCACAATCCATTAGTGGGAACTTACTGCTTCTTTTTATAATCATAATGAAAGCTGATTCAGTACTGACAGTGTTGAGAAAATGAGCCATGTTTTAAGGAATGAAATTGAAACGTATTAAAAAAATGAAGTGTTCATGCACTATGAATATAATATAAGGCAAATAAACTGAGACATGATCGAGGACTTTTGGTTAAACACAATGCAAATTTATTGTTATATTAACAGTGTGGGTGGCGTGTGTGTGTGTGTGTATTTAATGGCATGTAGGAAAACGGATGTTGAGTGCAGACTGGATGTTGATTGGCTCCGTCGAACACACCACCAGATCTGACCTATCAGACTGCAGGACACATACAGGAGACCTAACTGAGTTCATTCATAACTGCACGTTAGATGTGGTTTGACTTTTGAGTTGACGCAGAAGCAGAACTGGTCATCAGTGCTGACCACAATGTGAACATCTGAATTGCAAATTAGATATGAAGAATAAAAAAAAGGGACTGATTGTAATGCATTTTAATAGCCATGTTGATAGGAAAATATCAGTGGGAATGAGAGAGTGTGTTTTAAAATGATTCTGATATGGTTGAATTATTTAAAGGAAATGCATCTAATAAATTGAACATATTAGGTTTATTTACAAGTCTGTTCATTGAGCTCAAAAAACAATAAATTTCCATCAGTGCATCATTACATGCATGTACTGTGGTACTATAGTGCTCTACTAATTGTTAGATGTTTGTGGGATGTGCACTTTAAAAGCCTGAAGGCATGAAGATATGACTTTTTATGTGAAGTAATACAGTGGAATAAACTGCAATTTTACCAGAGCAGCTGACACCTCATCTGTTATGCATCTGCAAGACATCTACAAATCGGACATTAGCAAGTTCCTCTGCGTATCACAGGTAGCCATCACTTCCTAATGGCTTAACTTCAGTAAGCAACAAATTATGTTTTGTTCTGCACAGTGACCGGTCATGACTGCATGTTTGTTTCAGTTCCATATACAGATGTTGATCTACCTTTACCATTGCACACACTTTGTGAAATTTTATTCAAGTTTAAGAGTCTCTTTATGTTTATTTTATTATAAAGAGATCAGATATTTTGTTTAAATATTTTAGTTTTTGACTTTTAATTTGCCTTAGTAATGATGGTAAATAAAAATAAAGTGGTTAAATAAATAAAAAGAAAATCCCAATATTCCTAAATGTATTGTCAAAAAATATTCAATAATTATTGATATCGAATAATATGAAACATAATTATATGATGATTTTTTTTTTCACAATATTGCCCAGCACTAGAATCATGCAGTTTTCACCTTATAGTTTTGGTTGCTTTAATTTTATTTGAATCAATTCACAAATGTCAATTTATTATTATTATTTTTTATTTTTTTACCTTGAATGTGAAAATTCAAAAAAAGTTGCTTAAAATAGTCACTGGTTTGTGAATTTTACAGCACGGTAGAGCTGTACATTAATCTCTTTTTGCAAATCAGTTTATTATTATTTATTATTTTTTTGTTTTGTTTAAAATTGAGATAACACTTCTTCTATGATTCTGAATAGACAATAAAACAATCACATAGACCTGCACAATTAATCATTTTTAAGCCGAAAACGTGATTTGAAAGGGTGAAATTTCCATATTGCAAAAGCTGCGATTTATTTCGATTCAAATTCACATTTATTTTGTTACATATACAGTCAGTATGATAACATGAATTTGACATGAACAAAAACTGATTATTTTAAAACGTATGCCAAGGTAATTGGCAGTTCACTCCATTATGACAACCTATGATAAAGCAGGGACTAAGCCTAAGAAATGAAAGTGATTATTAAAAAAAAATCTGTAAATGATCACAACATTGCGTATTCTAAAAGTTTAGTATCCATACACATAATGTTTCAAAAAATGTCTGCATCCAACTGGGTTAAAATGCTTTAATACTTATCCCACACCTAAATGTGGTGCTGTAAACAAACAAACACAGAGCTGCAGGACACACTTAAGAGGCAGATCACACCGAACGTGCATGCTTTTCCATTCTGAAAATGCGAGGCGCACCGCAATGCCTTTTTATGTGCGCTATTTATGTCGATAGGCAATGACATAAATATAATTTTAATATTTAATCGTTTATTCTCCTCTTGTCTCTATCTTCAAATGTCTCTATAGACGTCTTGACAACACAAACTCTGCTGTCACCTGCTGGCAAAAAACGTAAGATGCAAAAGGCGGTTAAAATGTGAGGCACACAGGGCACATAAGCAGCGCGTAAAATGCTCACGACTGTTGGTAAAGCATTCAAAAAAGGCGCCTCTCAATGCAAAAATTGCATTCAATGTGATCAGCCCCTTATGGTGTGTTCTAAATGGGATGTATCGTCCTCCAAAGGGGACCACTGAGGAATGAAACAATATGGCTGCCATATTGCAATGTCATTTTAGAAGCTGTTTGGTATTACACACTGCACTTAGTTTAGAAGGCCTCATCCCTATACTCTAGTCCCTTCAGAGGGACACTCTGAAGGGATTAGAGCATAGGGATAAGGCCTTCAGATTGAAATCCACCCTAGGTCTGCATTTCAGTTCAATTTTTGTATGCCCTTCACTCACTAACCTCTCTCCATCTCATTCCCTCATATTTACGTCATTAATTAAGTCACACAAGTGTCCACTACTGGCAGAACATCTTAATGGGTTTAAATGGAATGCCCCTTGAGCACTTGGAAACTACACTGTTGGGACATCACAATCATAGTGGACATATGAAGCTGATTCGCTCCCTCTGTCAAAATCAAGGGATCAAGAGTATATCCATGTAAGCTTCTCTTGTTCACTTGATGAAGATGACTGAACTTTAAAATGGCAGCGGGGATTCACTCGAGAGTGGAAGGGTAGTTCGAGAGCGTGTTTCTAAATGTCGAGTGGAATGCTGCCCAGGATACAAGGGGTTCTTCATCCTTTTTTCTGATCATGTGATTCAATACTGTGACATCATTGTTTACAAAAAGTGGCTATGCGAGTGGCAGCATATTGGCACTTTTTTTTCACTCTGTATCTAATATCCAGAAAGTTTGTTTAAGGGCACCGACAAAGGTGGTGTTGTGTGAACAAATGGTTGAAACAATATTAAACTTTTGTGGGTTTACCTAAATTGCTGTATGGTTGGGGTTTCATTAAAAACTGGATGACTCGCCTTTTTGAATGAGTCTCTTGATCTGAATGACATCACAGAAATCATAGGGATCTACCTACATTCTGCATTTCCATAAATAAATACAATAGAACTGTGTGGTAGACTATATCCCAAAATACACTGTGCCCAACACAAATTCCTCGTTACCGTTTTGATCGTAAACAAGAACGAGAGGCTTACAGGGAGATGTTTATAGCCCGTACACAGTGTTGTCATTGTCAGTCTGAACTTTCGCTTTCGGAGTGTCTCTTAGTGCCCAGTGTTTTTCTTGTGGAGTCACTGATGGGATTATTGCCAAGAGCTTTGGAACGAGGTGGTGTGATTAGAAATCCTTTTCACGCACCGCCAAATTCTTGCTGGCTTGGTTAGTTGGACGTCCAATGAAACCCTGAGCAGCAGAGGCCCCTGTTGAGAACGACAGGGGGAAAGATCAGTTAACCTCAACGAGACCCATTACCTCACTTAACCTCATGAGTTGACACACATGTACTCACTAAACGTATTAAAAGTGAAAAGTTATGCTGTGTGGGACATTTTTTTTATCTGTTCAGGTATACCCAAATTGTAAATCTAAAATGCAATTGAACTAAAAAAATCTTACTTTGTCCAGTTAGATGAGGAGGATGATGATGATGATGATTTTGATGTTGTCTCTCTGCAGGATTCTGGTGTCCACCATACCAGCTGTGTTGTGTTATTTCCTTATATGGGTGGTTCCACCAATAGAGCAAGGGAAGATGATGTGGTATCTGCTCTTCTACTGTCTCTTCCAGACCCTCCAGACAGTTAGTACACACATTTATAGTTTTTGTGGAAATAAGTACAAATTGTTTACATTCCCTGATCTGTTTATATCAGAGATGCCCAAACTAGGACCTGCAGGCCAAAGTTGGCCCATGGTAACTTTTGATTTGGGCCACCATCCTATCTGAGAATGGTTTAGAGATTGTCATTTTTTACTTTTTATTTGTTTGTTTTTATTGTTAAGCTAAAAGCTAACTGAAATTAAACATTTCAATTCAAAATAATGCAAATGAATCAGATTTGGTTCAAATGTACATACGATGGATGGAGGACAATGCAGAGACTTTGGTGAGCGAATAAAGGGAAGGGCAGATTCTGCTTGACTAGTGTATTCAGCAATGAACTCCGCTGTGTTATTAATGTGATTGTTATTATTTCAATAAGTTATAATTAAAATTATACTGCATTAGTTAGTAGAGTTCAAAGTAAAGTTCTATTTATTTTTTAATAGTATTAAATGAATTTGGAAACTACCCATGGCAACTTTACTGTCAAAATAGTTGGATATATTTATCTTTGGCCCATGGTTCTCAATGATATTTGGTTTTTGGCCCTTTATACGAAAATATTTGACAAATATTTTATTGAAAATATTCCCCTGGTTTATATAGACCTAAATGAGGCTCCTGTTGCTTTTAAGATCTTACAAATAATGTTTCTTTCCGGGCATCGATAGTTTCTTTTAGGGTTGGGTCGATAGACGATGCAATTGTCCATTGTCGATGACCGATAGACATCACAATGCTGAGCCTGCATCACGATCCTCTGCCCTGCCCACGTCGCAGCAGCAACCCGCTCACGAAAAATACACACAGCCCCGTTTACACTAATATGTCTTAGTTTTAAAATGTCATTTTAAAACGAAAAAGATCCACGTCCGCACTGGAGTTTCATCTAGCATTTCTGAAAAGGCCTCCTTGCACACTATACCGCTGAAAATGCACATCACGTAACCACACACACACGCTATTTCATGCACTGCAGTCTGCAGCATATGTGTGCTTTGAGCACAAAACCCCAGAGAGCAGTGCACTATGGACAGTTTATCAAGAATGTCCCGATGGATCACGTCTCACTATAGTTGTTAAACGTTATATTCAATTCATCTTTTCTTTATCTAACGACTCTTTGGTCTTTTAAATCTGTCAAGTACCGTGTCACAGCGTCAATACACTGCTTCAGTCTTTTGCTTTCATGCTTGTACTTAGTAATTTTAGTGAAAACCTCAGAAACTGTTGGTTGGTTCCTGTCGGTTATGCATCTTTTTTACTAACCAAGTTTTTTGACGACATTGTAACGACACCGACCATTCTGCCTATTCATGCCAGAGTCCCGTGGAAAAAGTGATTAACAGGTGGTCATTTGTGTCTAACTTATCTTTATTTATTTATGATTTGGTTATGGGTAAAACGAAGACCATGTGGGTCAGGTAGTTGAAACTGTAGGCTACAAATAATTAATTTGTTATGAATTAAATAATTTACTGTGCCTACGACGATGATGCCATCGTCCATCGCGATGTTTAGACATCGTAAGATGCCAAATTGGTCGACATCACCCAACCCTAGTTGCTTTACCACCCATGGAATTTTTGCAATCCACAAAAGGTTCTTTATTGTGGAAAATGGAACTTTAGATTATCAAAATGTTCCTCACACTAAGACAAATATTGTCCAATGCCTCTGAAAGGTTTTTTGGGAACCAAAATGATTCTAAAATAGCCTCATTGTGG
The DNA here is from genome assembly GCA_903798205.1 of Danio tinwini. Classification (NCBI taxonomy): domain Eukaryota; kingdom Metazoa; phylum Chordata; class Actinopteri; order Cypriniformes; family Danionidae; genus Danio; species Danio tinwini. The sequence continues at coordinate 5,381,786 of CAIGQZ010001313.1, read as the reverse complement.
AAAAAAGATATAGTTCACCCAAAAATTCTGTCATTGTTTACTCAACTTCTACTTGTTTCAAACCTGTTTCAGTTTCTTCTGTTAAACAGGTATATACTGAAGAATGTTGCCATTTCATAGAATAATTTGTTCTCATCTTTGATGTCAACCACTGCTCTTTCCAAGATTCTTCAGAATATCTTGTTTTCTGTTCAACAGAAGAAAGAAATTCATGAAAATGTAAAACCAGTTAAGTGTGAGAAAATGGTGAGGGAACTATTATTTTGGGGTAAACTCTTCTTTTAAGAATATCTTCAGGGATGCAATGTACTGTAATGAGTCCTCATAAACATTTGTGTTTTTCTGCATTTAGGTGAATTGACTAGTCACTCACAAGAGATTGACCAATAGCAAACCAAATGAAACTCTTGTACAGTACTGCAAAATGTTAATATATATATTTTTACTATTTTAATTTCAGGCCTTAAATTAACTCTCAATGTATGTTTAGGGGATGTTGAAATGTATTGTTAACCACTTAAAATAGTGAAGGAAAAAAATATTTTTAGCATCTAGCATAAATGGGAACTTAATTCAGATAATATTGGGTTGAAATCACATATACATGTCTCCTTGTATATTAATAACTTTATTGTATTGTAAGTAATAAGTTCAATTTTAAGTTTTAATGTAATGTAATCTTTAAATGTTAGACTGGTGTGCTAATAATTTTGTTAACTCTGTGTATTTGTGTGTTTATAGTGTTTTCATGTGCCGTACTCTGCTCTGACCATGTTCATCAGCACTGAGCAGAGAGAACGAGATTCTGCCACAGCCTACCGTAAGAGCACTTGCTTAAAACACAGCAAACAAATGATAACTGAAAAAAAGTCTCTTGTGCACGATTATGGTTTAAAATAAGTCTTCTATTAGGCTCCTTTAGAAATCTTTTTTAGTATTCTGGATTGCTTTTCATACATTATAATTATTATTATTATTATTTTATTATTATTTTTATTCATTTTTGTTGTTGCTTTTTTTGGTACAGGATTCTTTCATAACTATATAGCGATTAAATCTATTTATTCCTTTGTAACACTGAGTATTTACTGTCACTTTCGATTAATGCATTGTTTGCTGAATCCCATTAATCATTTCTTTAAAATAAAAACACTTGGCTGACCTGGGTTCTGTCCTGTGTGTCTCCCTCAGGCATGACTGTAGAGGTGTTTGGAACAGTCGTTGGCACTGCCATCCAGGGTCAGATTGTGGGCATGGCCAACACTCCCTGTAAAAACAACGCATCCCCAAACAACAACTCCAATCACTCAATCCAAAGCAATAACTCTCATATTCCACTGAAAAACAATATATTTGACGAGGTGAGGGCATGATCAGCATAAAGCACAGGACTGTTTTATATCTCATCAAGTTTCAGCCCCTGAATCCTCATATCTCTCATTCACAGAGGTGTGCATATATGATTGCATCTGCAGTCATCAGTTTAATCTACGTTCTGTGTGCTGCTGTGCTGTTTTTTGGAGTGAGAGAGCAGGATGGTGAGTTACGTCTCTTAAAATATACATTCTCCAAGTTTGATTTTGACATGTTGCTATTTTACATGAAATTTAATAAGTATACATAATCAGCTTTTCATCAATTTCTGAGTCCCCCTCATGAATCCCTAGTTTAACTAAAGGCTTTTTATGGCTACTAAGCAACTATGGTGTATTAACGTGTAGTGAAATGTATTTTTCAATGCATTTATAAGTGTTTCCCTTTTTTATTTTGTTTTAGTTCAGGGTGAATTAAAAGCACAGAAGCGGGTGTCCTTTCAGAAGGGTCTGCGGCTGGTCATGGGTCATGGGCCATATGTTATACTGGTGCTCGCCTTCCTCTTCACTTCTCTAGCCTTCATGGTAAGAAAAAAAAACATTTCTGAGATGCAAGTCAAGGTGAATATCACCAGCTGTTTCCATCATAAGATGTGACTTTAACTAAAATGTAAAATTAGAATTTTTCCTAAGGCTGGGCGCATACTTCAAGGTAATCAGGCTGATTTTGAGCTCATTTACACCCTTCAGACAATCCTGAGAGCTGTTTCAATTATCTTGGTGGTTTTAAAGAATCTTCTCAGATTTTTGTGTTGTGTTAAAGAGCCCCTATTATGAGTTTTTGAAATTGACCTTCCATGTAGTGTGTAACACAGCTCGAAGAGAAGTAAAATATCCAGCTAAAGCTTAAATCTGAGAGTGGACCGTTTTTAAAACTATTGATTCATCTAATAAAGAGTCGACTCATAGTGGTTTAAATTAATCGTCTTGATAACGAGTCTAGCTGTTTCGGCGTGATGTCGATACAAAACCTAATGGTTGCGCGTGCAGACCCACAAAATTTAAACCTGCGACCCCGCCCACTAACACAGCAGCAAAGACTGGTGAGATCTAAAAGGTGTTTTTACCTGAATCATGTTGATGACAGACCTAATTTTTCCTGGTGAATTCTACAATCATTTTGGCAGATTGTCTTCAAAATAAGCTGTTTTAAAGGTCCAGTGAAATTAAAATAATTTTTTATATGTTAGCATCAGTATGTTAGTCATCTGTGAACAGTGCCAGACCGTTCACAGCTAATCGCAGCCCTTTCTGTTGACCAATCATAGGAGTGTAAGAACTCTCTCGTCAATGCTCAGTAAGTGAGCGGAGTATTTACATTTGTTTATTTGCTATGTATGTTTATTTTATTTGTTTATAATGCTTGTATGTTTTGTGCATATACTTGAGTGTTTAAAGTACAGTTCACAATTCCGAATCAATGGCATGATAATCGTAACCGAACCTTGAGACCATGATAGGTTCACACCTCTATAAACCTATATAAACATCTAAAGCTTGCAGTTAGTCACTTCCATATTTCAGTTCCTCATCAAATTGACCAATCAAATGCTCTTTAGTATCTGACATGGCCCGCCCTCTTTAAGAAGCTTCTCATTTGCTTTTCATTTGCTGCACTTGAGTTTAACCACTAAACTGGAGAGCTGCGAGAAAACAAAACTCTTTTGGCTGCTTTTTAAAAGGGGAATACTAGGCCATAACAGACAGAAGAATTGTCAGACCCTGTCAGTCAAATGCAGATTCGCCAGGTCTTGAAACGCTTCTGAGCTGATCGATGCTTTGAATCGCTTTAGTCACATGACCTGGGTGTTTCGGACCATGCTTCGTTGCAGTGTTTCGAAACACTTGCGCTTCGGGATCACACACTGTGTCGAAACGTCAGTTTCACGTCATCCATCCCTATTTCAAAGCACTCCACATGACTTTTAATGAAACCTACGGGATGTTTGTATGGCACAATCCCCTTTTGCATGTCAAGAGTTCAACTAAGTCTTAAAAATCAATTACAAAACACATCAAAATACCAATTGTACCTCATTACATGTCTGATGCCACTTTATTTACAAACTATGTAGCATCTGTGATAAAAATAAACAAGAGAAAGCAGTTTCTGGAACTGACCACGGCACACCTCTGTGTCACAAAGACCAGCTTATGTGTGATAAAGCAAAGAGAGCCACAAACACAGAGAAAAGGGCTGTCTGCCATGCAGGAGGTACGCTTTAGAATCGCAGTCAGCATTAGGACAGGTCTGCGCTCAAAAATAACATTTTAGAATGGTTTTGAGACTTAAGTTGGGCCTAAAATGAAGACGTAAATCTTCATTCGCTTGATGGAGTCTCGTTTGTTTTTCTCTCTCAGCTGCTGGAAGGGAATTTTGCTGTGTTCATCAAGTACACGCTGGGATTCAGAGAGGATTTTCAGAACATCTTACTGGTCATCATGGTGAGTGTTTTCACCAGCCTGATTAAGTGTTTTTGTGCACTTCTGAATTGTTTGGTTTGGTGTTGTAACAGCACTCTCTGTTTGGATGAGGTTAGCAGTCTCTATAGTGATGAAAGCATGTGTTTCTAGTTCAGAAGCAGCACGACTTTAAATTGAAGGATGAAAAGGCTGTTTTTAACTTCAGTTTGTGGATGTCTTCCTTTAATCAGGAGTTGCATAATTTGGTAATAAGGTTTTGTAGCCCTAATGTTTGTGTGATTTGTCTTGCCAGGTGTCTGCTACTGTTTCTATTCCTATGTGGCAGTGGTTTCTCTGCCGGTTTGGGAAAAAGACTGCTGTTTACATCGGTATCACTGTGAGTATCTAACTTATTGACCTTCTTGACATATCAGTTTGCAATATCAAGCACCACTCATATTTTCCTACTATATTACGTCATTCATTTCCATAGGCAACTGAATCAGAAGTTCAGAAATAATTGCAAAAACAAGTGCACTTGTATCGCATTGTAGAATGATGTCAGTAGGACACAATTTCTTGTTATAGAAAATGAAGATGGAATTCTGGAATGCACCCATAAAAATGGAATTTGTGGAATTAAATGGAATTCGGTAGGGGTGTGATGAGACGCTTACTCCACGAGATGAGACGCAAGATTGGGTTTACAAGACGAGACAAGATTTTTAACCTATTTTTAAGAAATCTTCAATGAAGAAGTATATAAATATTCTTGAATAGTCTTTTATTCAACTAAAAAAACTCACAAATTGCAAAACTATTTAGGGGCTTTTTTAATCAACTTGTAATGAATGTTATTTTAATTTACTTCTATTTTAATCAATTTTATGCAGTAAAAAAGACATGCGAACACTGCT
>CAIGQZ010001313.1:5346311-5367093 GCA_903798205.1 Danio tinwini | reverse complement strand
TATATATATATATATATATATATATATATATATATATATATATATTAAAAAAAAAACTTACCAGAGCAATTGTTTACATGCCAAGCTAAAAGCCTGGTCAAATGAGCTGTCACACAGCAGCAAAAAATTAACTATCATCCTGTAGGCAGGGAGTATACAGTTCCATATATTCTAGGAGGGAGCCCTAAATTTGATAAAAGTTTTTGGAAGAACCCTTTAGACGGTGTCTAATTTGTTCCAGTTTTATGAAGTGAAAAACATCATTAATCCACATGGAGTGAGTAGGTGGAGAAGATCTGCTTTGTATCGTGAACAGTGAACTGACAAAGGAAGTGTACCTTTTCAGGCATAAATTTGCATCTGTTTCAGGTCTATGCTTCCAGATGTTGTTGATGACTTTAAACTCCAGAATCCTACATCTCAAGGCCATGAGGCTATTTTCTACTCTTTCTATGTTTTCTTCACCAAGTTTGCCTCTGGAGTGTCTCTCGGCGTATCAACACTAGCATTAAGGTAATCTCTCTCTTTGTGCATTTAAAACCCCTTTCATGAGTTTGACGTCGTCAGCACATGTTATACGATACACATTCTGGCTTTTCATATTTCCATCTGTTCTGTTTTCCATCTGTTCAGCTTTGCAGGTTATGTGACGGGAGTTTGCGATCAGTCTGACTCTGTGAATCTGACACTGAAGATGTTGGTTTCGGCTGCTCCAGTGTCACTGATCGCTCTAGGGCTGCTCATCTTTATGATGTATCCCATCGATGAAGAGCGCCGGCAGTACAACAACAAACAACTACAGCTGCTCTTGCGGTAGGACATACACTAGGGTGCTGTTTACACTAGTGCATTTTTGTTTTAAAACAAGACGTTTTGTTATGGTTATGGCTGCCGTCTCGACTAAACCACCTTCAAAACCGTAAAAATGGAACCTTTTGAAAAAGAAAGACGCAGCTATCCACAATCGCTGTCTGACTGATCTTCTGAACTATTCCATATAATTCCTGGATTTGTCAATCAGCAAGCACAGCAAGTGTTTTTCAGCCAACAATAATCTTCGGTTGAAAGGTTAATGTGACTACTTTCAATTTTATAAGGTTCCTTTTACAGCTAGATAATGTAATTTAGATAAAATACAATCAGTTTAATATACTTAAGCATTCATTTAGGCCCAATCCCATTTCTATTTTTGTACTCCTTCCCCTTGGCCCTTGAAACAGTGAGTGTGAAGGGGAGGGGCTTCAGAATTTACCCATAAGAAATGGGACAGCACTACAACACCTGCACATGTCATCGTGAGCTCTTGCTTCATATGAGATCGACAATGGTGTACTTTTATTCCAGTTGTGTTATTTTTTTGGTATTTATCTTCCGGAAATCACTGAAGGCAATAATATCTTGATATCATAAAGATATAATGTGGCTATAAGATTGTAACTGTACTGTGCATTTACACCGTGGCCAAATTCATTTTTTTAAAACACAAGAAAACAACATTAACACTATAGCAGATACTGTAAAAAGCTCATTCCCAGCCAATAGACTTTTCTGACAGGGGACTAAAGTGTCAAATGTGAAAGTATGTTGTGTGTGGGACTACTATACAGAAGTAAAATTATGGATTATAGATAGGTAATGCATAGATTTTTTTTTAAAGCATGACAGTAAAACACGAACACTGTTATGAATGTATTAAATTATAAGCTTGTTTGTTGTAAAAATTCATGAAAATGACAATAAATACTAATTTGTGCAGCTATACTGCCATTGTAGATGGTGTATTCTCGGAAATTTTCGTACCTCTTGGTTTCGAGTGTGATCCTAAAAAAATCTGTCTAAAAATCTATCTGGCCTAAAAATTACAATTCCCTGTGCATATACCCTGTTGGTAGACAGCAATTATGGATGCAGAGAGCATTAATGATCACATTTTACACTTTAAATGCAGTAAAAATATCAGTCTGGAGAAGCGTTTTCATTCTATACTGTTTTTAAATCAAAATGCACTAGTCGTGTAAATATAATTGAATAATCTAAATATTGCACATGTGCGTATTGCAACATGCATATCACAATATTTGCAAACAATAACTGATTTAATACTAATTATCTTTGTGTGCCTGTCATTAGCACACCCTCTGAAAAACTGTTCAGCACATGTGAGAATATAGTAACGTGTCAACACGCATCTCTCAAACCAAGCAGAGTGTACATGCTGGTTTTCTTGACCAATATCTGACATGCTTATGAACTTAGACAAAGCAATCAAGCCGTTTGGAGAAAGCAAATACATAGCTTGACTCTGTTTCAAGTGTTTTTGCTTTTCATGATTGTTTTTGATGTTCACCATATGCATGTACACACGTATTTCTAAAGTATTATGAACTGTTAGGATTTAAAAGTGTCCTTAGTAGTGGAAATTAAGAGGGTTTTTTTCTCACCTGCAGGAGTGAAGAAGAGGATGAGATGGAGGCCTTGAAACCTGATATCACAGCATGAAAAACCAGCTTGACTGTTGTTGTTCTGGCCAACAGAGGGCGCCCAAATACATCTAAACCACTGCCATGAGGAACTCTACCAGCTCAGCTTTCCTCACACGGTCTGATAACCAGACCAATGAAGGATGTATTTGACCCCTTTTATATCTGCACTACTGTTACGACAGCTGCATTTTACAAGATCATAACTCCAGGCATTGAGTGCTGCTTTCACCGAGTTACAGCTCTCCCTGATCAAACAAAGGAAAAAATGGGAGGTTCAATTATACAATTAACTACAACATTTTTGCTTGTTTGAGATTTATGTATTGATGATATTACATTTATTGAATGTGAAGGAAATGTTGAGTTGAAGTCTTTTGAGGGCATTTATCCTCAATGTTGTAAAGAACCGTCCATTTGTTTTTGCACGGGGGGTGAGATACTTATAATGGAACAAAAAAAAAAATCACTTTAAAGACGAGCTAAAGGCCTTTAGCCAGAAGAAGATGACACTTTATTGTCCATGTGAGTTTTTTTATGGTTCTGTATTTATTTATAGCATTGTTGACTGAGATTTTCTAAAATCTGATATCAAATGAGATTCTAGTAATTAACACCAGTAGATTTAACAGTCACAGCTTACAGGAGCATCAGTTTACTAAATCTATGCAGTTGTGCCAACGAGTCAGTAACAATTGGAAGATTTATAAAGTTCAGTGGTGCAGTATTTTTGTTTCCAACATGAAGTATCCGTGTCTTTGTACATGTGTGTTTTTTGTGTGAGAGGAAGTGGTAACCAATAGCGTGATTGTGCACATAAAGAAGCAGTTCTGTCATATATGAAGTCTGTGTCTGTATGAGTGAATGCCATGGCTGTTTCTCAGATAAGTGAATTGAAGGATGGTACTGTAAGGTCTCCTCATGCGAGATCTAGACTGAAATGAATTTTGACTGTTTTGTGCCAAACAGCTGCCTGATCTGTTGTCATTGATCTAAAGTTTACATCTCCCTTTAAATGCTGAGATAAAATGTAAGAAATGTATATAAATGGAGATCTGGAAGCTGCCTTTGCTCAGCAGATAGACGTAGCTGCTGGGATTATTGAGAGAATGTTTCGTCAAAAATCATAATCGCCACCAAAATACTTCACAGCTACCAAATGTACAATATGTGTATATGACCTTTATAGACATACTGACCTTGTTGTGTATTTATATTGTGCTTATTAAATATATATATATGTATGTTTATTGTAAATACTGACAGAACTTAAAAAAATCTTTATGTAAACGGACTGGGTTTTGTTTTAATTTCATGCACAAACACTAAGCGTGAAGAATCACTGGTTCAATCACTGGTGCCTTAAGTGCACATTTTGATTTGATTATATTTAAGCATATTTATAATAAACTACTAAAAGTCCAGACAGCAGTGCATCTTTAACCAACAAAATAATTTCACCATTTATCAAAAGAGACTGCATTATATAGCAGGGTAGTCACACAATATCTATTCATGTTAAAGCTGCTTGGATGTACTTTACAACATGGTGGATAATCCATATGATTGCGTAATGTAATCATCAAAATAACTACATAACACACTTTTACAATTACATTACAGCAATTAACCTAAATGCATAATTATTATGACATAAAAATCCATTAGTAAATGCATAAACCGTAATAATCTGAAAATGTTTAAATGCTGTCCTCTTTAAAAAGTAAATACTCAATTTTAGAAATGCTATAAAGCATTGAGGTTTGTAAAGCAGTACAACTACACATACTGTTTATTCATAACTGTAAGGGGTAGTTATAGAGTTTGGTAGGTGACTCCCCATCTACAGAGGGGTCCTGCAGAGTTTAGCTCCAACTCTAATCAAACACACCTGAACAGGCTATTGAAGAAACCTCCAGACAGGTGTTGAGTCAAGTTTGAGCTAAACTTTGCAGAGACACTGGCCCCTCGTAACCTACAGTCAAAAATGTTATGGTTAATAGTTTTAGTATTTCATGAATTGTTAATAAAATGCTGTACTTATTGCTAAGAAAGCATATCTCGCGACTGATCCGCCATTATATATATGGGTCGGTCCGGTGTCCAACCTTGTCAGATTGTTCTACCCCCCATTCAAAAAGTAGGTAGCACATTTTGACGACGGAATATGCTACTTATCAGATTTTGCTAACGTTACCAGTGTCAATTTTAATGTTGTGTAGTGATATATGAAGCTGTAATATCGCCAAATCCTACCTAACCCTAACCTCAGAACCAGTCAAATACATTGTTGTTAGCACAATCTGATGGGTAGGATAAAATATCAGGCCTGGATCTAGTGATTTGGATATGTGTGGGTCTGCATGCTTCTTTTAGCCTTGTAGCGCCATCTGCTGTCCAGCGGAAATTACAAATAATCACCTTGATCATCAGCCGAAGCATTTTTCAAAAGGCTATCTAGTTGTGTAGCTTTCATCTGTACCATAAACTATACATGAAAAAATACGTAAAGGTTTAAAAAAAAGTAGTAAAGCAAAAAAAAAAAAAAAAAAAATTTACAGATACACACAGGTCATTGACATGAACCGTATTACTCGCGCACTTCTAGGTTCGATACTTATCATTTTCTCCAGCCCAACACTGAACAGCGGCTCATCTGGGTTAGATGAGAGAGTCGTTCGCCCACAAACTCAACCTGTCTCTGGGAAACTTCTAGTGCGGGATTCGTTCACAAACAGGAGACCGGTGCCTGTCCTGTGGATCCGTGGCCGAACACCCGCGGGGGTCTCACCTGGGGAGGATTACCTGCCCAAATTGAACCTGCTATCAGACGTGTCGGTGACCTGCTCGAGCACCGGTTTCGTGTTAAGGGTTAACAAACGTTTCTACGGTTTCTCGGCCGTGTCGGAGGAGCTGACTCTCGGAGAAACCTGTAAAAGTAACGGCGTCCTCGAGCCGCACAGCGAGCTGCTCTTCACCTACGCGCTCACCGACTGCCAAGGGGTAAAACAGGTGATTGTCATTCGAAAAGAATGTAATTGTTAGTAATGTTTTTTTTAGTACCAAAATAATAATAATGATTTTAATTTCCATTTGTCAGGAGTTTCCCGATTATGTGGTTTATAAGTATGTTCTTCGTTATTTGCCCCGACCAGACCGAAACACTCGTCATCGCCTGAGAGTTAACGTGGGCGTAGAATGCCGATACACCAGGTAAACAAACACGTTTTAACGGTAGGTTTTGGTTTTTGGTGTGGTTCATAAAAAGTACCGTGTTTTAACGTACGAAACATGGTCTTTTGGTTTTGGTTTTTATTATATATTTTAACTGGATCTAAATTTAGTTCTGCCGACAACCACAAAATTAACCTGCACGTGATAAGGAAACTCACGTGAATATTTGCATACAGGAATAATAAAGCCAACATTTGTTTTGACTGAGGTTACATATTAATAACTATGCTAAAGTTAATAAAGGGAGAAAGGGAGTAAGTAAAAGCTAATTTCTTTGCTCTTCTGAAAGTAAAACATTGATATTGTGTTGTCTAAATCAACTAAATGTACTGTGTTGTCTAAAAATACATTAATGGCACCCATTTGTGAATTGTATCCAAAAATACTCTAAATTATATGTTTTATGTTATTAAATGAATGTATGTTTTTAAGTAAAACATCACTTTAAACTACAGATAATGTTTTTTTAGATGTAAATAAAAATGTTGCCCTGTAGATCTTTTTTTGGCGTACAAATCACAAAAAGGTGGCATCTTTTCAGATACATACTTTAGACAGCTCAATATCAGTGTTTTCACAGGGAAAGGAGTATTTGATGGAATTAACCTGATTTCATTCATAACAAATTAAAAGATTTGTTTTTCTGACCAGTTGCCATTTTTTGAATGAATTATTTGTTTTTTGTATTTATTTATTTATTTAACGAGCACATAGGTTACCACTTTTTCCAGATTTAATATAAATCTTTTGTGTCTCCAGAATGTGTCTGTAAAGTTTCATCTAAAAAACACCCATCAGATTATTTATTATACCTGTCATAAGTTCCTTTTTTGTAGCATTTAGCAGAAGCTAGCTGTTTTTGTGTACTGCGTCTTTAAGGCTAGTCCTTCACGCCCACCGTTTCCACGTGCCTGGCAGCGGCTCCCTCGGCTGCGTCAGACAACAGACAAACAAGAAGGAATAAGATCTCACGTAACGTTTGTGAGGAAAAACAACAAGTAAAAACTTTACCAATGAGTATTTGATGCATGTTGTGGAGTTGCAGGATGAGTCACACACAATGTCATTACAAAGTTCACGCACACACACAAATACACACACACACATCGCTGACAGGCACACACAGACAGCGCGTGTTTAGCTTTGCACTGTTTTTGCACACAAATGTGACAGACTACAGGTTAATATCCACTGCTGTATGGATGTCTGTTATGTTAATGTACAAAATAAACCTGATTTAACGTCCACAAAACGGGATTGAAGCGTCTTTTATGATTGTTCTGACACGCGGCTGTGTTGATGAAGTAAATCACTGTAATTCATTACACACATGCACTGTTTTAAAACATTTTAAACTTGTAAAACTCACTCTTGATCACATTTGATGATGATTGATGATCCTAGCAAACTGAACAGACCTTTTATTTATGGTTGCTTAGTTTGCTCACGTCCTGGTCCTGTGTCGGTTTGATATGATTACACACGTTTCTATGGAGACATGTTAATACGCAGCTGTCAATCAATTCGGTGGGCGGGGGACCGCACTCCTACGTCAAGTTGCGGTCGGTCTGAAAACCGCTTCAATTGGTCCAACGTTTTTATGTTGTTAAATTGAAAAAAAGGACTGGGTGTGTTAATATCACCCCAATATGACGGTCTATACACCATACTTACACATATGTCTGTCCAAACAGCTTGAAAAGTAGATTTTTCCACCATAGGTGCCCTTTAAGACATGTTATTGACAAATATAATAATATTTTTTTACTCAAACTCAAGTGTAATATACATAGGAAATCCAAAGAAACTGAAAAATGTCAAGTGGTTTCTTTGATTATTTATTTAGCTATTTTAGTTTTATAGTTTTATTTTTTTTATTATAAATTTTTTGTGATCCAATTCTTCAATTTAGTTCAAAAAACAAACACTGTACAATCAAATACTGTATTTGTGCTTTGCTGTTTAGAGATGTTTTGAAGCCAACGTGGCTGACACTATTGCGGAAAATCATCAGGGGGAGATCTGGTGACGACTTCTCCATTCAGCTGATGGATGGTAAGACATGTGGACGGATCACACGGCAAGAATGCTTAGGAGTTGCTTTGTTTAATTAATAACAAAGGCAATTCAATACAATGTGAGAAGAAACTAGTCTACATGACTCTACTAGACTTCTAGTCTGCATGACTCGACAAATAAGCATCACATGTCTGGAATACACTTTTTTTGCCAGTTTCTCTATTATAGAACTCATGAAAAGTTTAAATGCATACGAAAAAAACTATTGTCATGCTGTTTTGACCAACTTTTTATTGTTCCTACTTATCACATGTTTCAATGTTTGACTGCTTTTCATTCTCATCTGATCTCTGGAATCAACAAGTCATGTTCACCCACAGAACCGTCACTTTTTTTCCTGATCATTCTCTGTATCTTTCAGTACACCAGCAGTTTCTAACATTTTAGACCAGCAAGTGGGTCATCAACAAAAATGCCATGTTTAAACTCCTAAAGTTTAAATGGCTCCTTTCTTTTCCATTCCATTGTTTGAACATGTCTATAATCCTAAAAGCATTGAGCTGCTGCCACGGGATTGACTGATTTGATATTTGTATTTGAATCTCATAGATTTGTATATGCAATTGAAGGTGTGCTCAACTGTATATTTTGTAGGCAAAATTCTTAGCTCTCCTGTAAAATTTAAATTCTTCAAATATTTCCCAGCTGGTCTTTAATGGAGAGAAGAGTTTTTTTAACTCATTTATAAACATATTCATAAAAAATATTAATTTCTTTAGTCTTTGCCAGTATGATGCTACATAATATTTTACTAGTTATTTTGCTAGATACTAGTATTCAGCTTAAAGTGCAAATTAAATCCTTAACAAATTAGGTTACCTAGACAAGATAGGTAAGTAAGCAAGTCATTAGTCAACAGCAATTTGTTCTGTAACCACATTTATAATTTTCTAAGGGGGGGGGGGGGGGGGACTAATAATATTGAATATTGAAGTTAATGCTATGAAGTTAACTTTCACCAATTTTGTTTATAATTTTTATGGACAGAATTTCTATGCATTCTATGCAAAGCTTCTATGCACAGGATTTCATCTGTTATTCACAGACAATGTTGTTCTGTTGGATTCATTGAACATGGACCTTCAGCAAGCACTGGGGTGATTTGCTGCCGAGTGTGACGCAGCTGGGATGAGAAAAAAAGTGGTTTGTCATCTCCAGGTTGAAGGAAAGTCCTTTACGTGGAGGAGTTCAAGTATCTTCAAGTTTTGTTCATGAGTAAGAAAAGGATGGAACATGAGATTGGTGCAGCAGCGACAGTAATGCGGTCAATTTACCCGTCTGTTGTAGTAAAGAAGGAGCTGAGCCAACAGGCAAAGCTCTCGATTTACTGGTCAATCTATGTTCCTACTCTATGGTCATGAGCTTTGCTTCATGATTGAAAGCACAAGATCTTGGATACAAGCAGCCGAAATGAGTTTCCTCCCAGGTGGCAGAGCTTCTCACCCTATCTATAAGATAACCTCTATCTCTGCCACCTGGGAGGAGCTCGGAGTAGAGCGGCGGCTGCTCCACATCGAGAGAAGTCCGCTGAGGTGGCTCGGGCATCTGTTTCGGATAGTTCATCTCAAAATAAAAATAAAAAATACTTCCTATTTACTCTCTCAATTGGTTTCAAACACTAATAAAAGTATTTTGTAGACAGCTGAAAACCTGTAACTATCTATATCCATATAGGAAAACCAAATTCTATGGAAGTCAAAGGTTTGGAACAAGTAAAGGGTGAGTAACTGATGAAGGAATGTTCAGTTTTGGGTGAACTATCCCTTGATGGTATTGCAACAAATGACATCAAGCATTACAAGTCAGGGATGGAATGCAGGATGATGATGCAATGCACTGTAAAATATTCAATCATGAGCTGTAAAAAAGATGATATACCTACTGTAAAAAGATACAGTTTGATCTATATCTCCATATTGTGTGTTTTTTGTACTGTAGACACCTGGTCTTCTCCAATCAGGTCTGCTGTGTTCGTGTTGGGGCAAAAGGTGAACGTTCAACTCTCCACCCGACATCATTACACAGGTGTCAAACTTTTTATCAACAACTGTTATGCGGCCACAATCAACACTATGAGTCAAACCAACAAATACAGCATCATAGACAACTACGGGTGAGTGGAGCAAAACATTATCTTTAGTGGCTAATTTATCACACACCCAGTCTTACCCACACACACATTCAGGTGTTTGCGTGAAAGCCGGATAAATCCAGGTGCAGCAAGATACCACTTTTCCAGGGCAGACAATGTCGTTCTGTTCTCCTTTGGTGCTTTTCAGTTCATTGAGTCACCAGATGCCCAGGTGTGTTTCTACATTTATTTGCCTTTTTATTTTGAAGACCATACAGTACAGTTCACTGTGCACTTTTTCATATCATTTCTGTGTTGTGTTAGGTCTCGCTGCATTGTGAGCTGTCTGTTTCCGCCGGAGGCCCTAATTCAATGCTGAAGTCTTGTTTTTACAGCCATGAGAACACAAGGTTAACAAAACTCCTGTGTGCCAGTATTGTAGAGATCACAAATGGCTCTTTTCTGTGTGAGATTGCTCTTTTACGCGTACCATTAAAAGTTTAAGCTTATATTAACTACGTCATGTTTTTCATTGTGTTCAGCTCAGATATTCTTCGCTTACCATGTTTTTTTTTCTGCCACTCTCTATTTCTAGATGGATCTCTTTGTTTGGTCCAGATTCAGTCTGTGACTGCTGCGAGTCAGTCTGCAATCAGACCAAAACCAAACGAATAACATATGAAGGTAAGCCAATATCAGTTGTAGTCACATGTCAGAGAAACTTGACTGAAAGTCCATGTTACTTTGAAGGAAATAAAAAGCACAGAAATAAAGAGCACGTTTTATGCAGTGGATGCCCTTCCAGCTGCGACCCATCACTGGGAAACATCCATACACACTCATTCACACACGTACACTACGGACAATTTAGCTTACCCTATTCACCTATACCGCATGTCTTTTTACTTGTGGGGGAACCGGAGCACCAGGAGGAAACCCACACAAACACCGGGAGAACATGCAAACTCCACACAGAAAGGCCAACTGACCCAACTGAGGATCGAACCAGCGACCTTCTTGCTGTGAGGCGATCGTGCTACCCACCGTGACTGGATATTGTTACTTTTTTTTTTGGACATTTTCTCTTATTAGGTACACCAGCCCAACGAGCAGTTGGGCAAGTGTACCTAATAAAGTGGCCAGTGAGTGTATTTCATAGAGCAAATACTTTTATTCTGTTTTATTGTTTTATGTTGTGAAAAAAAAATATTACAATTGGAGAGCAGCAGTGTCATGTAGCTGTTGAAAAGTCATGTTGCAGAATACATCCCACTCACCATGAGCCTTCCTCTTCCAACTTTCATTGACATCACCCACTTTGGGTTCAGTCTTTCTTCAGTTTGACAATGAACACAACATTTGCCATCTGACTCAAACTAATTGAACTTGCTTATATCACAGTGAGCTGTGAACCAATTCACTGACCACACAGCATGTTCCTCAGTAAATGTCAGGTGTGAGTCTTTCTGCTGGTGAAAGGTTTAGTGACTGCAGGGCATTCAGTCCAAATTCTCTTAATTATTGAGACATTAAGACACTGCATGTCGAAGTAGACATATTTAAACAGATCCTCTTTAGTTTTAGCCCTGATCTGGTGATCAGTTCCAGCTGCAGTGATGAACTGACTGACCACTGAGATTCTCCATTTTATTTTCCATTCTCTGTTCTATCTTTCCTCTTCGTTTATTTTCACAACCAGCCTTTTTTGGGTAATTAAATGAGTTTGTAAAGATGCAATATTGTAGAACGCACAGATTTGGAACAACCAACTACTTTTGATATATAGCTAGAAGAGTCAGTCATCCCTTTGGCCTTCATGTGAAAAATCTGCAGTCAGAGGGTTTCAGTCACTTTAGAAAGGCTCACCGTCTTGGAAACCTATAAAGTTAGACTGTAAAATCAAGTTAACCGATTAATGGGGTGGTATTTCAAATGTTCTCTAACTTTCTCCAGTATTGCTTTTAAAAAATATTTAATGTATATATTTTTTATGTACAGTGCCTCATAATATATGTAACTCATGAAAAATGCTTTAAAGTTGCAGAGTAACAAAAATCTGGCAATACCTAATAAGGGTTCAGGGTGTGGAAATGACGTACCTTGAGCTTTATACACCCCACCACACTGTTTCAACATCCTTCCATAAATCCCAGTGAAAACTATGTCAAGGAGTTGCTCAACTCATCACGGCTCATTGTCAGATTGCAAAACTTGTGGGGCACATTAGTATTCATGACCATTCCAAATATGGTCAAAACAGAGCTTTCATTCTTGTGCTTATGGTAAACCAACCATTTCTGGAGAATCTTTACCTAAGCCCCATGCCTACTACATAGATAGCAGAAAACAATTTAACATGCAAAAAAAAAAAAAATCGCCCTTTTTGCTCCTGTAAGGAAAAATTCAAATAATACTTATCAGTGACCTGAAAGTTGTAGGTTGTTTGATCAGGGTCCGTTCTTCCTATGGGGATTACTCAATTAGCTGGATTTGGTTATTGACGATTTGACACGATCCAGGATCGTTGTTGTCGGGTGTTGTCATAGCAACTGTTCTGGTAGCTCAAACCTGCTGGGGAGCAGCCTTATTTCATATAAACAGGATTAGATCGGGTCATTCAAGCAAAGGTAATACTGAAAGTATGTACCGAATGCTGATATTTTCTTACAGTAGTAGTTATATACACTTGGGGAAAATACAAATAAAAAATATAAAGTTTGAGTTTAAAGTTAAAAGTATATAAATAAAACTTCAATCTGCAGTACAAAAACAGGGTGGTTCTCCCCAAGGGGTTCAAAGAGAACATGTATTGTAGAACATGTACTTTTTAGATGCAAACTTGTACTATTTTAAGGTACTGACCCACAATTAGTGTATGATCATGGACATGCACAATATTCGACTTTTTTTTTTATTCATAAATTTTTTTTCATTCACATGTTTTGACATAATATTTTAGTGATTTGATGCTTCGCTAAAGTTCCAGACACCTTTATTGATATTAAAATGCTTTTTTGATGCAAAATTAATTTATACAGCCAGTTATTCCTAATGCTGATAAAGAAACGTGAATAGGCCTAGGCTACTATAATGAAGAAAATCTGCTCTAAATGTAAAACTAAACTAAAATATTCTTGACGCGTGAAAGTGTAAAGCAGGGATATTCAATTGGCGGCCCGTGGCAATTTGTTCCGGCCCTCCAAATACTGTGCCAAGACATCAAAGTAAATTTAGTTTAGTCGCTGTAGTGACGTGCATCCAATACAGCATAAGCTACAGTTGAAGGCTGTGCAGAGCGTGAGTCACGTGACATTAGCAAATGGCGCGAGCAGCCTTTCAGGTGGTGAAACCAAAGGCTGTAAAAAGGGTGGGGCACGATGACCGACATCAACTTCCCTACTTTGCGCATATCAGGTCATCAAATCACAGCGGTGATGACTGGTTTCCTAAATGCACTAAAAACCAGCTTTGCCGATACGTTTGATCATTTTACAATCCCAGATGAAGTGAGGGATTTTGTTAAGATGGCTGTTGTAGTTTAATACAACAGTTTGAAACAACATTTGAATATGTTTGTACCTGTTGTACAATGCACTGATGTTATGTAGTTTCAGAATACAATATAAAAGTTTTAATGTGGAAAAAGCCAACGTGGGTGTCTTAAGGAGCAGAAATTCAACATATGGGCTCTTATTTTGCTGTTGTGTCATCACTCATATTGCAAGGCCCTTCCTTTTGGATGCTTTTTTATGAACTGGCCCCCATCACAAACTAATTGAATAGCCCTGGTGTAAAGCCTGTAACCCACAACAAAGGTGGAACGTTGTTGCGTGTAATATTTAACAAATCGTTTACTTCGAATTTTATATAATTTTGCTCACATGGGTAACTAAATATTAATCAGATGATGTCATTACGCTGCTGTGCCGTCAGCCAATCGTTGCATTGCTGATCATGATTTTAATGATCGATAGATCTGTCCTTCACAACACAGGCAGCGATCTCAGATCAGTTCATCCAGACATTTTAATCTGATTCGCAAACTTGTTTGAAGAACTAAATTAGCCTATCAAGATTAAATTAGTTATCAAAATTAAAAGGATCTGTCAGATCATTTTAGATCATTTACGCGAGGTACGAAGAACGGACTCCAGCACTTTGAAAGTCTGTGTATGTGTTCAACATCCTGTATACTTTGAGGTTACTCAAAGGTGATCGAAAAAAGTCTTGACGGTTCCTCTTTTTGTGTGTGTGTGTGCATCAGGATCCGTAAGCAGTGATGAAGTGCTCTTCTCTGACCCTGTAACGTCTCCATCATCTTTGAACTCTACTCTGATAACCCATAGAAATGAAGACGTGATCTGGTTTAAAGCCAGTCTGGCCAAAGAGCCCCAGACGTCCTACACACATAAGGATTTTGTTGCCACTGTTACACTGATATCCTCAAAGGTGGATTATGAGGAGCCTCAACACAAGTCTCACAATAAAGTGAAGCTTGTGGAGGAGGATGAGGAGAAACATGGGGATGTGGAAATATTGATGTCGGTCAGTGAGAGCTTTGTGGGATCAGAAAAAACTGATTTAGATCTCACTGAGGAGTTTGAGGGCTCATCCCTGGGATGGTCTGAAGACAGAAACATGCAGGATGTGATTCAGCATCCGAGTTATTGGCCCAAAAAAGCTCAGATGGAAGAAAAAGCCTCTCAGGAGCACAAAGGGTTTATAACGATGCCTAGTATGGTCGATGAAATCATGGGGGAAAGTTTGCAAATGGATAAATCAGCACTGGGTGACACAGAGGCACGTGATGAGGTATTGCCATCTTATTTCTCAAAAGAAAAGAATGAGGAAGATGAAAAAAAGAAGGAAGGACTGGATTTCCTATTATCCGCTGTATCTGATGATCTGGTGGAGCAGGGTGTTGTGAAGAAACTAGACTTTACACAAGACTCCCACGATTATTATTTTTCAGATGGAGTTTGAATGAAAACATTTCAATGTTTTTGTTAAATCAAAGAACCAGGCAATGTTGAATAATTCAGACTGATATTTGTGGATTTTGTTTTGTCTTTGCCTGATAAAGTTTTGTGAAAAAGTTAATTAAACTGTTAATTGTGGTTGTGACCTAACATTTATCTTATGTGATGTTATCCTGAGTTTCAGCAGGTTTGGTCTTGCTATCTGTATAATGGCCTTATATACATATTTGTACTCCCAAACCCTGTGATGTCATTCCTCTCCTTTTATTTCCAATATCACTAAGGCAGTATATGAATGATCTATTTGTGTTTCACACCCACAACAACATTTTTGTGCGTGTGATTAATCTGTATAAGGTTGAAATGGTTGTAAATTTGAATGAAAGTATTGTCTACTGACATTCTTCCTGGTACATCCTGGTATGCATAGTATTTTATTTTTAGTTTAAGCAGATAAAAAGCAAAGGTAAGAGAAGGGGGAATCCTGTTATACTGACAAGTTTATTCTGTCTGTGAAGTAATATTAAACACACGGATGTGATATACAAATATACATTTCATTTCTGCATCACAGAGGGTTTTACTGTATGTGTAAACATGTCACTTGTTACAGATGCAAAGACAAACAATTGAAATATTAAACAACACACAGGGGTCCGATTTAATAAATAGTGTAGATAGATCCTGCCAGCAGATACACGTACAAGAAATACTGTTCTTGTAACTGAACTGACACTGTTTCAATTTACTATATTCTTCTATGTGAAGCTGCTTTGACAATCTACATTGTATAAGCGCTATAGAAATAAAAATGAATTAAATTGAATTGTTCAGTGCATAAATTTGACAGTTAAAAGTATAACACTAGTGAAAATGATTTCAAACATAACATTTGTAAAGACATCGACAGTACATCATACAATAGACAAATTTAGTTTCTGTCTTTTAACGGAGCCAAAAATATATTAGCACCTAAGTAGATTTTGTTAGTTTAGTAAAGTTTTATAAACAAATTTCAGGAGGATCACGTGCTTATGATTGACCACGGCTGGTCTTGCATCATCAAACACGACCAATTAAATGCATTCAAATGCATATAAATATTCCGCCTTAAGGCCGGCTCGCACTGTACGATTTATTTATTATTACTATTATTTTTAAATAATCCTGAACAATTGTCATATGTCAGACTGCACGAACATGGCTTCCATGTCACACCGTAATACCGAGTTCAGACTGCATGATTTTCAAAGTAGTCGTGTAACATGTTTTCACACTGCATGACTATCTGGGCTAGTGTTTTGTCGCTGAAAAATCGTTGAACTTTGTTCAAACTACGTCTCACAACAAAAAACACATAGTATATCTTTTATCATTAACTACATAACGAGAAATAAGCAAATGTACTGGGGTAGAAAATTTACATATTTGCTCACTTGGGTTTGAAGGGAATTGGCAATTTCTCCTCAACTTTCTTTTTTGACCCGGTTGTGATATTGCTCAGATTACACATCAAACAGACATGGGTGCTGCTGCCAAATTTACACTAGTTTTTCTTCATTTCTTGGGTCCAAATAAACTAAAAATGAGGGCATTTTTTTTCCTTCTCTCCCAACCTTCCGCTGGCCTGCAGGACCCACAGTAGTGAATGCAGCTCTCTCTCTCATTGGCTGTAGGTGATCGCTGATGTTTATTTTCAGTCAAAACTCATTTCACACAGCATGATATATATATATTACCGACAGCTCCAGGTCTTTAGCATGCCAAATATCTCACAGGCATCGGTGACTCATCGGATTTTCTCAGATCCTTTTTTTGATAGTTCACATTGTGTGATTACTCGCGTGAATGAGCACCAATTTACCTGTGATTTCAGGCATTTGTCTGCGATTTCGGAAAACCTGTCGGCGAGTCAAAATCGGGGCTAAAATCATGCAGTCTGAACTCAGCATAAGATCTCAGTTGTCATAAAGTTAAACTGAACGACAATGAATGAACTGGAAGAAAATGCCCCCGGAGTTTGACGTCATCCACCTGTGACACTTTCACCATCCCGTGTTCTGAAATTATTCCTCACAGCAAACGTAGGCAATCTGTAGCGGCAATTTTGCACACAGCGTGCCTCAATAATAAAACCAGAAAGAAAAAAACTGTTTTGACATTTCCCCATGGTCATTTGAATTGTCGCATGAATCGCATCATCAAATTCTGAGCTCCTATTGGTTCTTGATTTGACGCTCATTGCAGCTGTTGTCACACTGCAGGAAAGTGTTTAAAATCTTCTGACACTGCCAGAACTTCATCGAAAGAAAAAATCTGATCACAACGGGCATTAAACGGCTGTCTGTGAACATGTCAACCAAACTATCAAAGATCACAGATTTTAGCCTAGGATTTCAGGAATCTTTTACGATTTCCCAAATTTGTCTCAGATGAAAAAATCGTGGCTGAAATCTCACAGTGGGAGCAGGGCTTTAGGTTAGTCATCCTTGTTTTTTCAATGAAAGGAATACAATGGATCTAATTAATCTTCAACCCAAAGTTCTTCAAGAGCGCCGCTCTCCCCCAAACTCCAGCCCTAGCTTTGTGCTCAGTAGTCCCGCCGGGCCTTCCAGCAAAGCCTGAGGCTCTAACTAGAGGCTGCAGCTTCTCAATCTCCACGACAACAACAAGACCATCCCAACGTCAGGACTCTCCTTCACCTACTGCTTCCAGACACAACCACCTTCTCCAGCTTCCTCGTTTGCCTCCGCTACATTCCACCCACTAAAAAAAATGACTGTTTTAGGACCAACGCAGGCATCCTCGCTCTAAGAAATCTCACCAGAGCAGATCTGATAAAACTTCTCTCAACAATCCAACCGGACGCTCACTAACCTTCATCCATACCACTACCAAAAAAGAATTCCTGGACCACTAAAAAAACGCCCAGCTCCATATCCGCAGCACACCACCGTCTTACCACATGGAACTCACTCAACCAGAACTATCCAGAATCTTTACCACCAGCTGAAGCCACGCCACCAACCGTGTCTCTGCCACCACCCCACTGGTACAGCCTACCCTCGGACATTCCACCAACCCAACTAAACCCGCCCCCACCTGTCCCTCAGAGCCACCCCAACCCCACCCCTTTTCTTGGCCTCCAGCCCCTCCATCTAGCTCCAGCACCACCTCAAACCCTTCATCTGCCCAAAGGTCCTCCCTATTTCCTCCAGTGTTTATGCTCCCCAAGCCCCAACTTACATTATTGCCTCCCTTCTTTCTTTCCCCTCCGATGTTCCCGGCCCCAATCAGCATCGACAAACCCATATTCCGCTATCAAATTTCCCCTCTTCTTTCTTCTTTCTCCTATCCTCCAGCACTCGCTTCCAGGGCTACTCTCAATCCAAACCCTTAGGTTGGATGAATTTTCTCTTCATTACCATGACATTGATCAGGCCATCTTGTTGATTTAAACAGTAGGCACCTGGCTAGCCAAAGTCGACATCACATCTGCCTCAGAGTTATGCCCATCCATCCTGATTTCTGGCTCCTTTTTGGCAATTTTATTTTGCCATTCGCCTCTGCTTCAGTTGCCGAAGAAGCTCCAAAATATTCGACGCAATTTACTGGATTCTCTCAAATAATAACATCATAAGAACATCAATGCACTAAATACAAACTTTTATCCATACTCGACTATTTAAATTTCTCGATAAACATCATTTCCTAAAGCCGCCTTTTTGTAACACACCTCAGCTCACCGCCTCAGATTAGAAGACACAATTTTTATTTCCAGACCTACCCGCGATGAACTCAGTTTATAGATCTCTTTCCTTAAACTCTGGAACTGCTGCTCGTTCTTTATAGGTATATTCTGTACCTGATACAGACAATAATTTATTCACTGACAGCATTGTCCGTTGGGTTCAGAGGGTATTATAAAGGATGCTGTTTTGCTTCTACAGGGGCCTAAATGCTCTAAATTCCCCATCACTTATCTTCCTCAGGTCTTGAATTATGCCCCCTAGTTGTGGCCGCCATTCTTTGGGGGAAACATTGGCTGCTTCTAGCATTCTAGTCCATTGTGATAATGTTGGACTATTGAGCTACTGTTCATTGCATTAACAAAGGAAGTTCCCATTCTCCAGCCATTATGTCATTAATAAAATGCCTTATATGGATCACAGCTCATAAACAATTCATCATAACTGCTAAACATGTGCCTGGTGTAAAAAATCTTAATTGAAGCGGAGCCACAGCCAACTCCAGTCCCTCTCTATTCAGCTGATATTCCCATAAATCACCCGCTGCACCAACTTGAGGAAACTTCTATTTCCCTCATCCTTCATGCTGTCACCCCTAGAACCCTCAGAACATGCGTAACTGCTTGGAATTTATAAAAACAATTTCCATACTATGTGTAATATTTCCTTTCCCGACTTTCCCTACTCTCCATAACCTCTTTTATTTTTTTTACCTACACACTATAAAGAATTTGCAGGCCAGTTCTAATAAAGGGTATCTAAGTGGAATTACAATTTTCCACAAACTGATCCACAAATCCCTGTCCAAATAAATTTTAAATTCACAAACAAACCTTATTAACAAGCCCACCACTCCCTCCCAGACACCAGCCCACCTATTACCCTGAAAATACTTACAAACTGCATTTCTACCCTTCTATCATTCCATCCACATAGCCCACACCCTCAACGCCATGTTCACTTTAGCCTTTTTTGGCTTCCTAAGATGCTTGGAACTCACCATTACATCCAAATTCAACCCAAATATCCATCACAGACCTTGCTTGGTTTGATAAAGATACTTTATCCTTCTTCATAAAAACAAAACAGATCAAACGAGGCAAGCACATATCATATACATTTTAGATATCCCTTCTCCCCTAAGCCTTCCTCAAAGCATCTCCTGAATAAATAGACTGGTGCGGTTTACATAATGAGGATTCTGCTGGTCCAGCTGATCACGACTGTGATAGAAGTTGTGAACTACATCCAGCCCTTAACAGTGCTGCTCAGATCCCACTGAGAATCCACAGGGAATGTGCAGGGGAGAATCAGCTCCTCAATGTAAAACCCAATGACAGGACTTTGGGGAACAGATCTCAAATTCAGCTAACGAGAGACAAAGGGGAAGTAAGACATTTGAGTTTCACAATCATTACTCGAATGATCAGTTTGTTGGCAGCAGGTCTCGTCTTGCCTCAGGGGTTTACAGTAATGTTTGAGTCTCAATCTAAGATAATAATTTTCCTAAGAAATTTGATAATATTTTCTGGAAACAACATTTGAATTTTAGAAACATTTTCCCTTTCCTGTTTCCCCATGCCACTTACACTATACAAATGATAATGAATGAAACATCTTCCTTATAAGGGAGTGACAAATAGTGTCACCAATAATCAACACTGAATAGAGTAATCAGTCCCATAATCAGTCTATCAGCTCTAACAATTGTTTGAAATAAGTTTTTTTTATAATTAAAGAACCAATAAAAACTAGTATGTGATCATATTAGAGATGCTTTTACTATAGGGATATTATATCTGTCAGCAAAATTTTGTCTTTATTTAATCACTTGTTCTAAACCTGTTTGAGTTTCATTCCTCCATTAAATACAAAGGAAGATATCCTGAAGAATTTAGGAAAATGACTTCCATAGTGTTTTCTGTTCCTACAATGAATGTCAGTGTCTGCCTCTCACATTGTTCAGAATATTATTTTTGCTCAACAGAAGAAATAAATTCATGAGTCTTTAGAACCACTTGACTGAGTAAATGATGAAAAAATTCCCCCTTTTGTTTAATTATCCCTGTGCTTTGAATTTTATTTTATTATCATACTCTGTTAATTATGAAAACAGACAAGTATATATACAGCTTCAGTAATTATAGATAGATAGATAGATAGATAGATAGATAGATAGATAGATAGATA
>CAIGQZ010001313.1:5332173-5346301 GCA_903798205.1 Danio tinwini | reverse complement strand
ATAGATAGATAGATAGATAGATAGATAGATAGATAGATAGATAGATAAGATAGATAAGATAGATGAATGAAAGTATTGTTTCTACTGAAGTTGTTCCTGGAACACTTGCATCTTATTTTATTTTTAGTTTGATTGAGCAGATAAAAAGCAAAGGTAAGAGAAGGGGGAATGAGCGGATACAAAGGTAAGAGAAGGGAGCGTGAAAAAAATCTATTACACTGACATGTGCTGGTCATATAATTAACCTTAATCTTTATCTTTAAAAAGTTGATTTATTTCACTAATTCTATTTAAAAAGTGACACTTGTATAATGTATACATTCATTCTACACAGATAGATATATTTCAAGCCCGTTTCTTTTAATTTTGATGATTTTGATAACTAATGAAAACTCCAAATTCAGTATCTCAGAAAATAAGAATATTGTGAACAGGTACAGCATTAAAGACACATGGTGCCACACTCGAATCAGCTAATCAAGTCAAAACACCTGCAAAGGCCTTTTTAATATTCTTAAACAGGTCGCACATGCCGCTCGGCGACGCGACGCACAGTGCCATGCAGTTCCAAATTTTAAACATAGGTTCCTATCAGGGTACACATACCAACGCTGCAAGTCGGCAATGCCCAGCCACGACTCAGGACACTGTTCATATTTCTTTTCATATTCACTTTGCATCAGGTGTGTAATGCCCTTTAGTGTAATTCTGTTGGCTACACAATCATGGGGAGATGGTTGATTTGACAGTTGTCTAAAAGACGACCATTGACACCTTGCACAAGGAGGGCAAGACAAAAACGGTCATTGCATAACAGACTGGCTGTTCACAGAGCTCTGTGTCCAAGCACATTAATAGAGAGGTGAAGGGAAGGAAAATATGTGATTGAAAGAAAATTGTACAAGCAATAGGAATAAATCGCACTATACGGATAAAATTGTGAAACGAAACCCATTTAAAAACGTGAGGGAGATTTACAAAGAGAGGACTGCAGCTGGAGTCAGTGCTACAAGAACCACTGCACACAGATGTATGTATGTATGTATGCAAGACATAGGTTTCAGCAGTCAGCTGCATTCCTTGTGTCAAGCCACTCTTGAAGAACAGACAGTGTCAGATGCGTCTCACCTGGGTTAAAGACTGGACTGCTGCCGAGTGCCCCAAAGTTATGTTCTCTGATGAAAGTCAATTTTGCATTTCCTTTGGAAATCAGGGTCTGGAGGAAGAGAGAGGCACGTAATTCACGTCGCTTGAGGTCCAGTGTAAAGTTTCCATTGTCAGTGATGGTTTCGGGTGCCCTGTCATCTGCTGGTGTTGCTCCACTGTGTCTTCTGATCTCCAAGGTCATCGCAGCTCTATACCAGGACGTTTTAGAGCACTTCATGCTTCCTGCTGCTGACCAACTTTATGGAGCTGCAGATTTGATTTTTTCCAACAGAACTTGGCACCTACAGACAGTGCCAAAGCTACTACTA
The DNA here is from genome assembly GCA_903798205.1 of Danio tinwini. Classification (NCBI taxonomy): domain Eukaryota; kingdom Metazoa; phylum Chordata; class Actinopteri; order Cypriniformes; family Danionidae; genus Danio; species Danio tinwini. Next base: position 5,344,826 of record CAIGQZ010001313.1, on the reverse strand, counting down.
CATGGTTTAAGGACCATGGTATCCCTGTTCTTAGATGGTCAGCAAACTTACCTGACCTTAACCACATAGAAAATGAATGGGGTATTGTGAAGAGGACGATGAGATATATCAAACGCAACAATGCAGAGCTGAAGGCCACTATCAGAGAAACCTGGACTCTTATAACACCTGAGCAGTTCCACAGATTGATCCACTCCACGTAATGCTGCAGTAATTCAGGCAAAAGGAGCCCCAACTAAGTATCGAGTGCTGTGCATGCTCTTACTTTTCATGTTCATACTTTTCAGTTAATAACAATTCTAATAAAAAATACTTTTTTGTATTGGTCAAGTTATATTCTCATTTTCTGAGATACTGAATTTGGGATTTTCATTAGTTGTCATCAAAATCATCAAAATTAAAAGAAAAAATAAACACTTGTAATATATATGTCTGTATAGAATGAATGTTTACATTTATACAAGTTTCACTTTAATGGAATCAGGGAAATAAATCAACTTTATGATATTCTAATTATATGACCAGCACCTGTATACAGTACACATGAACTGTGAAGTAATATTAAACACACTGATGGGATATTATACAAAAATATATTTTGTTTCTGCATCACAGATGGTTTTATTAGTGTAAACATGTCACTTGTTACAGAGCCAAATGTTAACAATTCAAATATTCAACCTTAAATACTAACACACTGTAGTTCACAGTATAAAAAAAATAGAAATCTAAAACCACATAGATGTTATAAATTACATGAATTCAAATCAAATTCCATTTTTAGACAGAAACCAGAATTAATAAAAATTGTAGTAAAATGTTGTTACTGTGGAGCAACGCGATCCTGCCGGCAGGTGCACATTCAAAAATACTGCTCAGTGCATAGTCAACAGTTAAACCTATAACACTAATGGAAATGATCTTAAACATAACATTTGTAAAGCAGGGGTCTGTTCTTCTTACGTCGCTTAAATGATCTAAGACGATTTGGCAGATCCTGGATCTTTTAATCTTGATAACTGATCTCTGGCTAACTTGGTTCTTCAAACAAGTTCGCGAATCAGATTAAAATGTCTGGATGAACTGATCTGAGATCGATGTGTGTGTTGTGATGGACAAATCTATCGATCCCCGAAATCATGATCAGCAATGCAACGATTGGATGATGCACAGCAGCGTAATGACATCATCTGATTAATATTCAATTATCCATTTGAGCAAAATTACATAAAATTCATAGGAAGCAGTTTGTTAAATATGATACGCAATAACTTTTTACTTTGTTGTGGGCTACAAGGTTTAACACTTTCATCTGTCAAGAGTATTTAGCAATTTATTTAGTTTTTACAGTTAGAGCAGATTTTCTGTATTATAGGAGCCAGTTTCTTAATTGGTATAAAGAATAACTTAATTTTTAACTTAATCTTAATTTTTTATTTTGCATCACAAAAGCATTTTGATGTTAGTAAAGGTGTCTGCAACTTTTGCGAAGCATCAAATCATCGACATATTACCTGTCAAAACATGTGCATGACTGCGTATTATTCCTTTAAAAAAAAAGTCACATATTGTGCATGTCTATCATCATACACAAATACTAAAACAATTGTATGCATTTGTATCTAAAAAGTTCATATCAATAAATTGTCTCTTTGAATCACCATGTGATAGTCTTTGTACTTTTATTTTGGAGTGCAGATTGCCTAAGTTTTATTAATATATATTTTTAAAGATATATATTTTTAAAGTATAGTAAAAAATTAAATTATATACACATATATATATATACATATATATACATATATATACATACATACATACATACATACATACATACATATACATACATACATACATACACACACAATTTTCCCAAGTAACTACTACTGTAAGAAATCGGTATTCAATAAGTTTTCTGTATTACCTTTGCTTGAATGACCTAATGACCAGGAATGATCTAATCCTGTTTATATGAAATAAACCTGCTCCTCAGCAGGTTTGAGCTACCAGAACTGTTGCTATGACAACAACTCTCAGAAGAGTTTTGAAGAACGAAATGATCCTGGATCATGTCAAATCATCAATAACCAAATGCAGCTAATTGAGTAATCCACATACAAATAATGGACCCCTGGACATCAACAGTTCATCACAATATGATATGACTGACAAATTCTGTTTATAATATTTTTAGCTCTGTTTAAAGTGTTTAGCACCTAAGTACATTTGGTTAGTTTAGCTGTGACAAACAAATATCTGACATAAAGATCAGTGGAATAATGCATTGAAATGTTACTTACAATATTAAATTCCGTCCTTCCGTGTTTTATAAATAGCATCATAAAAAAACAGCATAACTATCATTAACATACATTTTCATTTAGGGTGCTTTCACACCCGCCTTATTTAGTTTGGTTGAATCGCACTAGAGTTTGTTTTCCCTTTTGGTACGGTTCGTTTGGGCAGGTGTGAATGTAGCAATCGTACTCGAGTGCGCACCAAAAGCGGACCAAAAAAGCGTACCGAGACCTCCTTGAAGTTCGCTTTCAAACGAACCCTGGAGCGGATCGTTTGTGGTGAGAACATGGTCCGAACTAAAACAGACCCAACCGCAAAAAGTACTGCGCCTTTTTGGACTAATCCAGCTGCCGTAGGCCGATGCGCTGTGCATTATAGAATGTGGAGAAAAAGTATTTGTTGACAGCGCTTTACCAAAAGTGAGAGAGAGGGGGAAACATTACCTGATGGATCGTTGGTAATATTTCCAAAAGATGACTATGTTGCAGTTTAGCTAAATGAATTCACGCCTCCTCCTGAAGTGACGTATGATGCACCTTCGTCGTTTGCAATGCCTTAAAACATTGTTTTTCAACCACAGCCACACTTCATTCTCGAAATGTTGTATCTGCCGGTTTGTTTATTTGCGGGAGGTCCATTGGCATTTTCCCGCACGTGAATTCTGACCAATCGAAAAGCAGTTTAGGAAATATGTTCAACATCATCTGGCCAATGAGTAATGTGGATTTTGTCACATGAATGCATTTTGGTTCTTTTTAACTGGTTCAGACCAAAGCAATCAGTGTGGTGTGAAAGCGGCCCAAAGGCGTCAGAAAATGCTACAATATATCATTTATTGCCCTTGGTCCAGACCAAATAAAGCGAACTACAGATGTGAAGGCACCCTTAGACTTTAGACTTAGTTTCAGTGGCGGAACTGTGTTTGCTCTCTGCTGCTTTTCTTCTTCTTCTTCTTCTTCTTATAAAGAATACAAACAATAAAACCATCATGATCAGTATCAGCAGCAAAGCAACGGAGATTAAAATGAAGCATTTAGTGCATCTGTTCTCTTCTTGCTTCTCGATCTTATCTGTAAAGAAATAAAGAGAATTAATTAATCTGATTATTGTAACTAGTACAATTAAAGGAACAGTTCACCCAAAAACAAAAATTTACTCCAAGTCAAGTGTTTCTACACTTTCATAATGTATTTTTTCTATTGAACACAAACACAAACGATATTCTGAAAAATGTTGGAAACCAGCAACCCCTGACATCCATTGTAAGACCAAAATATACTTTGATTTAGGGATGCTCATTTCGGTTTATTTTACCAACCGACAACCGCAGCTCGTTAACCGAATATTAACCGTTAACAGATAAATAATATTATTTAATAAAAAAATTGAGGTTTCTATTTTGTGACACATTAAGCATTTTAAATTACTGATTTATTTTACCATGCAAACAGCAGCATACAGAACATCTTCACGTACCTGCAGTGTTACAGCATAGAAAAAAAAACAACTAAATAATAATAATAAAATGAACAGGCCTGCCCTAGATATTTTTCACCTAAATGACTCATTTAGATTACAAAACGAAAACACTGACTGAATCCTTTTTAAGAACCGGCATTAGCAGATTTTTCCAGTCATGTTTTTTGTCTGTCATATAAAAATATTAGGCTATTAAATCGATCGCTCCACTGAAAATATGCATTTGATTAATGTTTCGTTGTTATCATGTCACAAAACCCCTTTTAAAATTATAATAGAAGTCATTAGTTTAAAGATTATGTCATAATGACTTATTTCCTCCATCTGACTCGCAATCAGCATCAGTGCTGGTTTGTGTCACGTGTGGTTGCACGTGTTACCATCCCGCAAGTTAACAAATATTTGTTGCACATCAGGGGCCAATCACAGCGAACGTGCTTTTCCGTTCCAAAAATGCGAGGCGAAACGCACCACACTGCCTTTTATGAAAAAAGAACAAGAAAAAAGAAGCGCGGTGCTCTTTTTTATGTCACTATAGGAAACGACTGAATCAGCTGGTCTATTGTGCGTGAGTGTTGCTGTCCATGTTGTTATAATTGTAATATACAGAATAACATTGTGATATCCATGATTTGTAAAGTAATATGCCTACAGCTATGCACACAGCACACAACAGCATAACGTGAGGCGCACAAGGCGCATAAACAGCACGCAAACCAGTTAATAAACCATTAAAAAATGCTCTTCTCAACGCAAAATAAAAATATAAAAGAATATTTTAATTGTTTAACTGATAGCATTAATCTGTTACAAACGCACTTTTTTGGTTAACGGTTAATAGGTCATTTTGAGCATCCCTACTTTGATTTTTCTAAGATTCTTCAGTAAACCTTCCTTTTGTTCAATAGAAGAAAGAAACTCAAACAAGTTTGAAAGGGGGAGTAAATGATGACAGAATTTTCATGTTTAGTAAACTATCTCTTAAAATATTGATTATTCATGAACATTTTAAAAATGCTTACTATGAAATAAAGTCCTCACCTGACGAAAGCTGGATCTCTCTCCTAATGTCTTGACCCAGTGGTTTGTTGTGCAGAATAAACGTCAAAGATGAGTTTGAGACATTAGAGAGTTTTACCCAGCTGGACACAATATAAAGTCCTGTGCGTGTGTCCTGTCTGAGGTGTGTTTGAGTCTGGTTGGTGATGTCTGAGTTCTCCATCAGCCACTGCAGTGTTGGAGAAGGGTATCCTCCATCTGACGTCACCAGCAGATTGACTCCATCCGTCAACATGGAGAACTGCAGACGAGGCTCAGAGAAGAGCGCTGGAAAACACAACAAACACATTAAAACAGGCCTGATTTCCATTCTCTGAGCTCGATTCATGAGATTCATCATCAACATCTGTCTATCTGTGTCATTTTGTTACCTGCAACATTCACAGCAAAGCTCTTCTTCTGGCTGCCGGAGTTTGTGCTGACGGAGCAGGTGTAAACACCGGCGTCCTTCTGAGTCAATTTGTCCAGTTTGAGAGAGGCGTTTCCTCGCTGCATCTCCTTAATGAACAGACTGGTGCGGCTGACATAATGAGGATCCTGCCGGTCCAACTGATCCTTATTGTAGTAGAAGCTGTGAACTACATCCAGCCCACGCTGCCATGTGATAACACTGCTGCTCATATCCCACGAAGAATCCACATGGAATGTGCAAGGGAGGATCAGCTCCTCACCGTAAAACCCAATGACAGGACTTCGGGGAACAGAGATCTCAAACTCAGCTAAAGAGAGACAAAGAGGAAATAAGACCTTTTCACAAGAGTTTCACAATCATTACTCAAATGATCAGTTTGTTGGCAGCAGGTCTCGTCTTGCCTTAGGGGTTTACAGTAATGTCTGAATCTCAATCTACGATAATAATTTTCCTGAGAAATTTGATATTATTTTGTGGAAACCACATTTAAATTTTAGGTAAACATTTTCCCTTTCCTGTTACCCCCCACACCACCTACACAATTCCTTGTAAGGGAATGATGAATAGTATCACCAATCATCAATGCTGAATAGAGTAATGATCACTCCCATAATCAGTCTATTAGCTCCAATATTTCTCTGAAATTATAATTGTTTTATTAAAGAGCCCATTAAAACTCATATGTGGTCATATTAGAGATGCTTTCATGAAAGAAAATGGTTCAATGAAAAAAAGTCTTTCTACAAAATTCTGTCTTGTTTACTCATCATGCTTGTTTCAATTCCTCCATTGAATACAAAGGAAGACATTCTGAAGAATTTGGGGGGAAAACAGTCATTAACTTCTATAAGATTTTTGTCCTACAATGGATGTCAGTGTCTGCCTTTTCCAACATTCTTCAGAATATTAGTTTTTCTCAGTTTGCTTTGGTGTATTTCTCACAACACTATTTACATTTGCACAACAGTTAATGCATTTCTCAAAACAATTAGTCATTTGTGCACATCATAGTAGCAGTTTCTCATTCCTTCCAACAAATTGCAAAAGCTTTTGGACATGCATCAATTGCTTTCATACAACTCTCTGCTGTTTGTAACATTATCATTTGCTTATGTCATGTCAGTCAAAATGAACTAAACTTGTGGATGCTGAATAGTCATTCCATATAAAAACTAATAGTCCTCATTTCATTACTTGAGTCATTACATACAAAAATGTTGAACTAGTTGTCAAAATCTGTCAAGCTTATTTTATTAAAAAAACTTTAAATCTTTTTTTTTTTTCCTGAAAATGTCTTCTATATTGAACAATTTCATGAATGATGTACAGACCTGTGTATGTTGTAGGTTCAGTTCCAATATGTACTGTAATATTGTTTAGAGTTTTGCACAGCTCTACCCAAAGGGAGTTTATGTTTGTTGTAAACTAGGGTGTATTTATTTGTTTGCACAATGCTGTGAATAAATTAGAATTGTAAAGAGCAAATGCAGTAAAAATGTGAAACATACATATTCAGTGTCTTGTACTCAGATACCTCACTAAATACAGTGATGTCTAACTTTACTGTAGTTTTCAAATGGCTGTGCAAATAGTATATAGTGCTGTCTAGAGTGTTTTCAGGAAGTGTCACCAAAAGCTGACTTTTTGGCATTGGAAAAAATGTACAGAGTAAAGTGTCATAATGAAAACATGACAAAGCCATTTGACTATCTTGTTCATAAACAATGGTGTCAGGACTTTTCATCTTGATGACACTGATACTTTCATTGACATGAATACTTGCTTTTGAGGAATGAGCTCTCCATTTTGAGCAAGTGACACGCTTTTGCAGGTTATCCACTAGGTTTTGCAGTTTGTACTAATTGTTTTGAGAAATGCATTAACTGTTGTGCAAATGTAAATAGTGTTGTGAGAAATGCACCAAAGCCACTGAGAAAAATTGTATTTTGTGTTGAAGAGAAGAAATAACCACTTGACTGAGTAAATTTTAAGGAAATTTTCATTTATTGTTGAATTATCTCTTTGCCTTGAATTGTATTTTATAAAATAAATTAAATTTATGGTTGAACAAATTCATTAATGTTGGATGAATGGATAGATAGATAGATAGATAGATAGATAGATAGATAGATAGATAGATAGATAGATAGATAGATAGATAGATAGATAGATAGATAGATAGATAGATAGATAGATAGATAGATAGATAGATAGATAGATAGATAAAACTTGGTTATTTACAATATAGCAATATAAACAAAGAAAGCAATTTCAGTAAACTAGTTTTGGGTTTACTGAAATTAATGTTTCTTTAGCTCCACTGTCCACGTGCACTCATGTTTATAAACAAATCACATCATAACGATATGACATCATGAAAATACCTATATCCCAAGGTCACACCTAATCTGGGTCATGACAAGCATTCTGACTAAACATGTTTAGACAATACATTATACAGTATATTATGGATACTGTCCTATTATACGATATATTACACATTTGTAGTTTTTTTATCTAACAAACACAAAGATATAATCAAATCACTTTTATTGTCAAATCACCAGCAGCACTGGTGATATAATGAATGAAAAACGTAGGTACAGGCTTCAGACAGCGCAAAATACAATTACACACTTTACAAACACAATTCCAAACAGTCTACACATAAATAAATAATACATGTGAAAGTTACACACACTTGTAAACACAAACAGATCACTGTAGGGTTCATAGTTTCGATAACTGATCAGATACTTACTGAAACAGGAGGCTTCAAGAAGTAGGAGAGAGAGGCAAAACACCTTCGGGTTCATATCACAATCCACGACTGCAGGAAAGAGGTAAATCCTTTTAAACTCCTGAACCACAATTACGAGGAACAAAAAAACGCAGAGATTTTGTTCAGTCGTATGTGGGTGAAGCTGAGCTGATCAACAGCAGAGGTCTGAACCCGATCACTCTCGATGAACTCCGAGCTGTCACTCCATATTGTCACTGTATTTATGTCCGCCCTATAGTTACAGAATTTGCCCCGCCTTTAGTGTTGTGTAACCAAAACAACCACGCGTGAAACCTGCAGGGGTGTGGCAGAAGAGAGGTGATCATGCAGCATAGAGACCAGGAAAAACCAGCTTACAGCATCAAAACCAACATGTTTTTTTAAAGGAGGGTAGTTCACTTCCAAATAAAACTTTCCCCTTTACGCACCCATGGTTCCATATCTTTATGAGTTTTCTTTTTGTGTCGAACACAAAAGAAGATATTTTGGAAAATGTTGGAAACCTGTAACCAAAGACCTATAGTATTTGTTTTTTCCTAATAGATGTCAATGGTTACAGGTTTCCAACATTATTCAAAATATCTTCTTATGCGTTATGCACAAAAAAGAAACTCATAAAGATATGGAACCATTTAAAACAAAAATGTTTAATTGTGTTCAATGAAAAAAGAGAATATCAAAAAGTTTTGTGACAAATGAAGGTTGAGTAAATGATGACAGAGATGTCAGTTTTGGATGAAATCGAAGGGTACAATCACCACCTGAACAGCGAGAAGAACAACAGTAAAGTCTACATCGGATACGCGGCCGGCTGGAAGTGCGATATGCACATTAACATAGCGGCATTTTTTAATGATACTTTATAACAATAATTAATATTTTTACTGTACTGTGATGGTTGGGTTTAGGGGTTAAAAAATACAATTTATTGGGTAATTTAATAAATAAGATACATAATACTCGGTACAACTTCTGTTTTTACGCTTCTGTGACGGTTGGGTTTAGGGTTGGGGGGGGGTAGACGTTAATAAAATACAATAAATCTGAAATTTCATGAATAACATAAATAATTCTCGTTAACCTCCAGCCGCAAATGTATCCGATCTAGCAACCATGTAAATATCTATGTCCATAAGATCTATGTCTAGCAACAACCGAGAACAACCGACAACAATCTAGTAGATATATGGAAGGCGTTTGTTGCAGACGTTTTGGCCCCAACGGCCTTCCATATAGATACTACCGGTATGCGTAATGACGTCATGGAAAATAACGTCGTGCGTCAACATAATACACGTCGATACCGAAATCACACCTAAACAGCACACTCAAGGTTCCTAAGGACAATACCTATTTAATACTTTACTTGCTGAAATTTCGCTCAATGTTGAATCTCTTAAGCAATTAAACGTTTTTTTAAAGCTTATGATAGTCTTTTTTTAATGATGGAGGCTTTGTAAAGATTTTCCCCCTTCCTCTTTTCTAACTTTTGTTATTGTATTTTCTCTTCAGTGCAGTAATGCTATTTTTATATTCAATTAAAAAAAAAACTTAGAGCTCTTAAATTTAGAGCTTGACAGTACATTGCAGCTGAAATTTCTCACAAAACTCTCCATGCAGTAGCAAAATGCCATTATCGGCCAAAAAATGTGCAACTGCCCAAATTCCTTTAGTATTCCATTCCTCAAAAAATACTGACTTTCTACCAATTTTTACACATCTATTGTTCCAAACAGGAGTGTTGTGGGGGCTGAAATTATGCTTGCACAGTATTTTCCAATAAAGCAACACTTGCTGATGCAAATTAGAAAGTTTCAACGCAGAACACTCAAAATCACAACAAAGAAAAAAGTTAATTCCCCTCATTTTTTTATTATATTAGGGACAATAAACCAAAAGGAGTGACTATTTTGAATAAATGATTTTAACCATTTCAATTTCAAAACACCATTCATAACATCAAAATCAATCGCGTTTACGCCTCCGTCTTCAGATTTCTAATCATGTCATCTTTTCTAATGTAATAGCACTTATTTCTCCAAATAAAACTAAAATTTTATTTATTGATAGCTTTAATCATTCTGTATGAAATGGACAAAGTAAAGGCAGGGTAAATAAACCTAGACAAACTTTTCATTTTGGACAAAAGGGTTCTTCCAAAAATTGAGAGATCTCTCTGTAACCATCGATCTAATATGGATCTACATTTGTCTATATTATTCCACACTTTCCATCATTTCTCTGTCTTTAGAAATAAAAACACCTAAATATTTAACTTCTTTCTTAATTTGAATATTATATAATGACTGTAAAGAAGAATCCTGTAGCTATAAAATTTCACATTTGTTAAAATTTAGATAAAGCCCTGAAGCATTTGAGAACAGTTTAATGGCATGTAAAGCCAGAGGAATTTGCTGATCGTTTTTTAAAAATAAAGTTGTATCGTCTGCAAACTGACTTATAATAATCTGTCAACGATAAACCTTCAATTTCATTATTTTTAATCAATATAAATAATTCAACAGCCACTATAAACAATAATGGAGAGCTACCACACCCTTGTCGAATCCCCCTGTTAATTGGAAATCGTGTACAAGTTCCATTTCCAAGAGTGACAGAGCTATTAATTCCACTATATAGCATTTCAATTAAACTTATAAACTTTAAGCCAAACCCAAAAAATTTCAAGCTTCTCAAAATAAATGCTTTATAAAAATCTAAGAAAACCAAAATACCAGGTTCTTGAACCAGATCACTATAATCCAGGGGTCACCAATCACGGTCCAGGAGGGCCGGTGTCCCTGCAGGTTTTAGCTCCAACTTGCTTTAACACACCTGCCTGGGTGTTTCAAGTATACCTAGTAAGACCTTGATTAGCTTGTTCAGGTGTGTTTGATTAGGGTTGGAGCTAAAATCTGAAGGACAATGGCCCTCCAGGAACAAGTTTGGTGACCACTGCTATAAACAATTAAATCTAGGACCAGTCTAATGTTGTTATGGATTGATCTTCCTTTCAAAAAACCTGACTGTGTCTCACTAATTATGGATAAAATACCTTTTTTAAGTCTAGCTGCTATAGCTCCTGAAAAATTTTTATAATCAATGTTTAGTAAAGTGATTATCTAAAACTCTTTTATCTTTACCCACTTTAGGGATTAAAGTAATTAGACCTTGCTTCATACTGTCAATCAGCTCTTTTTAAAAAAATGCATTCTTTTAAGGCATTAAATAAATATTTTCTCAGATCCTCCCAGAAGAATTTGTAAAAAATTATTTGTGAGCCCATCTGTCCCTGGAGATTTATTTAAAAATAATTTTTGGGCTACTAAATCCAATTCCTCAATTCTAAGATCAGAATCACATAATATCTTAAAGGACTGCTCAATATTAGGAATCATCTTCTGTATTTTTGCAAAAAAAAATGTCCGCTACCTGAAGAAAAGTCTGTAGAATATAATTTAGAATAAAACATGAACACTTCTTTTTCAATTTTCTTTGTATCTTTACATTCCTCATCCTTAATCATTAAACTATTAATTGAATTTTTTTGTTGTCTATTCTTTTCTAAATTACTAAAATATGACAAGTTTTTTTCACCTTCCTCAATCTACCTGGCCTGAGATCTTGCATAAGCACCTTTTGCTCTTTCCAAATAGAGATGATCCAATTTGTTTTGAAGCTGTATCACTGTTTTTTCTTCAATCTCTAATACTGATTTACTACAGTACCTACTTATTTCTCTAATTAAATCATACCTTGTCTTTCCTTTGTTTATTTTTTTTGAGAAATGAATAGAAATTTCAAAAACTCCCATTTTCTAATATTACAATCTAAAGCATCATTCAACTCAATCTCCCTTATTAATTCTTTAATCCTAATGCAAAATTCTTCATTTTGCAGCAGAGCTGCTTTAAATTTCCAGTATCCTTTGTTTCTAAAATGTTTATGTGGGGTTTCTAAAGTGAGATTTATCATACAATGATCAGTCAATGGAGCTTTAATAATATTTGATTGAGAAGCATATTGGAGAATATTATCACTTACCATCCAATAATCAATTCTGGATTTAATCTCACCATTAGGCCTACTCCAGGAAAAAAACCCATTAAATTTCTGGATTCAAAATTCTCCATACACCATTCAAATTGTTTTTATTTTTCATAGACTCGACTGTAATATTCAACTGCTGCCTATTAAATCTGGGAGGCCATCTATCTTTCCACTCATCAGGATCATGTTCCAATCCCCACCTACTATGACATTCTCAGCATGGAACAACCCTTGTTTCTGAAATTAAATTAGATAAATCCTCAACTAATTTGCTATTTTGTGATGCACAATTAAACCCATAAACATTAATCAGAATGAAGAAAAGTGTATCAATGTTCAATACATAGGATCTATGTCTAGCAACAACCGAGAACAACCGACAACAATCTAGTAGATACTACCGGTATGCGTAATGACGTCATGGAAAATAACGTCGTGCGGCAACGTGATACACGTCGATACCGTAAACACCAAAACAACACACTCAAGGTTCCTAAGGACAATACCTATTTAATACTTTACTTGCTGAAATTTCGCTCAATGTTGAATCTCTTAAGCAATTAAACGTTTTTT
>CAIGQZ010001313.1:5305320-5317173 GCA_903798205.1 Danio tinwini | reverse complement strand
ATATATATGAACTGCTTTGTAACAGTAACAGAAATGTATCTTATCCAGAGGAGCTCTGTCTGCCTCAAGCTGTCTACAATTACATATTTAGTAAAACCATGTTTTAATGTTTTCTATGTATAAAGTATATTGATTCTGAAAACAGAAAATATATACACACATTTACAACACAAATTATATATATATATTGTTTTTTTAATTGAAAATTAAAAAAAGAATGTCCACATTACATTCATTTGTTTGTATATCATGTTTTTGGGATGTTGATGATATTTGGATAAGAAAACTCTATATTAATCTAGGCATAGCCCGGTATAAGATTCTGACAGTATGATAACCTTGGATTAAAAACATCACAGTGTTGTGATTACTGCACTCAAATATGCTTTTTAAATGTCAGAGTAAAAAAAAAAAAAACTTTTTTCCCATTGAACACAATATATTTTATACTAAGAAACATTAAGTAAATATTTTGGAACAGTAGCCATGTCAGGCTAAATTAATAATAATAATAATAATAATAATAATAATAATAATAATAATAATAATAATACATAAACACATATACCACAGAAATGGTATAACAGAAAATCTTTGTGGTTTTAAAAGTAAAAGACTTTAGACTTTTCCAAACCACACTAAACCTTAAAACTAGTTATCATCCCATGCATAGTCTGGTCTGGTCTGGTCTAAGTCTGGTTTTAAAAAACAAACAAAAATATTTGATATTAGGGGTCCATATATGCACTGGATCAAATGGACAAAAATAAACTGAGTGAAACTTTAGGCCATAGTTGCATATAATTTCTACATTTTAGACTAAGTAACAAAAACAGGTGCTGGCCACAGCCACAGCCTCAAAGCAGGATTAGGGAATGCATGAATGTGTATCTTACAAAACCTAGTTTAAATACCTTTTGACAAAAGTGTCTATCAACTATGTAAAACACCTTCCTCCTCTGTGTTTTTTCTCTGTTTATTACAAAAAAATATTACTATGATTAATTCAGTGGTGGAAAAATGGTAAGAGAATATATGTGTTAAAATATTTGAAATTATTAGTCTATCACCACCCAGATACAGCAGTTAAAATCCACATGGCTGTAAAGAAAAGTTTTCTTTCTTTCTTTTTGTATGCATTTATGTTGTGGCATCTGAAAAAAGTAAGAAAAAACATGCAGCACATCAGAAAAGTCACACTGACACCATTTAGTAACTTTGTTTTACACATTTTACTTTCATCAGATGAAACAATGAAGTTTAGAATATTTTTAGAGAATCTGTTTTGACATGTAAATAAGGCATTTCTTCTTATAAGAGAGATTATAACTGAAGACAGACATTGCTGAAATCAAAGGAACACATCGATCAAAAAATGAACAGTGCATAAGAAACATTTCATATATTAAAAAAACATTCATCTTTTAATGTGTCCAGTTTATAGTCTGCGATATACATTAACTGTGTAAACTAATGAACTTCTCTGTAAAAAAATAGTAATGATTACACAGATATACACCTCTTATTTATGCGGTTTATTCTTGCCTGGCCCTACTTGCACACACAATATTGGCTTTCATCTTTCTCTTTTACTTTCACTTGCTTAAATTCCTTTATTCTCTACATTCCCATGGACACTAGGGGTGGGAGCTTTATGTCATTATAGATTCCGTTTTACATGATCCCAAGTATCATGTAAAATGGAATAATCACTTGCTCCCACCCCCAAATCAGTTGTCCATGTTTCCAAATCTGACTCTGAATATATCTTTTCATTTTTTCTAACTTACATTCTGTCCTTTCATTACCTTTCATGCTGTTCTCATTTTTCAGCACACACCGATGCCTGTAAAATTCAACAAAACGGTGGATGTGTAATCGACAAACTCCTTTCGCATAATGCTTTCCTGCTATGTTACCACAATTTATATTCTGCTACCAGAATGAAGATTTTCCACACTCTAAAGGTAGCATGGCTTCTGTCTGCAACTGAGGACATAAATAAAATAAGAATATTTATCATTTACGAAAGCCAGTGACATGCATTCCCATGAATGTGAATCAGTTACACTAAACCAGTGTATAAAAGTGCAATATGCCTATCTGTACATAAAGACTTTTTTCGGTATTTCAAAATCGCTTGAGCAGTGAAGGACTAAGATAAAAAAAAAAAACCCTGGATTATCTGCAATAAAACTCAAGGGTTATTAAGTCATACATGCATGTTTTTCATTCCTTTGTCAGTTTCTCAGAGTTCTCTGTCTGTACTTCCTGTCCGGCAGTTTGTACAGTCTCTGTTTGCACATGATCAGACTTGGCTGCAGATTGGGCCTCTGCAGAGTTGTGAACAACGCTCTCAACCTTACCATTGGGTTTCTTAGCGATAGGTGGAGGAACCCTGTTAGCAGTCTTGTGTAAGTCATTAGACTTGGCTGATTCAGAGACAGAGGCAAAGTCTGCCACTAGAGTCTTTCTCAGGTCAGCCTGAACCTCCAAGGATGATGGTGTCTCTATTACAATCTTCTTTGTGCTCTTGGAGAAGATGAAGCTGGCTGTAGATGCAGGGGAGTTGGGTACTGTGGCTGCAGGAGGGGAGCGCAGATTAAATCGTTTTGCTTGGTTGACTTTTGAAGACATAGTGGCAGCCTTCCGACGAATTGCATCCTGGAGACGCATGGAGGGGTTAGCTGGCGAAGACCCTACAGGAGGTGTGGAAGTGGCAATGGTTGTTGGTGTTTGGATTTTTGTCTGTTCAACAATAATCTTTGAGGGTATTCCAATGATGCTTGATTGTTTCTCTGAATTATGCTGGGTTTTGGGAGGTTCTTGTGCCTGAAGTTGGGTCATTGGCTTGCTGACTGATTGGTCCTTTGGCACTGTTTTGGCTGGCAGAGATTCTGTGACGGGTACTACAGGTTGGATTTGTTCCTTGAGGGTTTGGGGTTTGAGGTCTGGTTCTGCAAAAGGATGTTTAGCCGCTGATTCAGTAGGAGTTAAGGTAGTACTTGGTTCAGTAGCTGATGAGCATGTTGGCTCCACTCTTGTTTGATCAATGTGATTTGATTGAGGCTCTGGTTCAGTTGTCCCTTGCTGAATGTTTGTTACGGTGGTTGTGTTTGCATGTACAGTGTTGGACGGAGATTCAGTTTTTGGTTCTGTGCTGGATAGAGATTCCAGATCAGGGGGCAGTGATGTCAGAATCAAAGACCGTCTAATTGGCTTTGGGGGTGCCTCTTGATTGGCACCAGATTTTGGTTTGGCTTGTGATGGTTTATCGAGATCTGCTGCTTGAGTCTGATTGGACTTCACTGACCTGAGACGAACCATCTGCAGTAGAGACTGAGTGACCATGGGACTGGAGGATTCCTCTTTGGCAGGAGAGGGACTGCTTGTCCGTTTCTCGACTTGCATGGTCTCTAATTTGTCATCCTTTTTTACTTCAGTAGATAGTGGAAGAGGAGAAGGAGGAGCAGCAGGAGAAACAATTACTTGCTGAAATTTTGCATCAGCAGGAAGTGGAGGAGGAGCAGGTACTATGATCTGTTGAAATTTTGCATCTGCAGATTGTGGAAGAGGAGGAGGTAAAATGATCTGTTGAGATTTTGCGTCTGAGGGTTGTGGAAGAGGAGCAGGTACAATGATCGGTTGAGATTTTGCATCAGCAGGTAGTGGAGGAGGAGGAGGAACAATGATTTCTTCAGATTTTGAATCAGCAAACAGTGGAGGAGGAGGAGGAACAATGATCTGTTGAAATCTTGTATCAGTGGGTAGTGAAGGAGGAGGAGGAATGCTGACTTGAGACTTTACATCAGTAGGTAGTGGAGAACGAACATTGACTATTTGAGATCTAACGTCAGTGGGTTGGTGCAGAAGTGGAGGAACATTGATTTGTTGAGAAGTTACAGATGATGTCACTAACACATCCTGTACCAAAGCTCGGGTTTCTTTTGGAGGAGATGGGATTTTCTGTGGTTCAGATGGTAGTGTTGGTGGAGGTGGAACTGCCTGTGGTGGTGGTGGTGGAATACCTGGTGGTAACTGAGGCAATGATTGTAAAGTCTGTGGCGAAAATGGTGGGGGTGGCGGAGGAAAGTCTTTATCATTTGGCACAGTGAAAGGGGTTGCAGCACATGTACTTACTGGAGGTACTGGAGGTGCTGGAGGAGGAAACAGGGGAGGTGGAGGAATCCAAGAGGTCAAGTCTTTTATAGCTTTGGCAGCTAGAGTAGGAGTTGAAGGAACAAAGTCTGGAGGGGGTGGTGGAGGATTGGCTCGGCTGATGACTGGCACTTGAGGGCAATGCTCCAGGAGAGGTGATGGAGATGGTGCAATACGAGAGTCTAAAGTTAAGGATTCAACTTTGCCTTTTACCATCACTGGCTGCAGCTCCGATGCAGTGGCACAATTGCCTAAAGCCAGGTCTGTTTCATCTGCAACTTGATGACCTCTTTTTTTGGCCCACCGTGCATAGTTAATAGGTCCAGGCCCACACAGCAATTCAAAAGAACGTTGGTTGTGTGCCCAGGTCTCTGGTGGAGGAGCAGTGGGAGCCAGTACTTTGGGATGGGTGGGAATCTCTAGCAGAGACAAGAGGGCCATTACAGCTGGAGAGGTATTGTTACCATTATGAAGACTTTTTGCAGACAAAAGGGATTTCCTCAGTTCAGCAAGCTTACTCGTACCATTTGTTTGACCCTTATTTTTCTTTTCTGTGACTGCCTGGATCTCCTTTGACAGGACAGTTACATTGGAAGAATATAAGCCTATTTTAGGGCTTAACTCAACCTTTGTTTCAGATAAAGTAATGACACAAGGGTACGGTGATCTATCAGGAATGCTAACATCATCCAAGTCAGAAAGACCATCAGATTTCTTCCATGACTGTTTGCCATTGCGTAAGGAATATGACCTGTTGGGAGGAGGTGGAGGCCTCTTGCCCCGTTTCATTACAGATAGGTTACGTGTAAAAGTAGCAGCTTTTCTGATGTCCTCCTCCTCTGTAGAGTCCCCATTCACATGACTAGGTTTAAAAGCAACATGGGAACTGTAGTTGTTCAGCTTTGCAGCCACATCTGTGTTTTCAACCTGACTCCCTCTGCTGGCCACACGGGGAGTGCTACTGCTGGAGATGGTAGAGGAATTGGATACTAGTGTCTCTGACGATCCTGAGAGGCTCCAGCCAGAATAGTCTGTACGAGTAGTGGAGCGATGTGAAGAGACTCTTGAGGATGCCCGGGTGGACGCTGGGCTGGCTGACACTAGGCTGCTCTTGCTGACGGTTCGAACACTGCTCCGACTTTGGCTGCGACTGAGTTCCACAACATCCACAGATGGTGGAAGTACAGCATTCGGAATGATTTTAGACAAATATGTTGCCTGAGGTGAGATGGACATAACTGCACCAGTTGGGTTCTCTGGAACACCTAAAGTGCCTGGATCTACAAATTGGTTCATGGACCTTTGGAGGATTTCTTTGGGCTTTGTCAGCACGGGGACCTCTGTGTTGTTTTTCTGAACTATGTGCAGGTTCTGTCCGCTCTGTGGATAGTCTTGTAAGCTTTCGTGTTCAGAACTGCTAGATACACCATCCACAGCAGTTATTATGGCGGGTATGATCACATCTCCATTGGACAGTTGGTAATCAAGAGCATTGGTGGTGATCCATGCTGCCCTGTCCAACCCTTCAGAGACAAACATAAAAAACTATTAAGCATAATTAGTTTTTCCCTAATAAAAAATGAAACGCACTGTAGAAGTGTAAAACATACCCAGTTCTCTCTGGACGTGTCGAGGAATCCCTATTACATTTCTCACAGGTTTCCTACGAGTCTTGGGCTTCTCTGCAGACTTATCTGGCTTCAGAGGCCTAAATGTTGAGGCTGGAGAAAGAAAATAAGAAACGTTTAAAAATGGTTCTTTGGCATTGTATCTTTGAAATAAATTCTTAAAGCACTTTCTGAGGTGCTTTTTATGGCAAAAATGGACATTAGTAATAATGCGTTTTTTGTCACCTTGGCGTTTGAGTCCTGAGCGTGTTGATCGTGAAGAAATGGAGGAGCGCATTGAAACAGAATCGGCTGCTGTGCTCTCAGACTCAAAGCCTCTCAACTCACTGAAGGCCATGCTGTCTTCAGTCTGAGCGGTTACTGTTGACTAAAGTAAATAGCACAGTTGACCATCAAATTTATAATTAGCAGTTAAAACATTCAAAACAGAAGCTGAGGCTTGTCTGATGCATAGATTAACGCTTACGATCATGCTTTGGTCATCAGGGAAGTCCGTTCCATTCCTGTCATCTGGAACAAAAAATAAAAAATAAAACAAAACATTACTTTCTAATTTATAGTAAAATGAGCTGATGTATGCCAAAAAGATGCACACATGTGGTTCGGAGTAAAAGGAAGTGTTTTTACAAAAACTGACTGATTTTTAAGTTTTCCTACCCTCTTGCTGCTGCAGTTTCAGGCCCTGCTGGGCTTCCGTGTGGAGGTCTAACACATATTTAGGCCGATCACCCTCCACAAACACGTTTTCTTGGAACTGCTGAAGAGAAACAGTGCCTACAGCCTCTTCTTTAAGGCCTGGAGAGAGAGATAAACAAAAAGAACATTTAATATAAAACAATATATTTACCTAAAAGACTAATTCTGTCATGAACTCTGTATTATATATTTTTAATGAGCTTTCAAAATCACTTACAGCACACACACACACACACACACACACACACACACACACAAACACACACACACACAAATAAATACAATATAGATAAGATGAAAAATAAAATAAACAGTGATTTCTGTTTTTCCGGGGTGTCTTACTGTTCAGATAAAGAAACTGAATAACAACATAGAAAATAATAATGGATAGTGTTTACTGTGTCAATTTAAAACAATTAATCTTTAAGCAACAAATGTTATGGTTTCATTTGCCTGAATGCTTTAAACTTGCTTGGAATGTTTTTACAGTAAAAAAAAAAAACTTTACAATGTTATTATTAAGCTTCACAATGAATCCACAAAATCTCATGCTCTGCTAAATGTGGTGCCTGGTCAACAACAATCTCTACTTGCCATTTCATATTATTTATTGTAACAATTTTCTGATGTTCACATTACAATTTAATGCTGAAAGTACACATTGAACAGCAAACAATATATTGATTTATATCTGCCTGACCTTTGGTTCTCTTGTGGTTTAGTACCAAATCCTATTTTATCACTTAATTAATGATTGCCTTGTAACATGGTTATAGCCAAACACACAGTTAGCCTACAAGTTAATTATAGCACAAATTAAAGAGATTTTCCAAAACTGAAAATTCAGTCATAATTTACTCAACTTCTACTTGTTCCAAACCTGTTGGTTGGAAACCGGTAACCATTGACTTTCATATTATTTATTTTTCTTACTATGGATGTTTTCAGCTTTCTTTATTATATCTCCTTATGTATTATCACAATAAAGAAACTCATAAATGTGTGGAACCATTTTAGTGAGAATAAATAAAATAAATAAAGTAAATGTTCAGTTTTAACTATCCCTTAAAGCACGTGGCCTGATTTCACTATGCTAATACACACATTATTTTCTTATGTTTCAGTGTTCTTTGAATGAATGAATGTGAACTGTGACAAATTTGAAACAATTTCCCTCAGTCATATATACACTATATTTATTAGATTTTTTGGTGCTGTCTATTTTTGCTCAAACATTCTTCTTAAAACTTCCTTCTGTGAAACAAGAAGGAAAAAAAGGTTGAGTAGATGCCAAAACACTTTCTCACCACTAGCTGGAGTACGAGAATAAAAGAAATATGAGGTCACAGGTTTGCTTAAGGGGAACAACTTGTTGCTCAACCAGAAGAACAAGAGCAATTTTACAGTTTCATACACACAATGAAGCAACAATGATCAATTATATGAAATCCTGCTCTGAAACATTTTTTTATACGTTCAGCTTTAATACTGCACTTAAATGAATTAATTTCTTGTTGATCCCAATGGCCAACAGTGAGGATGCTAAAAATAAGTTTCATGTCAAATGTCAATCTCAATGCCTCCAAACCAGGTCAAACAAGTCATGCTGCTCAAATAGCCCCGCCCACTCATATATCAAATGTGATTGGCTTCATCATCCTACTTCATTAATGATGAAAACCAGTGACCTACAATCATGTGTTATCTAAATTAAACTGTAACAAATAACTGCATTTTAATGAAAAAGTTCACAAAAAATATGTATTATAATTTATTATATAAATTAGTCATTATTTACACACCCTCAAATGATTACAAACCTTTAAGTTTTTTTTTTCAGTTGAACACAAAAGAAGATATTTTGAAGAATGTAGGCAAGGATGTCCACTGTAGGGAAAAAAAACACCTCAGGAAGTGATTGCCAGTTTGCAGAATTTAACAAAATATCTTCTATCATGTTGAAAAGAAAGAAAGTCAGTCAGTTTAGGAGTAGTGGAGTGTGAGTAATAGATGATAATGATAGATTTACAATTTTTGGGTGAACACTATGTAAAATAAACAATAAAATCAACAACAAAGAAAGTGAAAGAGTAATAGATAAAGGAAATAAAGGTATATATTAAAGGTGTATATTGTAGAGCCTCTGTGAAGTATTTTTTGTCCCAATACTGATATATGCATGTCTTTAGTTGCAGGCATCCAAACCACAGATAAACTGTTCTAGCTATTTCAAATAGCTGAAGAACCACAGAGGATCATCTTTTCAGTCCTAAGGAACGGAACGTTACAGCCAAGAGAGAGACCGCATTCTTATGCATAATGCAAATAACTTATAACGTCATCTTGTGTCTTATTGCTTTTATAAAATGGCAGCAACAGTAACTTGATTAATGACACCAGTGTTCAATATTTACAAGAGGAATCATGTCCCTCTCCATTCTAAATCCAAAAGCAGTTCAAATGACAAAACAGTAGCCATTCTTCCACATTTGCACATCTATGAATTATGTGAAGTGACAGTTCACCCACAAAAATATATATTTTACTCACCCTGAGGGCATATAAAATTGTGGTGTTTTCTTGATTATAACAATAAACATTTTTAACTTTGGTCCTTGGTGATACATGAAGGCCAATAGCTACCATAGGGAAAAATAACATGAATTATTTGTTCTTATGAAGAAGCTAAACATTTTTATTGAACATTTTCAAATTTTGAATTCAATTCATCTTCATTTCTATAGCGCTTTTACAATGTAGATTGTGTCAAAGCAACTTAACATAGAAGTTCTAGTAGATTGAAACTGCGTCAGTCCAGCTTTCAGAGTTGATGTTCAGGTAAGTTTAGTTCAGTGTTGTTCAAATATCATTGCTGAAAGTCAAACACTGAAGAGCTAATCCATCAATGTGCAGCTCCACAAGTCCCCAAGCAAGCCAGTGGTGAGGAACAAACTTCACCAATTGACAAAAGTGAAGAAAAACAAAACCTTGAAAAGAAACCAGGCTCAGTTGGGCAAGACCATTTCTCCTCTGGCCAAACATTATCCAAGCAGTCACAGGTATTCGTTTTGTTTTCAAGGTAAATGGGTTTTTTGACTCTCTAATTGCTGGTGACCATTAAGTTTCATTATATGAATCACCAAGTACCAAAGCACTAAAATTAAAAATACAAATGTTCTTTAAACTTTTATTGAAAGATCAAAGATAGTCTTAAATACTGTGAGGAGGAGTAAATTTAACCAGCACAGGTGCACTGGAAATACCACTCTTAGCCTACATTTCTGTTAAACTGCAATAATGTACTTTAACATTATGGAGGACCAGAAGTGCTGATTAGAAATCAAATGAAGAATCAAATTATCAATGTAATAAATCATTAAAATGTGTATAAATAAATCACAATTTAAATGGATAAAAAAATAAAACAATGCATTTAAAAATAACTTAAATTTATAAATAATTAGACAATTACATAAATGTTTATTTAAATCATGTTTTAAAACACTGATTAATCAAACAATAAAAACATACATTTATAGATTACTTAAAATGTCTTATTAAGCGGGAGTTTAAAGATCAGCGAAGCGACTCAGATGTCAGGGATTTATTAGCTTTAGCTGAATTATGTTAAAAAAATTCTCATCTGGATTATCACTGTCTGTACAGAAAAGTTTTACAGTTGAGAGGTGACGTTACTGCGGTCAGGCGAGCTAAGTGAAAAGCACCCAGTCTATCTAGCCAATGTTTTTTTTTTTTTTTGGTCACCGATAAACAGATCTTTGACTGCAATTTTTAGGTAAAATGAACACTATAAGTTAGTATGGCATCTTTTGTTCTTTTTCACACACTAATGATTTTTACAGGGACATATTATCAATGAATAAAGGCTTATTTTCTTGCAGATCTTTGCTTAATACCAAATAAATACCACAAAACAACTTCATGATGTCTACATTTTGTAATCGAATATATGTTGTATTGAATACATATTGTATATCTCAATATGGACAACTTTTCTGGCATTGTCCGTTCGCTCACTTTGTACCGGTGTTGTACTTGTGATGCAGAGCACTCAGGTTTAAGTCTGGTGAAGCATGATTCCACAAAAAAAGAAAGCAAAGTAAAATTATAATTGCAGTGCACTTTTCTCTTGCGTTTGCTTTTAAAAAAACACTATTGGTTGGGTTTAGGGTAGGGTTTAGGTCAGTCATGCACTAGGTGTTCTGCACGGCAAGCCATGCCTTCTCTTGAATGTGTACAAGAAGGACATGTTTCTAAAACATAAGAAAATGTTATCCCTAAGTAACGCATTTCAGATTTGCAATTAAAAAGTGCCATCGGAAAGGTGCAATGAAACGTGCCGGGTGCAACGTATTTTACATTTCACAAAAATGTAAGCTGAGGCACATTGTAAATGAGCCTGGGATGCAATTAACAGCAGATTTTCAGGTTTGGGAAAACTAATAAATGTGCAGTCTCATATTTTACATTTATGAACTTTATAGCTTACATTAGCAACATCAATTTATAATCAAAGCTGTAAATGAATGGTAAATACTCTGAGTGAGTGTGTGTGTACATGGAGTATTGTGTTGATGTCTAGTTCAACAATCTGCACCATGACCTAAAATCATCTTTGAATGCATTCTCAGATGTTCAGAGACGCTGATAACCTTCTCAGAAAGCCAAATAAAAAAAATCAGTGCAGAATAAGAGACTCCGACATGTCTGGACGTGTTGAGGGCAGATGTCAGAACAGCTGCAATGAGATTTGAACAGGATAAAACTCCACAAACAGCTTGAACTTAAAACCGCATGTTTTATTATGGTTATGATCACCCTCTATCAATAGCAAAACCTGTGACTCACAAACAAAACAACAGAAAAGCTCATCTTATCTCAGCCCTGTGAAAGAAACCTTGAGTTTGTCTGAGTGAGAGACTTCTGCCGCTGCTGTCCTTCAGAGTATACATTTAACAAAGCTTTTTACAGCACAGAAGTGAAGTCAAAGGTGAAGAGGCAAGAAGAAAGAGGAAGAAAGGGGAACACAATGTGCTGGATAGACAGAGTGATTAGCAGTGTAAACACACACGCCGTCATTTTCCTCAGTGACTGCTGGATCCCACAGGCGATGTGTGTTTTCTGGCAGGAGATCAGAAATGCTCTGCCCTGAATATCACTGACTGCTGTGTGGAGTTCTAACAGAAGGGGGCAGGCACTTACTTAATATAATATATGCATTAGTTTACATGACTACATGTCAACTGTTTTTAAACCAGTTTCTTATATCAGAAGGAACAGCTGGTATTATAAACTACCAATACCTATCTATCTATCTATCTATCTATCTATCTATCTATCTATCTATCTA
>CAIGQZ010001313.1:5289519-5305310 GCA_903798205.1 Danio tinwini | reverse complement strand
TCTATCTATCTATCTATCTATCTATCTATCTATCTATCTATCTATCTCTGTTGAATAAAATAGTGTTGGAATTCCTATAACTAATGTGCAAAAGATAAAGCCCTTTTACAGTAATTTGCTGCAATCATGATGCCGGCCGTATTTTCACAATAAAATTCTGAATATAAAAAATTCAGTTAAATCCTGTAAAGTGATACTAAAGTGATTTACTGTGGAAAAATTACAGTAACTTGTTGTGAAATTCTGGGATTTTTTTACGGTGTATAAAATATCTGTTAATTAAAAGTTTCCTGCTTGGGATTCATTGGTGTTTTTGCATTTATTTACACGTGAGCTGCATTATTGGACCTTGACCTCTGCCCCAATGACTTCTGATGTTGAAAAGTTTAACAAAGTGACTTTTATTGACATCTTTAGTAGTCTGAATTATATTATTTGGGATTGATATGCAAATGAAGCTATAAAAAAAAAACAATGAGCCTGGTACTTTTATATATAGTTTCAGACTACAAAAAAAGGTATTAAATGTTATGTTGTTAAATTAGAGAGCAACATAATCACCATTAAAAGTTGTCAGAGTAGTGTTAAAGGCTCATAAGAAAATATGAAAGTGCAAATAAACAGAAAACATCATCAGGGAATGTCTGTTAGTGTAAAATTATTCATTGACAGTTAATTTTACTGCATATAAATACTATATATATCATTTTTATAATGAATTTTTTTAAGAATGTCTAAAATATTCATAATTGTATGTATTTTAAAAAAATATATATCAATAATTCAGAAAAATAATGTTCAGAAACCTCATCTAATTTATAAAATAAAATGTAAAATATACAATACATCATATTAAAAATGTGTTTACTTCATAAATGTGATTCCTGCACTGTAAAAAAAATCCTGGTTGCCTTAATTTAAGCTAAATCAAATTAACCCTTATGAGTCCATTGAACTTATATTTTGTTAAACTGACTTAAAAAAGGCTTGCGTAACTTAAACTAAGTTAATCATGTTCTAACTTAATTTTATAAGTTGATTGAATGATTTAAAAACATTTGCTGTCATAGCTAATTGATCATAGTTTTTTTTACAGTGTGATTAAAAAAAATCTGTTCTGGCATCAATTTCTGCTGATGATTAACAGACTAATCTGCTCCTGCCACCTTGATTTTGTTTGACCACACTGACCATTTTCTTTGATAAAAGTTAAAAAGGATCAAATGGTTACGAGGAGTCAGAGATAGAGAACAACTCGAAATCTAATTTGCAAAAGAAAAAGGTGCACAAAATTTGCATCCAAATAATACATCACACGCAACTCAAACTCAAAAGTGTGAACTATAAACCGCTTCAACAGTCAGCATTCATTCAGACTTACCAAATGTAAAATGTTGTTTGTGTAGTCTCTGACCTGTACTAACTTGCACAATTCCTCACAAACATCTTTTATCAAACAATCGGTGATTAATTCACTACGTATTTTGTGTTGCTTTACAAAGGACTTTAAAATACAGCAAAAGACGTAAAAAGTGCCACTGAATGCGTCAGCTTTTTGTTCAATGTACAAGTGGTTGGAAAGTTGAGATCTGTGTTTCAGCATCTCACTGCTTAAACATGCAATAAAGAGTCTGTAACCTGTTAATACGAGCAATGAAATGAAAACACGCTGCTGCCGACGACGTGAGATGTATAAAAAACTTAATCTCCTTTGGAAAACTGTTTGTCCCTGAGGCAGAATCCATTCATGATGCAGGTAAAGGTTAACTGAGGCAAACCTCCCTCATCTAAAGCTAATACTAAACTCTTTGAAATGTGACTTGACTGATTACAGGCTTTTTTATCATACAAGCAGTGTTTCGATTTTGAATGATTTTCAGAAAGGGCCCAAGTCTGACACACCTAGATCATGTAACAGTAACATAATATATCTACTATTTCAGCTGTAGTGGAATTGCTCCTTAAATCAAGAGTGTAATATTTCAGTTAAATGTCTGAATATAACTCCAAAAGAATCCATTCGTGTTTTAGCTAGTGTAATGAAAAACACAAAACTGTCCGGATTAAAGCCTAAAGAGTGAGTTTCGTTTGTCTGTTGCTTTACTTTTAATCAGTGTATATTTAATGAGGATGTTTGCACAGATTTACTGAAAGCTTATGTCAGTGTAAAGCCCCTTTTGGCTTAAAATACTATCATGATTTAAGATAAAATGCAAAAAATTAACAACACTGTAAAAATGAACATGACTTATGGATGTTTTCTATTTTTTTACATTTACAAATTGCATTATTAGACCTTGATTATAAGACATCATTTTATGTTTACAAGTGACTTTTATTTAGACTTTTTTTGTTTTTTGAAATGGGTTGGTCATGTAAATTATGGTACAAAATCTGGTAATGAGCTGCTAGTATTTTCTCTGTAATTCTTAGAATTTGTTTAGAATCAAACATAGTTTCAAACTATTAGAAAGGTCAATGTCACAACGTGTTACATCACAATTGTGTTCCCCTGCAACAACGTTTATCTCACAATTAAGAGAAACAGAACCAGTTAAAACACTGTTAAAAAGTGGATTAGTTACTTAAAGTTAGTAAGCACATTGCCTAAAATGTAACAAGTTGACTTTAAAGATGAAGTAAACTCATTGTAACTTGGAACTGTTAAGTTGATTTAATTTAATAATTCAGCAAATTTTACTCACTTTTTAAAAATAAGTCAATTAATAACTTTTTATAGTGTAGATTAAGTCTTTATTTTTACTTTTTAGTAGAATTGTGAAAACTAAACTCAGTTGGAAAAATGTAAGCGTCAATAACTTTACAATTCTGATGAAATTAATAAACAATTAGGTAAAACTTGCAAGCTTAGAACAAAACCTGGAAAAAATATCTGAATTGTAAAATGTATGATTTGTTTAGAATCAAACATATAGTTTCAAACTATTAGAATGATCAATAAATGTCACAATTTTTTTAAGTACAATTGTTTCCCCTTGCAACCAAGTTTATCTCTCACAATTCAGTAACAGAATCAGAACAGTGTGACGTTACAGACCTGTTAAAAAGAAGTCAAACAAAAACAGTCAAAATTCACTTCTGAGTTTACATGTGGAAACTCTGACCTTTTCCTTCACAAATTTTAGATTAAGTACACTGTTAAAAGTGATTAGTTACATAAAGTTAGTAGGCTCATTGCCTTAAAAGTAATGGATTTGAATTTGAATTTAAAGATAAACTAAAGTAAACCCATTGTTACTTAGAACTGTTAAGTTGACTTTAATAATTCTGCTAATTTACTCACTTTTTAAAAATAAAGTCAACAAATTGCTTTTTATAGTAGATTAAGTCTTTATTTTTACTTTTTTAGCAGAATTGTGAGATCTAAACGTTAATTTTAAATCAGATTTAAAAATGTAAGTGTGAATAACTTTACAATTCTGAGGAAATTAATTAAAAACCTGAAAGTTTAGAAGAAAACTTGGAGGAAACATCTGAATTGTAAAATGTAAGCTTGCATTAAAACCAGAAATTCAGTCACAATTGGGATATTACAGTCTTTAGTGCCTTGTATTTTACATTCTGTGGTTTACAAGCATTTGTCGAGGGTTTCCTTTTAGATGTTAATTTTTTTGTGAGGTGACCACCTAAATGAATCATGCAACATGCTTTATTTAGGTTTGTGGTATAGAGAATGTAATGAGTATGCTCCCGGTTTTATGAGAATGGTAGATGGGAGAGACATTTTATGTTTATTAGAATGCCAGAAGATGATTTCATAAAAAAATAAATACCATGACATTTTACCAACTCACAATTTTTTTACCAAAAAAAGTGAATCAGTATTTTTGCCAATCACAGTCTTTTCCAGTTGAGGTCTCCGCACCAGCTAGTCTGCGGACCTTAATATTAAAATATACCAAGATACATGGGAAGCAGCTCTGGACAGGGTTCATTCCTCGTCTATATGCACACATCACTGCCTCATTCAGGGTAAAGTGGTTCACTAAGTACACTGGTCGAAATGTAGGCTTGCAAGAATCAACCCAACTATTGATTCGTAGTGTGATAGGTGTCATTAGGGTTTAGGCAATTAACCCATATGTTCTAGACATGCCCAGCTCTTTCGTCATTTTGGGGTTCAGTATTTCTTTCTGGGCTTCACGGTGGCACAGTGGGTAGCACGATCACCTCACAGCAAGAGGGTCGCTGGTTAGAGCTGGAGTTGGCGTTTCTGTGTGGAGTTTGCATATTCTCCCCGTGTTCAAATGGGTTTCCTCCAGGTGCTCCGGTATCCCCCACAAGTCCAAAGACATGCGCTATAGGTGAATAGGGTAAGCTAAATTGTTTGTAGTCTATGTGTGTGAATGAGTGTGTATGGATGTTTCCCAGTGATGGGTTGCAGCTGTAAGGGCATCTGCTGCGTAAA
The DNA here is from genome assembly GCA_903798205.1 of Danio tinwini. Taxonomy (NCBI): domain Eukaryota; kingdom Metazoa; phylum Chordata; class Actinopteri; order Cypriniformes; family Danionidae; genus Danio; species Danio tinwini. The sequence continues at coordinate 5,300,881 of CAIGQZ010001313.1, read as the reverse complement.
ACATATGTTGGATGGATTGGCAGTTCATTCCGCTGTGGCGACCTCAGATTAATAAAGTGACTAAGCCAAAAAGAAAATGAATGAATAAGTATTTCTCTCTCTTTCAGCCTTTACTTCTATAGATATATCACCATCACCTATTTTTGGCCTGTTTGGTGTGATGCCTGATAATTATACATTGCCCACTTACTTTTGAAACTTTGTGGCCTTTCTTACTTTACTTGCTAGGTGTGTAACTTTATTAAACTGCAAAAGCCCCAAGCCACCCTCGCATGTACGGCGGCTGAAAGATGTTTTGTATTTTGTGAAACTAGAGATTAGATACTGCCTTCAAAAAGACATAACAGAACATTTATTAAAATTTGGAAGCCCTTTTTTTCTTATGTTAAAACTCTCCATCTGGATCTTGACTGATCACCCTTGCTGGCTTTTGACAATAATAATAATACATCAGTTTGTAATTTTTCATTACTCGAATGGACTATATGCACACAGACTTTTAATTTTCAGCCAGGCAGCCCAAGGGCTTCCGGTAAACTGTCTTTTCATTACAAAATTGTCACGTTTAAAGAAATTTTTATTTCTTTAAAAAACAGCGATTTTCACTGACAGAGCAAGAAGCACTGCATTAAATTACATGTCCCCCCACATGTCATTAAAATATGTTTATTTTTACCCCAGTATTTTCAATGAAATATCTGCACTAGCCTGTTGCAACTGACGGCGCTAGTGGTTACAATGGTCTTTCATCTCGGTTTACGCTTGAACAACTAGATGAATGTTTAAGCATATTTAACTGTATGTACTATAATTAAAATACAACATCAATGCTGTAAAAACAACCGTGTGAAATTGAAAATAGTCACATTAAGCTTTTACCGGGATTTTTACCGGGAGCATAAACTTAGACTTCTGGCTTGCATTATTTGTGTAATTGTGTTTTATTTTATTAATTTTCATAAATTATTTTTTTGGATTTATAATTTTTTCTATTGTTATTTGTTTGATATGTTAGCAAAATGTAAAATACAAAAATGTTAAATAAATCATAAACAAAAAAAAAACGGTAAAGGGTTTTAATAAAATGTGCTGGTTATTATGGAAATGAGCAGTCGCTTCAGTGTTCTCTAAATTGCAAATTGTCACTAGACTTCTGTCAACTCTTGTTGTAATTACCATGTCACGTCGTTTAATACATCTAGCCACTGGCTTTATTGCTTAAAACTAAATTAAACTTTTACTTTAAATCAGGTTCTCACTGGTATCAATGCGATACAAGGGGAAAAATTCTCTATATAGTCTGTTATGCATCTGCAAATAAAAAATAAATACAAAAAATACTGTTCAAGTCCAACTTGAAGTCAGATCTAGTACATAGTCCAAATTCTGCTGGTGTCAGTACATGAAACCACAAGGAAAAAAAAACTGCTATGAAAGAAGCAAGCTGAAACAGATTTGAAATCCACACTTTACAACCTTGAAGGGGCTACAAGCACATACCAAACCAAATATGGACGGTGGATGTAATTTACAAAAATGACTAATTTGACTTTTGGAGGCTTTAAACAATACATTTAAAAAGAAAATCAGCATAAATGAGTCTAGCTCACAGGCATTGGAAACAGAGAAAAAGCCGAGCACAGAACCAGTTTCCCAACTTTACACCTGTTCATTGTTTCAGAATCTCCAGGGCAAAGCTCAGGAAGGTATGGAATTCTGCAGAAACACGCCCACACTCAACAATAAACAAACACACACACACACACAAACTCCGTCTTCGTCTCACAAATGTTCACAGGCAGTGTGTCTGAAAAGGTGTTGCGGAATGACTGGCATTTCTCACCATCAGCCGAAATGGAAAGTCAAGAGAAAGGTCAAGATTGTGGGTAACCTCTGTCAAACATGTAGCTTTCCAAAGGAGACAGCAAAACTATGGAAAGCTTGTGTGTGGGTGTGTGTGGGTCAGTGGAACATTTCATGGGAAATGGGTTTAAGGTAACAGGCTTTTGTTCAGACTGAACCAGCAACATCCCACAGGAAGTTTTGACGTTGCAAGGTCTGGGACACAGGAAGCAAAACACAATATTATGTGTGTGCTTTCAGTAGCTGCGTCCCTCTTATTACATATGCTTGCTGAAGTAAGAATTACTATTGCTCAGACTGTAAACTTGGAAAATATCTGCTGTTAACTAAGCTGATATGTCCAGGCAGAAATGATGCTTACAGGCATATGGGCTTCATGTTACCTCACCAAAAATAAATAAACAATATAAATGAATAAATTGAATAATTACAAGAACTGTTCATCCTAAGGTTGAACAACATGGATATCACAATGTGTGTATCTGCAATAATCACGTCGCAGTATTAGATTCATTAAAAGATTAAAAGATATTATTATTATTATTATTATTGTTATAATAATAATAATAATTATTATTATTATTATTATTATATTTTATAAAATTTTATTATTGTTATTATTATATTTATAACATATTATTATTATTATTATTCAGTGATGACAATGATATTTTACATTTGGTTAATCAATTTTCTGTACTTAAATATTGTTAGACTCCCCAGAAAAACATAAAGCCCTGTTTACATATTTATTTTTGTTTGTAATTTATTATAATTTACAGTTACAATCAGAATTATTCAACCCCCTGATTTATTGGGCCCGTTTATTTTTTTCCCCAATTTCTGTTTAACGGAGAGAAGATTTTTTCAACACATTTCTAAACATAATAGTTTTAATAACTCTTCTCTAATAACTGATTTATTTTATCTTTGACATGATGACAGTAAATAATATTTGACTAGATATTTTAAGACACTTCTATACAGCTTAAAGTGACATTTAAAGGCTTAACTAGGTTAATTAGGTTAACTAGGCAGGTTAGGGTAATTAGGCAAGTTATTGTATAATGATGGTTTGTTCTGTAGACTATGGAAAAAATAAATAGCTTAAAGGGGTTAAAAATTGACCTTAAAAGGGGTTTTAAAAATTAAAAACTGCTTTTATTCTAGCTAAAATTAAACAAATAAGACTTTCTCCAGAAGAAAAAAATATTATCAGACATACTGTGAAAATTTCCTTGTTCTGTTAAACATCATTTGGGAAATATTTAAAAAAGAAAAAAAAATTCAAAGGGGGTTGAATAATTCTGATTGGAACTGTATGTAGATGCACTGCATAGAGAAAGTCTTGATCATCCCAGTCAATCTAAATAAAATCTTTCCAAATAGAGCTAATTATATTCATATTGCAATATATAATCGCAGCAAAACAAAATATGGCAATGCCAGATTTTTCCAATATCGTGCAGCCCTAATTCCTGCTTCTTAAATGATGTTCTCTTGATCTTTTTATTCAGCCCACAAATGTATTTTTTTAAAGGCATGCCTGCAAACCCCACCCCTATACCCAACCATCTTTGGCGGATGAACAAACTGTATTAAAAAGTAGGAATGATATTTATAGGGGGGGGGGGGGGATCATACAAAATAGCCACTAAATGAAAGTTACGAATTGCCATGAGATTGCGAGATGTATCACTCTTTCCACAAAATTATGTTTCTTGAGCATCAAATTAGAATATTTTAATGCTATCTGAAGGATCATGTGGGAAAGACTGGAGAAGTGACTGCTGAAATGGCAATAACATTTTCAGAATAAATTTGGGAATAATTGAAACAAATTAACTACTCAATGTTTTGAAAGGTATAGTGCATATTATTGTAGCAATCCCCACCAGCAGGGAAAATAAGTATTGAACACGTCATGTTTTTTCCTGGTAATAATTTCTAAAGGAGCTGTTGGCATGGAATTGAACCAGATTTTAGTAAAAACCCAAACAATACAAACATAAAAATAAAACATTAAAAAATCTGAAAATGTTGTTGTGTAATAAAGAAATGACACAAGGAGAAAGTTCTGAACTACTGAAATGTAATTAATACTTTATCCAAAAAGCTTTTTTGGTGATGTCAGCTTGAAGACGCCTCTCATATGGAGAATAAAGTCACATGCATTGCTCAAGTGTGATTTTTGTCAGACTTCAAAAGACTGTAAATAGCTTCATGGTTCTGTGGGTCTCGTCTATCAAATTTGATCTTTATTTTGTATTTTCTATTGGATTTAAATCAGGTGATTAGCTGGGCCATTCCACAGCTTGATTTTCTTTCTCTGAAAGCATTTGAGAGTTTCCTTGGCTGTGTTTTGGATAATTGTCTTGCTGAAATGTCCACCCTGGTTTTATCTTCATCCTCCTGCTAATGTAGATGTTGGACTGAAGCTAATATTAATTAACAATAACAAAGGGCAGAGGGTTGCTGAAGAACTACTGAGAGATTTCAGCTGCTGTCTGGGCTTTCACTGCCTTTCTGCACCTCCCTTTCATCAAGCGTTCCAATACTTTTTGACATTTTATTATTACGCTTAACTTAATTTGGAAACTAACTAGATTTGTTTCCTTGCATATATGGATTTCGTTGGTTGTCACCAACATCTGGGGAAAATTTTAAGTCAACAGCACCCTTAGAAATATGTTTTCTGAAAAAATGGTGACGTGTCCAATACTATTTTCCCTGCAGTAATTGCTTTTTATAGTTGTAATCTAATTATTATTATGTTTAAAAAGTGCCAACAAGCACCAATAACGTAAAAAAAAGGTCACAATACACCAAAGTGATTTCTGAAAAATGTCACTTCGACTCCCGAAATATACTTAATTTTTATAGTTGTAATCGAATTATTATCAAAAAAAAAGTGTCAAAGAGCTAATAAAGCAATAATGTACAAAAAGTCAACACGCCAAAGTGATTTCTGCAATTTACGAAGACAAATTAATCTAATCAATTCACTAAACGTCATCTCCATATCACAAAAGGGAGCAGCACAAGATAACCTTATCGAATTACCAAACACATTGGGTTTATTGTTTTTTTTATACCGACACATCCGTAAAAATAAGACAAAGCATCAATCACAAGAACTTAGAATGACTTGAAACAATTTGAAAGTTAAAACACCAGTGTGTAATTAGTGTTGTGATGGTCTACATGCTGCCTGTTTAATACCAGTCTAATTAGTGTGAGTGTAAAGGCTTTGAATCATGCATCCTCCAGCCTTTTGTAGCACAATCAGAGACCGCACCCTCAGGAGGATCACATAAAAGCTGTTTATTTTTTGTGGTTTTACACCATATCGATCATTATGAAAGCTGTAGTCTGTTCTGCATGTGTGTGTTTGAGTGGATTCATGCTTCAGTAAACGGGTGGGGTTGAGGTGTGTTTTCACAAAGCTTTGTCTGGTATTACAACCTATGTGGAGCTTCGCATTCACGCTCTACTCAACTCACAAAAGCACATAAGAAAACATAAACAACACATAATTCCCAAGCACACAGGCCTGATTCTGACCCCAAGCTCCACCGCAACCGTACTGCAAACAGTGCACACTTTAAAACAAACAGTTCAGTCCACAAAAAGCGAGTGACCTCAAGTTGAGGCCACATTTTATCTTTCTAGTGTGTTGAAATTTCAGCATGGAAAACTCGTGACTTGGCGATAATCATAAGGCTAACACTTTCTAGATTACCTTCAGCACACATATACACAATAATATATTGGTATCTGAAAAAATATCTGACGGACATTATAGGGGTCATAAACGGAGAAATCTAAATTCCCTTTTGAAGAGGTTAATGTACCGTAAAAACATCCTGTTAGTTTGAGAACTGAAAATGTATGTGTGAGTCTAAAAACAGCTTTTTTTTGAAGGCAGTTGAAGGCAATGTGATACTTAATTGTATGTTATTACACGGCTATCTGGAGTTCTCAATTCTGATTTGTCAGTCGTGACATTTCAAGTATGTTATTCCAAGACAACATCCGCTAAATAACACAGGCTCATCCACAAGCTTCAAATCACCTCGACCATCTTTGAATGTTCAAATATGTTTTTGACCACTTCGTAGGGTTGTCACGATACAGAAATTTTAAAAACGTCCATTTCCTGCTAACATTTGAGCACTGTTAAGCACAGAAATAATTGTGATTGGCCGTGAAGGTCATCAGTTTACTGAACTCCCTGCTGTTTACTGAGTTTAACTACAGATGCAGGGACACTGAAGCATTTTAAAGCCACATCGATCAGCTAGCTTGTCTATAAGCTGACAAACGAGTGATCCGCTGATGAATCACAGCTTTAAAACACTCCAGTGTCCCTGTATCTGTGGTTACACTCTGTAAACAGCGGTGAGTTTGGTGAACTGATGACCTTTACGGCCAATCACAGTCATTTCTGTTGAGCACCTGAACACGATGGCAAATCAGCGGTGTTTAAGAATATGCTTAACAGCGCTCGAATGTTCGCGGGAAATGGAAGTTTTTAAAATGTCAGTATTGATTGGTATCGAATTCCAGTATCGTGACAACCCTACTGCTTGGTGCCGCCTTGTATATGGATAATATGTAGGTTAATCTATGCTTTATTTAACATGTTTAGTTTTTGTCAGCTTTGCATTTTTGACTCTTTGGCGCCATCTTGTGACTAAATAATCAGCAGGTTAGTGCAGGGGTTTTCAACACCTAGTAAGGGGGGAGCGAGAATGAGGCATGCACTTGAGTAAATTATGATGACGATTTTTATGCATTAACTAGAGTGAATATGATTAACGTTAGTTCTACAGCTAACTATCAGGCACCTGTAGTAATGGGTTAGAGTAAAATATATACAAATAAAATGGATCGCTTTTTAAATTAATGATGGTGAATCGAACCTTAGTTTTACTTTCACTCATCAACATTTCATTCATGCCCCCATGACAAACTGGGGTTGGACACGAGAATGGAGCAAGGACTGGTAGAAGTGTGTTGTTTTAATAGAATTTAATACCGTAGGCCAAATGGAAAGAAAAAACTTCAGCATTTTGCAGTGTGTGTGTGTGTGTCTGCGGTCCTTTACTGACAGCCGTGTGTGGGGATCTTGTCGCAAAATGTCCTACATGGCGGTGTGTACTTCAATAATACCACTACACTGCAAAAAATGCTTTTCTTACTTGGATTTTTTGTCTTGTTTCTAGTCAAAATATCTAAAAGTTCTTATATCAAGAAACATTTTTTTAATAAGCAAAACATAATGTTTGTTTTTAGAAATAATATGAAGTCAGTTTTTTCTTAAAACCAACTAAATAATCTGCCAATGGGGTAAACAAAATAATCTTGTTTATCCTTTTGACATAAGATTATTTTGCTTACCCCATTGGCAGATTATTTTACTTGTTTTAAGGAGACTCACTTCAATTTGGCATATTCCTTAAAACAAGACAACATGTTTTGCTTGTCTAGAAAATTCTTCTTGAATTAAGAATTTTTAGATATTTGGACTAGAAACAAGACAAAAAAAATCTAAGTAAGAAAAGCTTTTTTTGCAGCGTACTATATGCATACTCCAGTCCTTATGTCTTAAAGTTAGTGTATACTCCATCCGCTGTTTATGTTTCTGTCAACTTTAGGGTTGTCACAATACTAGAATTCGGTACCTATTGATACTGAAATTTTAAAAACGGCCATTTCCCGCTAACATTTTTTAAGCGCTGTTGAATGCATTCTTAAACAGTGCTGATTTGCCATTGCGCTCTAAAACACTCCAGTGCTCCAGTGTAACTGTGGTTACACTCATTAAACAGAGGTGAGTTCGGTGAACTGATGACCTTCACAGCCAATTACACTCATTTCTGTTGAGCATTTGAACACAATGGCAAATCAGCGCTGTTTAAGAACATGCTCAACAGCGCTTAAAAGTTAGAGAGAAATGAATGTTTTTAAAATTTCTGTACTCATTGGTACAGAATTTGAGTATCGTGACAACCCTAGCCAATTCTGCATTCAATTAAAGTATTAATAAACTATTATGGCTCAGAATAATGTTTTGTCAAATTTGTGTTTTATGGCAAGTAGCTGTGTAATAAAGTACACCCAGAGCAGTGGTTTGTGCAGAATAAATAACCTCCTGGATGTACTTTATCCCCAACAAAGTGTGGCTAAACTCCTCCTCCACAGAGATGATCAACACTCACTTTGTTCATTCATTAAAATTCATTCGTTACATTTATATACAGTGCTTTTCTGGACACTAAAAGCACTTTGCAGTTGCAGCGCTGAACTGAAATGCTCAGATGTACAGTAGTCTACTCTGTGCCGGTAATGTGATACCTACCCCAATGCATTTCTTTTTTACAGATGGGATGATTTAACTGGAACACAAAATACAAAGACTTTAATGCTAAATGTGAGAAGTAATTTGAGTTTAAATAATCAATATAAAATTGCATTGGCTTGTTGTACATGTTTATAAGGCTACTGCATGTTGTTTATAATGAAATTATAATTGTTTGTATATTTGTACTACAACTGTACTATATTGCTAGCCAAATTGTTTTCTGTTTTTTTGGGACAATTCTATTCTCTCTCTCTCTCTCTCTCTCTCTCTCTCTCTCTCTCTCTCTACAAATGCATTTTTAAGTCATGTCTAAAAAAACAGACAACAAAAATGAAGAATTAGAAGTTAAATGAGGAAGAGACAATAAAAAAAAAAACTAATATTAACGCTGTGTTATAATTCTTATCAGCACGAAAACAAAAATGTCGGTGAACACTGAAAACCAGTTTCCCAAACTGATGACTTGAAGGGATTACGCTACTAATCACACTGTCTGAACACAAATGACTTAATGTCTGAACACATTACCCACTACTGAAATACTCAACATTTACCAGTTGGGCGAAACCACACAAGTAACAAAGCCTTTAAGATCAAAAACATTTCATACAGTTTACATACAAACCTACATACTGTATATGCTATTCTTTCACTTTAAGTTAATCAAGTAGTAGAACATTAAAGGTGCTGTATGTAAGTTTTTGACTCTTCTAAAGCAAAAAAAAAACTCTAATATTTGTTTGCAGATATTTAAGAAAAATGCCAAGTGAATGTGTTTAACTTGTTTATCTGAAAAACAATGCTGAAGTCAGATGTTGTCCCCTTGAAAATGCACGTTACGTGCTGGAACATTGTCTTTGTTTTGGTTATTTTAACCCTGCCCAATGCCAGTTTAGCCAATTATTTTACAGCACCCCGGGTTGCCTTGCTGGAAAACCGCGTATTTGACTCATTCAATCATGAAGGCTCTCAAAGTATGCTTCCATGATGTGATCTTCGGTGGACAGTAGCAGACTCCCAAATGAGACGCAGATGGAGAGTCCACATGAGGTTATTAATTAGCAAATAATATAAATATTATGAGTGTAAACATTAGGTCAGCAGGTTGCATTGTAATACCGTGTAAAACACGCTACGTGACGAGATTTGCAGTGACAAGCAATCTGGCTGTTTGCACCAGACGAAACACGACAGATATTGAAATACAGCCATTTAGAAGCACAGAATATGCACTCACTAATGAAATTGCAAGGTTTATAATCTATTTAATACACATTTAATAGCTTTAACATTGTTATATGTACATGCTGACTGACTGACATTTGTTTTGTAACTTGCCTTGCACTGAGTCACAGTTCTAAAATTTAATTTCAAACGTTTATTTAATTTTCAAGATCCAAGGTGAAACTATCTGCTGTAGTAAGGCAATAAATGTCATGTAAAATGCCATTCAAACTCACATTATTAGCATTTAACACTGAATAAAGCACATGAGGTGTACCTGAGGTGATCATAGTTCGTGTCCTGTTGTTCACTTGTGAGAAATAGAAACCATTTCTAAAATATAAATTTCAGGTGTTGGTTAGGACAAAAACTACTTTTAATATGAAAAAAATATTCCTTCCATCACGTGCATTTGCTTTTACTTAGAGAAACAGCTCAAATCAGCCTTTAGGCTCGATATTCAGGTACACTTACATCAATCTGGCTCCCTACGCTTGCTTGCATTTTGATCAAGGAGTGCAATACCTAGTTCAACCACTGGGTGTCAAACTTACATACTGCACCTTTAATACTGTGTTGTTGTATCAAATGTTTCAAAACAGCTGAGACACATTTTCCACCAGGGCATAACTTACATTTTACTGTTTTATTCTTATTTGCAAATGTAATACATGTATTTTCATAAGGAAAAACAGCTTGCTCTGCTGGTTGACTAACATGAACTATCATGTGTTCGCCAAATGAACTACAATATCCTCATTTCAATTTGAACAATGCTTATTTTTGCACATTAAAGCTAATAAAATATTTTTGTCACTTCTTAGTTTAATATAGTAAGTGAAAAAAATGGTTGGTCTGGGATGTTTCATAGTTTACCAAGTTTTTTCAAGAAAAAATGAGTTTTTCCAAGAAAAAAAGGTATTTCTATTGCTATAACAGTATTTATTCTTTCCCCTTTAAAATGAAAAATAAATTCAATGTAACTTGCCATTTTTTGAGAATAATTGTGAAATATCATAGCAGTTTCTAAGTTAAAACTATTTATGCATAATTTTTTTCCTTCAATCTAGATCATTTTGCCAGGTTATAAATAATAAAATGTATAGTTTAAATATATATATATATAAATATACAAGCATGAAACCCATATATATATATGGGTTTCAAGCTAATATGGCTTCCCTAGAACATATTGTTCATTATGCCTGCTGCACTTTCCCTTTCTTTCTTAATTTCCCTGAAACACATTTGTTTACAGAACCAGTTTATGAAATGACTGATGTAAAACTAGGTTCCCATGTGGTCAATACAACAACAAAGTCTTCCAAGCAAAGAGGAAGAGAGAAAAAGACCCATTACTAACCAATGAACTACAACAGACCAAAGCTTGAAAGCCCAAAGGACGAGTTATGAGGATGGTAGGATATGGGTACACTGTATGCAAACCCCAAATCGTACTTCGCTTTTTCACTCTTACATTAGTGTACCTGCACACAAGCAAAGTATAAGCTTTTTGCTACCATGAAAGAACACATGCATGAAGATTAAATTGTGTCCATTGTCATCTTTTTATCTCCAAAAGTTATGAGAGATAAATATTATATATATTAAAAGACTGTCTTTTGAATATAAAATAACAGCCTGGTTCAGTGTTTTGTTTGTGTTTTGTTTGAACTAATTAGCTTGTTCACAAAGCACTTGTCCAAGTTATATACTCATTGAATGTGGGGGTGTTAAACTATATGCAATAAAGTGTCTTATTTATATATATTTATAGCTAATTAATGCAAACAAAATACAGAAGCACTAGTCCAAGCTGTATGATCATTGGATGTAGTAAATTTATGGTTATTAAACTTTATGCAAAACTGTATGTATACATATTACACAGGAGCTTTCACTTGAAAT
>CAIGQZ010001313.1:5275136-5285975 GCA_903798205.1 Danio tinwini | reverse complement strand
GTGTGTGTGTGTGTGTGTGTGTGTGTGTGTGTGTGTGTGTGTGTGTGGACCCCCTGAAATAGCAGTGGGCCCCCCCCCCCCATGTAAAAAATTGTAGCTCCGCCACTGCTTGTGAAATAACAAAGTGCTAATCGCTAAAGGAAAAGCAATAGTTGAAGAAAAACAAAACAGGATCTAACATTACACAATAAACCATTCTCCTGGTCTGGCCTTGCTGGAAAATCAACCTTAAAGAATAGATTAATAGAGAATGCACTTCTGAGAAATCACATGATAAGCATTTTTCTGTTGTAATATATGTAACAGTACTAGGGTTGCACAATATTGGAAAGAATCTGACACTAGGATATTTTGTATTTTTGCGATATACATTGCAATGACTTGAGTAGCTTTATTTGCAAATAATTTATTCATTTTGGATTGATTGGGATGATTCTGTAGGGAAGTGAATCATGCATGAAATGTAATAAACAAATTACAAGCATAGATAGATGCAATAGAGCAAATAAAAATGTGAAATAGGTGCTTCAAAGTTTTCAAGGTATAGTGAAATCATATTCCTGTACAGAAATCAAATATTTAAAAAAACACTGCAAAGACTTTAGTTTTTAAATAGTTAAAAAAAAAATCTATTGAAAGTTATAAAAATGGTAAAAATTATTGTGCTTAAATTCTTTAAACTTTCTTATGGCTTAAAAACGTGCAAATGATCTGTTTACTCCATTATGGTTAAACTCTGCAGTAATGCCACAAATCTTATGTATTTTGAAATACTATATAATCCTAATATAATACAGTGCTTAGCATATACAAGTACACCCCTCATAAATCTCTCTTTTAAATAGGAAGCTATACAATACTATACTTGTGCATATACATTAGATTAGTCAGTGCTGAAGCCAAATCTGGAGCTTATCTAACAAAATAACATACGATAACGGTCCAAAAACTAGTACACCCAAATTCATATGTTATAGAAAAATATTAAATACAAATGTAAAACATGAAAAAAAAAATAAATCAAGAGAAGCAAAAAAAATTATTTAATTAAACTTTTGTAGATTGTAAAATTTTTTTGCAATATTTAGCTTGAATTTAATTGTGTTCTCTTTCAATTTCTGAGTATGTTTGGTGATTAAAATAATATTTTATTAAACATATCTGTTTAATAAATCCGTTTTGTTTAAATGCACCAAAATACAATCGCCTATATTCACTGAGAAATGGATAAAGATATTCATTTTCAAAATGGGGTGTATTCAGTTATGCTGAACATAATTCCATCAAAACATGATGAACATAATCCCAAATTCCATAAAAACATTTTCTGTCACACACGGGGAAACAAGACTTTGGACCATGTATACACAAACATGGCTGAAGCCTACGCTGTGACCCCCCCTCCCCCACCTGGGTCAATCATATCACCTTTCTTTGTTCCTCACCCCCAAATACTCACCCCTCATCGACCGTGTGAAGCCATCAGTGAGGACCATCAAAGTGTGGCCAGCGGGGGTAGACTCCACACTCCAGGACAGGTTTCAACACACAGACTGGAGTATGTTTGCTTCCCAGGCCACATGTGGCTCTCACACAGACATTAACAGCTACACTTCCTCTGTTCTGGAATACATCAACACCACCATTGACAGTGTTACAACCCAGAAACAGATCACCACATACCCAAATCAACAGCCATGGATGAACAAGGAGGTGCGCCTCCTGCTGAAGGCACGCAACACTGCCTTCAGATCAGGGGATGCACAGACCTACAGCACTTCCAGGGCTAATCTGAAGAGGGGCATCAAAAAGGCCAAGCACTGTTACAAGCTAAAGCTAGAGAAGCACTTTTCCAACTCTGATCCTCGGGGCATGTGGCAGGGCATACAGGCCATCAGCAACTACAAACCCAGCCATTCCACACCCACAGCCACAAATGTCTCCTTCCTGAACGAGCTTAATGACTTTTATGCCAGCTTTGAAAGAGACAATAATGAACCCTACATCAGGATCACTTCCTCAACCGACCACTCACCCATTACACTCACCTCCTCAGAAGTCTACACTGCACTGAGTCGGATCAATGTGCGTAAGGCTGCTGGACCAGACGGTATTCCTGGGCGCGTCCTCAAAGCATGTGCAGAACAGCTCGCTGGGGTATTCACAGACATTTTCAACCTGTCCCTTAACCTAGCAGCTGTGCCAGCATGCTTTAAAACCACCTCTATTGTGCCAGTGCCGAAACACTCCAGCCCAACATGCCTGAATGACTACCGCCCTGTAGCACTCACACCCATCATCATGAAGTGCTTCGAGCGGTTGGTCCTGGCACATCTGAAAGACTCTCTGCCATCCACACTGGACCCACATCAGTTTGCCTACCGTGGCAACAGGAGCACAGAAGATGCAGTCTCCATACTCACACACCTGGACAATAAAAACACTTTTGCACGAATGCTGTTTGTTGACTTCAGCTCAGCATTCAACACTGTCATACCCTCTAAGTTAATGATCAAACTTAGAGACCTGGATATAGACACGTCTCTCTGTAACTGGGTTATGGACTTTCTGACTAACAGACCTCAGAATGTTAGATCAGACCACATTTGCTCCACCACAGTCACACTCAACACTGGTGTACCACAGGGCTGTGTGCTGAGCCCCTTCCTCTACTCCCTTTTCACCATCGACTGTAGGCCTGTGAACAGATCCAACGCCATTATCAAATTTGCAGATGACACCACAGTGATTGGTCTAATCCGCAACAATGATGAGACTGCCTACAGGGAGGAGATACAGTATCTGGCCACGTGGTGCACCAACAATAATCTGCTCCTTAACACCGACAAGACCAAGGAGCTCATTGTGGACTTCAGGAAGGGACGAACAGGCTCACATGATCCCATCCACATCAATGGGATGGCCGTCGAGCCTGTCTCTTCCTTCAAGTTCCTGGGGACCCACATCTCCAAGGACCTTTCCTGGACCACCAACACCTCCAGCCTGGTCAAGAAGGCTCACCAGCGCCTATTTTTCTTAAGGCAACTTAAGAAGAACCAGCTGTCATCAGCCGTCTTGGTGAACTTCTACCGCTGCACAATAGAAAGCATCCTGACGAACTGTTTCACAGTCTGGTATGGAAGCTGCTCTGTTGCAGAGCGTAAGGCACTGCAGCGGGTGGTGAAAACTGCCCAACGCATTACAGGGACCACACTGCCAGCCATAGAGGACATCCAGAGGAAACACTGTCTGCGCCGAGCACGCAGTATTCTTAAAGATTCCTCTCACCCTGCTCACAGACTGTTTTCTCTCCTGCCTTCTGGCAGGCGCTTCAGGCTCCCCGGGACAAAAAACAGCAGACTAAAGAACAGCTTCTTCCCCAGAGCTGTCTCCCTTTTGAACTCTGCTCCCCACTGACTTTTTGCCCCCCTAATACACACCCCACTCTCCTCTCCTCATAACTCAGACTCCTCATAATCACTGCACTACTTAACATTTGCACATTTAAAAATTGCACATATTTATTGCACTGATTCATTTATTTGAACTGTACATACCTACTGCACATGTACATTTGTAAATTATGTACACACCCACTGGACATATACATTTGTAATTATGTTTATCTATCTGCACACTTCTGATTATTAATAGCAACCTGTACATTTATCCATCTATGGTAAATCTGTTCATAGCTAATACAACCTGTATATAATGTTCATAGTACATCCATTTGTAAATATCACCATAGTTTTTCTATAACTGCACTTTATAACTTATACCTGTATCCTGCACTTGCTACTATTGCACTCCTGGTTAGACCTAAACTGCATTTCGTTTCCTTGTACTTGTACATGTGTGATGACAATATAGTTGAATCTAATCTAAAAAATGTAATCTAATCCTAAACTACAGAATCCCAACTTAACACTGCAGACCCTGCAATGTGACTATTACAGATTTGCACATTGTCGATATCAATATCGATATATTGTGCAGCCCTTAACAGTACTAAAATTTCACAGGTACAATGCAGATTTTAAAGACAGTTTTCAAAAAACTAGAAATGTGGAGGTAACTACTTGTTTACTTTTATTGTGCGATGTACATCCAAGCAAAACGTATAATAAAAAAAAAAAAAAAAAAAAAAAAAGATAAGAAATTGAGCGTTTAATCAGATTAAATGACTGTAATCAGAATACACCACCAGGTAGACATCTGTTGTTTTCCACCATAACATTGAGCTATTTTTATCAAATAATAATCTGATTTTAAAGACTGAGGTTAAATAAAGCATGACTGCCAAAACAGCAATAAACAGACAAATCATTCACAAGAACATCTATCAAAAGGATGAACCTTTATTTAATGCTTGAAGTAGCATGATAATATCATTACAGAATGTGCAGCATGCAGTATTTTGTTGTTGAGCCGATAATGATAAGCATCTATAGGCTGATATCAATATGGCATTTTAAATACTATACATCATTTATCAGTATGTTAGATCTGTAAAACAGCATCTCTCAGACAGGAGGACAACCCAATACACCACTAATACAACTCAAACATCCACATCCCCATGGGCAGGAATTATGTTAATTTAGGATATTGTGAAGAGTACAGGGTGACACGGTGGCTCAATGAAACGCACTGTCGCCTTACAGCAAGGTCACTGGATCGAGTCTCAGCTGGGCCAGTTGGCATTTCTGTGTGTAGTTTGCATGTTCTCTCTGTGTCCGCGTGGGTATGTGTGTGAATGAGTGCATATGGATGTTTCCCAGTACTGGGTTGCAGCTGGAAGGGCATCCGCTGCGTAAAAACTTATGCTGGATAAGTTGGCAGTTCATTCCGCTGTGGCGACCCCTGATGAATAAAGGGGCTAAGCCGAAGGAAAATAAATGAATAAATGAATAGTACAGCCGATGCGTTAGTGAGAGAGTTCAGAAACAGTGCTTGCTGGTATAGTGAACAGCTCCTTTTGGAGTGGACTTTGTACCTTTGCAGATCTTTTACACAGTATATATTGCTAAAAAGAAAAGGAGTTTAATGTGTAAAAAAATAGATACTTCAAAAACCAAATGAACCAGAAGGGCTACTATTGTCTCCTCAAAACATCACAAACACAAAAGAGAAAATGGTTCTTCTTTTGAAAAGATCTAGAACAGCAGAACCAACAGTGATGGTCCACATAGTTCCTAATGTCTGACCCTAATGATCTGCATCCCACACAAAAAATTGCAAATGAGCTTCATTCCTGAACACCCAGTCATCAGCTCCACCCTTGCATACACAGATACTGATACACACCCTGACACAGCACACACACACACACAGAAACACATTCACGCTGTGTACAACATTTAAACACAAGACATTATATCTTGAATAAACACACCCAGCAGATGTATTTACTCAGGGAGGTCATTCTACTCAATTAATAAGACACACAGACATTCACAAAGGACAGAACTTTGCATGATTACACCAGGCATAAAATAAACAGCGAGTTGAAAATGATGCTATTTAACATAAACAAAGCCCCGTTGGGACGGCGCAGCTAAATATTGAGGGAGAGAGAGAATATTGCTGGAGAGAAAAATAGCAAGTACACACTAACACAATGAGGAAACTGGAGCCGATTTCACGTGTGAGCAACATATCCTCACGAGGCTGCAGAGCTCGGTTTGGCGGGTCAGTGGACCAATCAGACTGCAGCATTCTGACTCACTCTGTCACTATGGAAATGCACAAAAACAAACAGCAAAACCTGCGGCAGAGGTTATCCACTTTTCACCATAATCACATCAGCTTGATCCAGGATCAGGGTTAGAAACACTGACTTTTTTTCTGGGAGCTGCAGATGATTCATTTGCATTTAGTTATATAATTTGAGTTATTTTAATAAACATGTTAGGCACTTATTTGCATGACATCACATGTCTATTTTGTACGGATGTTCTACCTGCAGTTTAATCCTCAAATACACAAGCATGCTCGCAGACAATTACTGCACACACTCCCATGCTGAAACCCTCACTGTACTTTCTCAAAAAAATGCACAGCTCTTCCAACAGGCGTGTCTCTGTGTGCGTGTGTGTGTGTGTGTGTGTGTGTGTGTCATGTGATTCGACAGTTTTTAGGGTGGAATCAAACGTTGAGCTCCAAACAACGTTTCTTTTTTTGTGGTATTCCCCCAAATAACTGGCTACAGCTTTCTCCACTTTGCTTACTGGAATCATCATGATCAACACCCCACTTTATGCAGCAATAACCATTTCATCTTAGTCACATGGCCTCATTAGCGCTCGTCATTGTCATCATTATGGATAGTTGTTTTGCAGGTTTAATCCAATTATGTGCAAAAACAACCGAGCTTTCTTCAATCAAATAAGTCGAGACAAAGAATATGATAAGATTACTGTTTGCCTTTTGTTTGTCACACTGGCAATGAAAAATTGAGTGTGCTGTATTATGGATGGAGAACTGCACTAGTGTTTCAGCAGTGCTATGTTGAAATATTGATAAATTCATATACTACAAACACTATTCAAACTTGTCCAAATGGTCCTCAACAAAGCTTTGGTCACATTAACCTTCACCAGGTATGAACATTTAAACAAATGCAAAAATCAACTACTTCATATTACAGCATTGCCAACTATTTATGATGTTAACAATCATAACAATTGATATCATCCAAAATATCTAGACCAGGGGTGCACAAACTTTTTTGTATGAAGGGCCAAAAACCAAATATCATTGATAGCCGATGTCAGAAGCGATGTCAGATGTGAATCAACCCTTTTAGGTAAATGTGTGCATAAATATGGTCTGATGTTGACTGTTCCAATTTACAAGGTAACCAAGATTAATATAATGAAAAATATAGCAGTTTGAAACATGCTTTTGGCTTATATTTTTTTGCATACAGCAAATTCAAACGTTTACATAAAAGCTATGCATGGTATGCACTACCAATAAAAACCTTTAGTTAATATATTTTTAACTGTAATTAATAAAAAATAAATAAAAAGGAGGGTCTGTATTTAATCAAACTTGTAGCTGAAATAAAATTGGTTTAATCTTAATCAGAGTTAGAACCTATCCGATAAATAGCACTAGACTAAGACAAATGAAAGAAATGGAGGAGGTAATGGGGAGTTGCAGGGATGCCAAAAGAATGTTTGCAAAGACAGAACAGTGACTGATGTTATACATTTTGCTTTTAATGATGCCTGGCTAAATGATTAGCCTCGTCCCAATTTTAGAACATAATTCCTTTTATTATCATAGAAAACTGTGCTGCTTTCTTTTATGCATTTTCTTTATTAATTAAAAGATTTAAAGGTGCTGTATATGTATGTTTTTGACTCTTTTAAAAAGCATAAAAACACCATAATATGTTTGCAGATATTTAAGAAACATCCCAAGTAAACATATTTGTTTATCTAAAAAAAACACAATGCTGAAGTCAGATATTCTGCTTTGAAAATGTGTGTCACGTGCTGGAACGTCTGTCCTTGTTTTGGTTCTTTTAACCTGCCCAATGGCAGTTAAGATAATTATATTTCAGCACCCCAGGTTGCCTTGCTGGAAAACCGTGCATTTCATTCATTCAGTCAGAAAGGCTCTCAAAGTATGTGTCAGTGACTGAAATGCGACCTTTAGATGGACAGTAGCAAACTCTGAAATGAGACGCAGATTCAGAGTTCCATATGAGGTTATTAATTAGCAAATAATATAAATATTACAAACGTAAAGATTAGCTGAGCAGGTTAAATTGTAACCCATGTCCTAACAACATGCTACGTGAGGAGATTTCCAGTGATAAGCAGTTTGTGTGTCTGTACCAGACGCAACGCGACAGAAACATTTAAATACAGCCATTCAGAAGCACAGAATAGTGCACTCCAATAAAATGGTAAGGTTTATTATCAAACTAATTTATATTAAACCTCTTTAACATTATTAAATGTAGATGCTGAATCACTTATACGTGTTGGCTTACACAGAGTACTAAAGTTCAATTTCAAACGGCTTAGCTTGGATCTGAGGTCAGATATCTGCTGCTGCTTTCATTGCGGCAATAAATGTCATGTGAAATGGCATCCAAACTCACATTGTTGAACACTGAATAAAGCACATGAGGTGTACCTGAGGTGATCATTGTCATTTATCCTGTTGTTCAGCTGCAAGAAACTGTTTCTAAAATAGAAGTTTCAGGTGTTGTAGGCTAGATAGTCAGGAGGCTGTTCCATAATCCAAGCTTTGAGAGAAAGCCAGGCTTATTTTGGTAGGTCAGGTTTATTACTGCAGATTTAGTTTCATAAATCAAATTTACGATAGTTCAAACTCAGTTACTCTGGCAACTTGTGCTGGGAAACTAGCCTGGTCCGGTTAACTCTCAGACTTAAGTCTTAAGTTCAAGCTTAATGAAAGCAATGTTAACATTCACCTTCCAGAATTTGCTGCCATTTTAATTAACTTAACCTCTTAATAATGATTAAAACTTTGTCACTTAATAGTAAATTACATACATACCATACATACATACACACACACACACACCAAACCTTTTTAAGAATAGAACGATAATACATTTAAATTCAAATGAGTCATTGCAAACAAAACAAATACAAACTACAACATTTCATCTAAACTATATATTTTTTATGTTTCTGTTTTTTTCCTGTTTATAAAATTTTTATTTAACATTTTTCCCCAACATATTTATTTGGGGGAAAATGTTATTAAATTTATTTAAATTTTGGACTGATCTTCAGTTTATTTTTTGGTAGATTAGTTCCAAATGTTTTCCTTTGGTACTGAATAATGTAATGCACAAATACATTATTTTAAAGTATCCTGCATAAAATATTAATTTAAAAGAGAGATTTGTGAGAGGTGTGTATATATATATATATATTCATTCATTCATTCATTTTCTTTTCAGCTTAGTCCCATGCAATCATGGGGAGAAGAAAGCACTGACTGATAGAAAGTAGGCGGCCACATTTCTTAAAGAATAACTTTAAAGCATGAAACCCTGAGTGGAATAATCAGGATTTTCCTGCGGGCCGCAGCCAACACGAGTGTCAAAGGGAAAGCAGCATTGCATTAAAACTTTTTCTTGCAATCAACAATTGGCAGCAAGCGCACATTCTCTCTCTCTCTCACATGCACGCAAGCAAGCACAATTTCAATGTATTATGACAAATATTTAATGTTAATAGGCCTAAATAATGGCCTATATTCTAAAATATATTGCTACTTATGTAGCCTATTGAAACGATCTGCAATTTCCTGTCAGCCTTCTCTCTTGCAAGCTGTAGTTTTTGATTATGTTTAAATTATTATATGTTTAAACTCTAAAAGCAAATGCTGCTCACTAGCTGTGAACATAGCTGTCTTACTTGAGAGCTATTTCAGTTCTCGTAGTTGCCATGGTAGCACACAACATAACTGATGCCCCTATGCTCGACCTTTAAGGTTTCACGACAGTAAGGTGCACGAGCAGTTATCTAGATTTAAACTGAACTCAGATTACCAACTGATCTTCAACTTACTGTTATGGAATCAATTTAAGCTTGGATTTTTAGTTCGGCTCATTAAAGTCTGGCTTTTGACTTTAATCCCCACTTTTCTAAACGAATATTATGAAACAGCCCCCAGGCATGCTACTATCGATGTCGTTAATGTGAGGCCAGAACTTGCATAATCCACCTTTAAAGAACAGATGGAATCTTTTATTACATTCTTAATGTCTTCATTGTTCACTTATGATCAGCATTCTTGCTCAATAAAAATGTTAATTTCTTGCAAAAGGATATACATTTTTACTGCCCCCAAACGTTTCAACGGTAATATGCATACCATGTTTCCTAGTATGACAGTATATATTGCATACTATTACACTCATTAACTAAATGTGAGGTGTGTGCCAGACAGACACCTGGCTTAGCACACCTGCACACACTACAGCAGAGGATGTGTGTGTATGTGTGCTAATGTGGGTTACAGGAAACGGAGGTAAATCTGGAAGATAAAATGCCTGAGGGATATTAACTGTGGTCACACGAACACATACACAGAATTGTACTATGCTTACCTTATCTGCAGCTTCATTCTACTATGTTTCATGGCAGAGTGTTCACTAGGTAGATGGTACAGACTGGCATTTCTACGCACACGCATTGTGCACAGGGGTTTTCCAGTGAAAAAAAAAAAAAAAGACATTTACTTATAAGCAATACCTTTTGTGTTGGTTACACACCAGATGTTACGTGTAGCTGCACATAGTTCATCACAAGCGTGTGAGACAGGAACACTTTTGTGTCTCGTATGCAGACATTTCGGAAACGCTTTTTTTAGGCCTCAAACCCAAGGAATTCAGAGTTAGGGAGCTGAATTCCTTCTTAAGTGCTGCTGGGGAACGGTGAAGGAAAGTGCTGATAGCTGTCATGCTAACTGCACATTATGTCCTTATGGGAGTGTCTGCCTTTCCTCAAAGCTACCATTACAGTGCATTAGCACAATATCACAGACTGATACAAAACACGTGAATCCGAGAAGACCACCCGAGGTATGGTTTTATATCAGATATTCGTGTGAAGTGAAATAAATCTAGTGGAAAGAAGTGTATTTTTTTTATCATGAGAAAATACAATCACTATTTAACTTCCACACTTCAGTGATGTGTTTGCTGACGTTCGGATCAGATTTCTGATATCATCCTCACTGATATACACACACTCTTACATTTGGATGTGTTTTGTGCTATTGTTAAACAGTGTGTGTGTGTGTGTGTGTGTGTGTGTGTGTGTGTGTGTGTGTGTG
>CAIGQZ010001313.1:5264560-5275126 GCA_903798205.1 Danio tinwini | reverse complement strand
TGTGTGTGTGTGTGTGTGTGTGTGTGTGTGTGTGTGTGTGTGTGTGTTCTGGGCCTTTGCAGCAGCTTGTCCAGAGCAGGAGTAACATTCCTAAACGACTGATAATTGTATAATTCCTGTGGGTTCCTCCTGCAGCTCCACCTCTCCTTCCATCATTGTCTTCTTTCTCTCATCCTGTTTTCCTTCAGTCCTTCTTCTATTAAATTGCTAATGTCTGGGTTTTAATTGAGCTTCTTGAGTCTCAAAACAAGTGTCTTACTGCATTACATCAAACCAGAACTGCCTCACTGCATCATCATAAAATCAAGAACACTGAAAAAAAATATTCATTGGATTTACATATTTAAGGGAAGTGCTGGCAAACAATTTATATGGGCTGAATTTAAACAAACTAATTAAATTAGGTAATATTCAACTTAATTTGCTTGTTTAAATTCAGCCTGTATTAATTGTAACTATTTACATTAAAAGACATTTGTACATCCAATGAATAATTTTTTTCAGTGAACTAATAAATATGATTTTCATTAAATGCTAAACTAACTTTTTCATCTTAATACAAATCCGTAATTGTCTCACTGTATAAAATCACTTCAATACACTCATAAACCAATCTGAAACCGTTATTGCCACTGTATTGCTGTATAACAAAATGGCAAGACAAAAGCTGCAACTCTTTTGTAGACAATTAGGAACAGTTAATCTTTTTTCCATAATCATAAAATCATGACTCTTCTAATTTTCATACAATAAAGAAATACCTTATTGCATAATTTGCATGAAGCCAGTTATACACTGACTGGTCACTTTATTGGGTACACCTTACAAGTCCTGGGTTGGACCAACTTTTGCCAGAACTGCCTTAATCCTTTGTGACATCAATTCAACAAGGTACTGGAAATATTCTTCAGAGATTTTGGAGATGCTCTTCAGCATACCTCGGTTGTAACGAGTGGTTATTTGAGGTACAGTTGC
The DNA here is from genome assembly GCA_903798205.1 of Danio tinwini. Lineage (NCBI taxonomy): Eukaryota > Metazoa > Chordata > Actinopteri > Cypriniformes > Danionidae > Danio > Danio tinwini. Next base: position 5,274,151 of record CAIGQZ010001313.1, on the reverse strand, counting down.
CTTTCTATCAGCTCAAACCAGTCTGGCCATTCTTCTCTGACCTCTGGCATCAACAAAACATTTGCACCCACTGAACTGTCGCTTACTGGATATTATCTCTCCTTCTGACCATTCTCTGTAAACCCTAGAGATGGTTGTGCGTGAAAATCCCAGTAGATCAGCAGTTTCTAAAATACTCAGACCAGCCTATCTGGCACCAACAACCATGTCCCGTTTAAAATAACTTAAATCACCTTTCTTCCCTATTCTGATGCTCAGTTCGAACTGCAGCAGATCGCTTTGATCATGTCTACATGCCTAAATGCATTAAGTTGCTGCCATGTGATTGGCTGATAAGAAATTTGTGTTAAAGAGCATTTGGATAGGTGTACCTAATAAAGTGGCTGGTGAGTGTATTGCTGTATAAGCTGTATACAGCACAGGGGAACAGATATTGTAGACTACCTCTTAACAAGGACATATATTTAGCTTTGGGCAGACTAAATGACAAATAAAAAGTCACTTCTAGTAATCAGTTTGTTGAATGCAGTCTAACATCAGGACCAAGGAGCTGCGCCCAAAGCTCACTGATGCACAAGTGCAATGAAGGCCATCCCATCTTACAGAAGGCTGAGCCACAAGTCACACAACACAGTGCATTGCACTCTTCTGTGTATGCGGCTGTGCAGCTGTAAACCAAACTCAGTGACTGTGTTTACACTGTCCTTCATCAATAATGCCTACAAGAGTACCAAACCTGGAGAAGTGGAAAAAAATTGTTCTATTCCTATTTTTAAAATGTACATTACATAGAAGTGATGAATTGCAACGCTCTGTGTAATGCTCCCCTTGAAAATCCTAGGCCTAGCCATTCATGTGGACATAAATTTGACACACTTTACCTACTCAAACACAGTTGCTGACTAGGGCCCTGAAAGTGAACAGCTATGTTTTACTGTTGCATAAAACAAATCTGCTGGTCATAGTTTCATCAACCTGTGAACATCAAGAACAATCAGTTAAACAAACAAGCAAACAACAGTTGACTTACTGCTTTGCTATCTTATTGCTTTCTTAATACGGCTTGATTCCTTGTTCATATTTCAGCATCTATACTAAAATTAGTACAGATTGTTTAGTCCAGAAAACCAGCAGGCCCATTGTGCTCATTTCAAAGATGCATATTGACATTTAAACTCCATTGCCTGATTGGCTGAAAAGTCTTTCAGAGGCTGTGCTAATGACAGACACCAAATATACTTTTATATTAAATCACAGATTTATTGCAAACCATTGCAAAATAGATCATGATATATTGTGTAGCCCTACTGCAGACTAAGCAGTACATCCCTCATAACAATGATGTTCCCTCATGGAAATGGCCTTTTTAAAGGGATAAAGCACCCTTCTATACTGCATACATTGTTCAGAAAACACTCAAAAACGTTTTTTGCTGATTGTTCAAACTATGAAAATGAGCTGAATCAACACAATTCTTGTTTTTTTGGGACAGCCTGATTGTTTTATGTTCAATCCGTTTAAATTTATAAAAACATTGAAGTTACCTTAATGAAGTTTATTTATAAAGTAATTCCAAGAGGATCACATGCTTATGATTGACCACGACTGGTCGCGCATTAGCTAACGCTTCAGATTATTAACTCACTATAAATAACCAGAGTTTCTTACCCCAGTTATCTTTGTCATGAACAATCCCCCCTTCCACCCCTACTCCTCCCTTTTCCTTGATAGGGCGGCCTGGCGGCCCAGTGTTTAGCACTGCTGCCTCACAGCAAGAATGTCACTGGTTCAAGACTCTAACAAGCCAGTCAATATTTCTGTGCGTAGTTTACATGTTCTCCCTTATGAGATATGGATCTCATGAGCTCAGGGCTCTCTCCTGGGACAGCATGCCAAACACGCTTTATAAATCAATCATCAGCTAATTGTGAACTCTTGAAATCGTTTTGTGTGGAACCCATTTTTTTAAAAATATATATATTTTAGAGTGAATGGTTTAAAGAACATGATGAAGTTGAAGGTGTTGTCCTGGCCTCCAAATTCTCCAGATTTCAATCCAATTAAGCCTCTGTGGGATGAGATGGACCAACAGGTTTAATCCGCCTCACAACCTACAGGACTTGAAGGATCAGCTCCAAAACATTTGTAAAAGAAACCACAGGAAAAAAACATTATGCAGGTGCTTGTAAAATTTAGGCTCAGGGTTGTATCACCTTCAAACAATGCAGAACTGCCCCCTCTGTATAATGCTGACACAATACAAAACACTTACTTTCATCATGTCTCACTTAACACTTCTCGTACGCTAATTAGGAGTGTTTCACACTCAATTAGTTCTGCAGGTATCGGGCTGATCATATAATGATTAATTGTCAGATCAGCCTGTTTCATCAAGAGTTTTAAACTGAAACTACTCAAGCTCTAAAGTAATATTATAATCCAGCTACACAAAGATCAATGAGATTTAATCTGTCAGCCGTTGATAAAGCTATCAGACTGATCAATCAGTGCTTTGCTTCAGGGTCTGTTGTGCCAGCTGATGGGTTACTGCCCTGGAGCCAAACCAGCCAATTGTCAAACGATTTGCTTGCCAAGGAAAACCAGTTTTAATTTCCCCTAAATAAAGCAACATTTGCTAGCGTGGGAAAACCATCATCAACAACACTACTTCAAACAGATCTCACTCTCAATTTGCCATTAAAAGGTGCTGGAAGTTATTTCCCATGTTTGCTAAATACAACCACAGATCTTCAAAAACTTTGATTGTGTGTCAAAACCACAAATTGCAGCTTCCTCAGCTTTGCAGAAAAACATGTCTTTGCTGCTTTTGGAATATTTTATTTCTTATTAAAACAGGACTTTTGAGAGAGACATTTTAAGGGCTCGTAAATTTTCTCCCAACCATTATTTTAGATTCCTTCATGTTTATCAATTGGTGAAGTTTTGTTCCTCTCCACTGTTGCCACTGGCTTGCCCTTCAGCCTTTGGACTTTCAGCAGCAAAAAACAAACCACACTGAACTGAACTTCAACTCTGAAAACTGGACTGACACAGTTTCAATCTACTATAACTTATATGTTAAGCTGCTTTGACACAATCTACATTGTAAAAGTGCTATACAAATAAAGATGAATTTAATTTAATTACAGAAATTTTGAAACAGATTGACTGGGATATTTTTGTAGCACAGTGAACCAAACTAATTGCAAGCATAAATAAAGTTTAATGGACACAAACAAAGATTGTGTAAGAAGCAGTGCTTTCTGGTTCTCTGGAGAGTCAAACAGTAGTCAGATTTTCAGGTACAGCAATTACATCAAATGTAATGTGAAATATTACTGTACAGTCTATATAATCCCAACAAGCATTTTTTTGTTTTTAGAAGATGTCTAACAGATGTCTAATAGATGTCTAATAAACGTCTAAACATAGTCGTCTTAGCTAAAACAAAGCTAAATTTGGGCGGTCAATGAAAATCTCATAGACTTCTAAGAATAAGCCAAAACTAGACTAGTTATCAAATAAACACAAATTAATGACTAAACATATAAAGTCTAGTCTAGTTTTGGGCTAGATGTCTATTAGATTTTCCCTGACAGCTCAGGTTTAGCTTTGTTTTAGCCAAGCTGTCTACATTAAGATGTCTATTAGACATCTATTAAACATAAAACTGTTTGCTGGAATCCCAGCTTTACATTGCAGATCCTGCGATTTGACTATTGCGAATGCACACATTGCAACATCGATGCGGAAACAATATATTGTGCAGCCCTACACAGAATCCATGCAGTCACAAAAAAGCAGTGCATACTGACATGTGTGTTTTGCTAGTGGCTTTGTTAGCTTCTGACGTCTATTTGAGGACAAAGTATGAACTTCCTAGAGCTGGTCTGAAAGTCACTTCACTGGTATCCTACTGTTTTTTTGTCCAAATAAAACCTGTTCTGCTTAATTACAGTTTTGTATTTTGTTTTAATTACTAAAAAGTGGTTGTGAAATTTCACTGAAGTTTCAATGAATTAAATATGCTCTTTGATTAATAAAGTGTATTATTATTATAATTTATTTATTTTATTATTAATTTTATTAAAATTCTAATTTAAATGTAAAAATAAAAATGTAATTTGGTAAAAAAACAAAAAAAAAAACAGATTTGATATAAACTTAATATTGTACATTTAAAAAATAAAAAATACTTCCTAGTGCATTTTTCTATACTCAAACAACATTCTGTTTGCATTTTATTTCCTATTAAAACAAGGCCTACTTAAGGACTATTTTAAATTTATTTTTTAACTGTGAACCAAAAACCAGTTTGTTAGTTTTTGATCAAAAAAATAAATAAATAAAAATAAATAAATAAAATACAAAGTCTAAACCATGCTCAAAAAACAAACCAAATATAATGAATTTATCTGCAAAGCTTTATAATCAAAGCATGTACACAAGCATAAAAACCCAAACGAACAAATGCACTGCCTTCTTTAATATGACGAGGTTTGTTCTGCCAATCACATTAAGTAAATATCTTTATCTTAACCCCATTTCCATGTCAGTGTAGCGCTGCAATTCATCAACACACGTTTCACAAACAACTGATCACCATGACAACAGGCTATGACCTCACCACATGGCTGTTGGGGAACGAGCATGTGAAACACGTCAAAACACAGCGAGCGATGGATTCAGATCATGCAAAAGCAAATTAACCATAAATAAAACCAAAGAGACACTCTATTAGATCAGTCAGTAACTTTATTTCCTACAGTTGGCCAGTGGAAAACACACACACACACACACACACACACACACACACACACACACACACACCTCCTGTTTCAGCACACACTTGCGCAACTGATCTGGAATCTCTACAGAAACAAGCCTCAGCATGGCAGCCTGACGGGTACAGAGACACACCCAAGACCAACAATACCTACAATCACCTTTCTCTCGCTCTCTTTCTTTCTCTCTCTCTCTTTCTCAAGTCACCCATGATCAACAGCACACAAGTGAAGAACATTAGTGCAGGAGTCCCTCAGTCTCGCTCCACCTCTGCAAACCCCTCTCTGCTTCGGGTTAATGTACAAACCTGCTGAAGGTGAAGCACCTCTGAGCTACACGTGTTTGTAAAGGACACTCACACACTGTTGAAACATACACAACTGATTCTGATTTGGGTTTTTTCTTCACTGGAATTTAACAATTTATTGGAATTCTATAGGTCAGTGGGAGATAAGAAATGTCTGAGATGATAAACATCTGTGGAAGGAAAACCAACAACAACAGAAAGACTAGTTTCTCATTTTCTGAAAAAGTTCAAGGAAAGCTGCATTTTCAAGAACTGCTTAAAATGTCAGGGTTTTTTTACATGTTTAGATGCCACAGATAACCAAATTTTAGCATCCTTTTATGAGGAACACTATTGTAAAATTTGAAGTTTATAATAAGAAAAAAAGCACTTTATACTGTGAAAAAACAAACAAAAAAAACTAGAAATAGGTCAAAAATACTATTTTTGATGTACTTACTAAGTTACAATATTACATTTGTTCTGGTTATACAGATAATTTAAAAAAATAATTGCATTTATGTTTGTTGTATTCTATATTTGTTGTTTGTTGTATTCTATATTTTATAACAAATTCACTGGACCATTTAAATATTACATATGCTTTACAATTTAAATATTACATATACTATACTATATAATTTAGATATTACATATACTATATAATTAAGATATTAAATATACTATACAATATAGTTCAAATATTACATATACAATATAATTTAGATATTACATATACTATATAATTTAGATATTACATATACTATACAATATAATAAAAATTTTACATATACTATATAATTTTGATATTACATATACTATATAAATTCAAATATGACATATATTATACTATATTATTTAAATAATACACATACATTTTGGATTATTTTATAAATATATTAGATTTGCTTATTATTATATAATTAATTTGCTTGTTTCTTTTATCTTTAATAATTTATTGCTTATTTTTATCTTAGTATTACTTTAATTATTGATTATTGTTTCCATTTCTAATATTCAGTTTATTATTATTTTCTTACATTACTAATCATACTTGTTACTATTAAAAAAAAACTTTTTCTGTTCGAAAATTTCTATTATAAATATAATCAAAATGTTTCCTTGATTTTACCTTAGCTAACCTTAAGCTGTTTTGTGAAAATATATTAAAAGAAAAGAAATTGGACAGTCATGAGGTTCTACAGGAGTTGATCTTTGTCACATGACTACAAAACAGCTAAGTGAACACTGGTTGCACCACACTGACATTGATTTAGAAACAAATAAAATAAAATAAATAAATAAATAAAATATATTTTAATTATAAAAAAACTGTGGCACTTATTTTCACAAGCTCAGGTAAACCGAATTCTGATTCTTACCATGCAATTATAATTTTTCCTCTTTTCTGCTTTTTTACTTCCCAAATTTACACCACTAATTAGATTTGACAGAAACCATCCTCCCCCCCAAACAAAAAATTAGAGTGCCGTTTTATTACAAAATTGTGCAGTTCGTTGCTTGTATGAAGTGTGTTGCAGTTAAATAGATAATAAAAATAAAAGTGATTAAAAATAAAAAAGCCACTGACTTAAATAAAGAATTAAAAATATATGTGTTGAATTGAATTTTTATTTAACTGATTATAGAAAAACTGTACAAAAATTTAAGCATCCCATACATTTTGAAATAAAACAGTTGAGAATAATAACACAAAGCCCTGGGCTTGTTTCCATTGTGGTCCTCGCTGTTAAAAAACAAAGTATGGCTGCAAAATACAGATTAATGCATAAAACCAACAGTACCTCCACATTTTAAAACAGGAACAAAATTATTCACAATACAATAGCATATAAAAAGCATCATCATCCACCATGCAAACTAACGATCCTCATCAAACAACCATCTTGTTTAGTAAATGAAAACATGCAATCAAGTGAAAGAGACTTACTGAAACTAAGACCACACAGAGATAGACAAACTTTAATGATTAAACCCACTGAGCAAACACTAGAGCTAAGTCAATCAAAGTTTTCAAACTTTACTTCACACACTTCACGCGTTGTAATGTCATATTCATCAAACAGAGCAGTTTTTGTTTGTTTTTACCTGTATAGTCGGGATCCCCCAGTTTCCTCTGGTCCAGCGCTATTAAAATCCTTTACATCGGACGGACCATGTGAGTCTGGTCTGGAAAGTTCAGGTGAGGCATTTCCACAAAACTGTTTTGGACACAGTCGTCCCTCAGAGAGCAGTGAGTCTGGAACAGTGCTTGCAGACTGGGCTTCTTCGGGTCCTCCTCTCTGCTTAATCCTCAAGAGGCTCCAGGTGAGAATTAAAGGGAGTTTCCAAACACTTTCAGCTGCTCGGTCGCTCAGTGGCGCCTCCCCGCGGCCACGCCACGAACACATGCTGTAGACGTCATTACGTAACACGCTGATTAAAGGGCGAGGAGCTGATTTATGCCATTTATGACTTACAGGATGTATTGCTATGGAGATGCTTAGTCATTTCAGGACATAGTTTAAAATAAATAAAATTAATGAAAAATAATAATAAAAAAGTAATAAATAAAATGTACTATATATATATATATATATATATATATATATATATATAATAACTAAAAATAGATTTAATATTAAAGGGCACCTATGATGAAAACCAACTTTTGTAAGCTGTATGAGCAGAACGGTCTAGGTATAGTGTGTCCACTATCATATTAGAATGATATAAACACACAACAAGTATCTTTTTTAAAATTTCCTGATGTTAAAATAGGACCTGAAATCCCAGTAATTTTGGAGTAAAATAGGAGTATGGTTTCCCCGCCCACAGAAATGATTGACAGCTGCCATGTTTCTATAATAGCATGTATTCACATGTCCACAGAACATTTATTTTGCAAATAAACCGGGATTAAAATATATGCTACAACTCTCTGGGATTTTTATAACATTTATAAGTTTAAAACATGGTTAAAACAGAGCATGTTTGTAATAAAAACAGTAAAATCGCTATTTAATTCTTAACCGCTATAATCACCACGGCCGCATGGTGGCAGGAAAAGCTAATATGTATGTCTACTGCAAATGGCATTTGTGTGAGACACTTATCATTTCAGAAAGGCTTGAATAAACTCCACCACAAATACATCAAACAAACGTACTTGTTATTTTTGACTAATGAGCTGCATTTCAGCTTCATCCAACACATGATGAGAAGCAGACAGACACGGGAGCTGTGGGCAGGGAGAAGTAACTCATTTGCATTTAAAGCCACAGGCTACAAAAACAGCTACACTGTACTCAGAGACCTAAATTGGCAGATTCTGGAGTCTATAATAAATGATCTGATGAGTATTTTGAGATGAAATTTTACAGACACATTCTGGAGACACCAAAGGCTTATTTTACATCTTGTAAAAGGGGTAAAATAGGTGCCCTTTAATTTGATTAAATATCTATTAATGAAAGTTTCATATAGAGCTACAGTAGCTACAACACATGGTGTCATTTAAATATTTTTCAGATTTTTATATGCAGCAAAACGGTGCACAGGCCTGCACAAACAAAATGAACAAATATACAAAACACAATGAGGGTTTCATTTCAACAATTCAAGTTTAGTTTGTATTTATTACACCATAAAAGAGTCAGATGCAACAAAACATATATCAAAATATGTATTAAAATTTGTATGAGCACACTTATGAAAGCAAAATAAAATGAAGTGAAATGAAATGGAACGAATAAATAAATCAATCAATAAAACAAATGGCTATTGCTCTCTTCAAACTGAAACAATTGGTGCACTTTGGAGAAATACAAATTAAGAAATATATAAAACTATGGAGAAATAAATAAATTAATTGTATAATTTTCTAGGTAGTAATTATAAATTATTTTAGAAACGTAACTTTATTAGGGTTAAAAGAATTGTTGAAAAATGTTTACGTTTTATATCATTAAACGTGTTATTTAAGCATAACTAACACAAGCAGGTAATGAAATCTGAGGTCTATTAAGAAATGCAGAAATCTATTTGACATTGTACTAAATAGACATTTTAAAATTCGTGTTATCATAAAATGGAGCATAAAGACAGAAGCTTTGATGCAATCATGAACTACACCAAAAACAACACACAATGGGGGAACTGAAGAGACTATATCACACTTCTTTCTTTGAAGAGTCTCAGTATTTTTCATCGAAGTTTACAGTTTCAGCATTACCTCAACGACGTACATCAAAGAACATGTCGTCATTCGTTCCCGCCACAATCAGGGAGCTGCAAGTATAAACTCAATCCCACCAGGATGAACATCATGATCTTGTGGAAACCGCTGTGAGTCAAATTTCCTGGCTTGTGAAACGTTCAGCTTTTTTGAGACATATTTTTTGGGGGGTAGGAATGTAGATGCTGAAATTTACTTGGTCATTCTTAAATCATTCTGGATCAGTAGGCATTTCTCTCTCTCTCTCTCTCTGTGTGTGTGTGTGTGTGTGTGTGTGTGTGTG
>CAIGQZ010001313.1:5236435-5254843 GCA_903798205.1 Danio tinwini | reverse complement strand
ATATAAAAATAAAAAGTGTATATTTTTATACAGTGAACAAATGATTTTATTTTAAAAACTGATCTTATGAACTGAATAGCCTACTCAAAGCAAAAAAGACAATTTCAAAATTGCAAGGTGATTATAGACCAATATTTACGATTTTACATAAATCAGCATGCCAAAAAAAATAAAAATTCCTTTTCATAAAAATTAACAAATGCAAATTAACATGCAGCTGGACTTGCATAAAAAAATAGGTTAAATAAAATGGGATTTAATTAACAAACAACTTACTTTTTTTTTTTTACTTAAATGAAAGAACTAAGAACTGAAACCAGCTCAAATGTTCTTGAATAAAACGTGTTACAGTAATGTACCGTACAAGCAAAAAGCTAAATACAGATAGTATGTTTTACTTTAGAAAATGCGGCATAAATTAGTCCCATTTGGTGTTCTTTTGAGCACATGTAGGGGCTGCTTGTCAATCAGACAACGCTTCTATATTCATTCTTGTTGTCAATCACGGGAAAAATGATTGATGAAAAACTGCAGGCGCTGTTTGACGCATCATGGGCGTGCACGCGAAACAGAGCCAGATTTGTTTTTGGAGTCAGATTTTGATACAACAACTGAGCATTGAGCACAGATGACTATGACAAACACAGTGCATAATATAAAGACAGAATGTGGCAGACGGTTGAGAAACTTTGTCGGATCACTACTGTACGTGTATGCGTTGATAGCCATCATGTGTGCTCGTTATAATCATAAATATGCAGATCAAATTGAATACAATCTTACATCAACAACACATGGCAAGCAACTTGTTGATAATAAAAAATAATTATATTACATTACAAACAACCCAACAAGTTGTTTAGCACATGTGCATCGCAGCTATAATGTATTCACATTTATTATTTTTCTTGAGGCAATTTAAACCAAAGTACACAATGACACTATCAAACATATCTACAATGATAAAGAATATGGTTACTTACTGACTTAACACACAAAGAAAGGACGGACTTTGAAGGAATAAACAACGTGAGGAAAGCTCCTGGTGTTATAGTGCACTGGACAAGTCTGAACAAGTTCGGCCCGCGCATGCGTGAGGCAGGCAGTTCTGTACAATTACATAATCTATCGGCTTAAAGATATCGGCCTAATTTTGATATCGGATCAACAACGATAACATTAAAAATAACATTTATCTGCCAATATCGATATGGCCGCCGATATATTGTGCATCCTTATTGATTATTACATTGATTAGTAAAAAGAAGTCCTTCAAACCTGTAGATGAGCGTGGATTTCATTCAGGTAACCAACAACAGCATCAACATCGTTGGTCTTCTGGAGTTTTCTCTTCAGGATAGCAAGTGGCACATCGGGGCTGCTCATGAGGTCGTGTTCCGCAATCACAGGCAACGACACTGGCTCCACTGCCTTATCAAGACTTTTAGAGCTACCCTGGAACGCCATGACCTTCATGTGGGACAGTGTCTAAAACACAAACAAACCAGAGGAATTGCTTTCAGCAAGTACAGACCAAGCGGCAACCTCCCGCGGGAAGACCATATGGAAGTAACTGAAACTGCAATTCATCGAAATTCCGCTAGTCCTGGCTCCATAATAGAGCAAATTTAGTTTGAGCACAATGTTAAAATGGCCAACTTTACAGCAGAAAAAAAAGGTGTTTACAGCCTGGTACAAAAAACGATTTTGGTTCATATGGCTAATATTACTCTTCATGACAACTGTGAGGGGGGTGAATTTTTTTTAGAACTCATCCATTTCCTTTATATTAGGTTATATTATTTTTGCATAATTAAGGGCGTGGCCACTTGAGCGACAGCCAGCTCTCGCTGGTCACCGTCATGTCACCTCAGCTGATTAGCCGCTGATCTCGGCGTATACATCGTATTTTTGTGTTAATTTATGTGGCTTTACACAGTCAGTTGCCTTTTGGAATTTTTTCTTACAATTATCAGATGATATGGCATGCTGTGTGCACTTAATTATGCTCACAAACCATTCACATGGCCTCCATTTCCCAGGTGAGTAAAATTATACCATCTCTATAAATGTATTTGTTTTATTTAAGATCATTTATCATTTATAATGTTCTTTAGACCTGTAATGCACTCCAGAATCTGACAGATTTATTAGCTGTAAGCTCTAGAACAGTCATCTGAAGCGTTGTCATACAGTGTTCTGCCTGGATTTCAACAATAGTCCTGCATTTACTAACACAGACTATATCCGAGGTGTTTGGAAGTAATTCGCACTTTCCTCCTGTTGAAAAACGCCATAAGAACGATGCTTATAGTGGCTCAATGTGTAATACATTGAGCCACTAAGCATTGTGCTTATGACGTTGCTTATGAAACAGTGTTTTTAAAAGTCTAAACACTTTATTGATATAGTATACAACCAAGCACATGTGGTCAGAACACAAACGAGTCGCAGGTAATAAAGTATTAAGTGTTTCTCATGCGTCTGTAGCTCCGCCTCTTTGCCCTTGTATGGTATGCCCCGGTTGGTGCAATGACACGGTAACAAAATGGCGACGGTTGGCCACGCCTATTGGTAGCTTTTTTGGGTTCTTCAAAAACCTATGGGTGACGTCACGGATACTACGTCCATGTCTTTTACAGTCTATGGTACAGACATTACACAAAACTGCATTACTCAGTCAAACCAGTGTCATGATAGTGTTGATAAACTAATGCATAGTTAGGATGATACTGAATGGATACTCTGGATTAAACACGGTGAACGTGAATTTACTATGAACGTGAAGTCATAACATCTTGCAGAAGTGTGGGAAAACAATCACAATCTAGGAGGTAACTTCACTCAGGTGTTCGCAGAATAACTAAAACAACATTTGAGATGATGTGATTGGATAACTTGACTAACCAGTGGAGCAATCTCAATCATATATCTAAGCAAACAACAACAAAGGCACATGACAGGTTCATGCACATATCTTATTATCTGAGAACACACACTCTTACTCACTCACTCAACTTAAGGAAGTAAAAAAAAAAAATTTACTGCACATTTTAAGAAAGTATATGCACCTGTTCATTTGTCTAATGGATGTTTACTACGTATAAGACAGTGTTTGCGTGTACATTACCTTGTTTCCATACTGCATCACATGGCTGGTGTTGGTTTTGGCCTTTACGATTTTAAACTGTTTGGCCAAAGTCTCTTTGCTCAGATCCTCCTAAAGAAACAAACACAACATCATTTAATAAAAAAAAAGTGAGATGTTCTGCTTTTTCTTTAATAAAATGCTGCTATTATGCATTTTTGGATGTCATCTTTTATGTAGTTTAAGTTTAAATGGGGAATCTCTGTATTACATACTGTATATTACTATTTCCAGAACTGATTCTCAGCTGCGTGAAACAAGTTGTGATAAATAGTAGTTTCACATCTCTGAAAACCTGCTAATAGCATGTTTGTGCAGGAAGTAAAAGTTTCATTTACATTCAAAAGACAATGATTCAGGCTTGAAACAATATGTTAAAACTAAAAGCAGAGGAGGCACCAATCACAATAGACCAAGCAATCTGAGCCAATCAGAGTGTAGGCTCTTGGGGGAAAAAGGTTTTCAGACAGGCTGGATCTTTAAACAAATAATTAAAAAAAATAAATAAAGTGAAACTGCATGTAAATTTAACCTTGAATTAGAGTAAATGTACTGTAGGAGAGCTCTAAAACTAAATTGGAAACCTTTAAAATAACCTGGGGGTTAGATGGTGGCCCAGTGGTTAACACGGTCACCTCACAGCAAGAAGGTCGCTGGTTTGAGTACCGGCTGGGCATGTCTGTGTGGAGTTTGCATCTTCTCCCCGTGTCGGTGAGGGTTTCCTCTGGGTGCTCCAGTTTCCCCCGACAGTCCAAAGACGTGGTATAGGTGAATTGGGTAAACAAAATTGGCCGTAGTGTATGAATGTGGGAGTGTATGGGTGTTTCCCAGTACTGGGTTGTGGCTGAAAGGGCAACCGTTGCATAAAATATATGCTGGAATAGTTGCCGGTTCATTCTACTGTGGCGACCCCTGATAAATAAGAGACTAAGATGAAGGAAAATGAATGAAGGAAAACAGCCTAATACTCGCCACATCAGAGTCCTCCATCCAGTTGACGCTGTACCAGTCTCCCAGATAAGTGTCTCTAGCCTCGTCGTAGTAGCAGGCATATGAGGACTCATCAGGGTTAGCAGCGGTGGTAGCATAAACTGAGACATTAAGAGTGTACACACCCAGATTAAACACTCAGTGTTATTGAAATCACAGAAGCATGTGTGTGAAGATAGAAAAAAAAACCCTTACCATTAATGTCAACAGGCAGAGGTTTCATCATAGAGCCAGATTCACAGGCCTCAACATAAAACACCATCTATGTGTGTGAAAAAGGCAATAATGATGTATGATAGGGGTTTTGCAGAATTGACGTAATTGTATCCTACTGATACCGATGAATAAACAGATTACCTTCTTGTATTTGTTGTTGCTGTGCATGTACTTGATGGTCTCCATCAGATCGTCGACATGGAGCTGAGAGACAAATCAAAGACTTTAGAGAATTTAATTTCAACACTCCTATTAATTTGAGCATGTTATGCATAAGGGAAGTGAAGCAATAACTCTGATGATCTTGCACAATTACTGGAAAATGGTCAGCACAGCAAGTGGAACTCAAAGCTAAACGTTTTTTTAAATGTGTTACTCATTATAAAAGATCCTGCTATGTCAGCTGACCGATTGCTTGAGTATATTAAATCGGGGCCAAAAGTCTGAGACCATCTAATTTTTTTTTTGGCAAAACATTTCACTAATTTGTGATTAATTATTTTTTTTAAATCACAACTATTATTTATATATTATTACAATTATATTATTAAATGATTATATTGTCCTTTTATCATAATATATTATTACAATATTGACCTATAATAAAACCTATAGTAAAAAATACTTAGTGCCTTGCTTTAATGTATATAGATGTATGGAGTTAATAAATGTTTTAAACAAATTATAATTGCATTAGAATGACCAGTAACACTTTATAGTAAGGTCTCATTATTAAATGTTAGTGAATACATTAAAGTCAACAGTGAGAAATAGCCATATTGTTACATATATATAAAAAAAAAATTTATTAGTCATTAACTCCATTTAATAAAACGATTACGACTTTTGATTTTAATGTGTTATTAGGCATAAACGTCGCTGAAGATGACTTTGTAGATGTCATTCAATTGATCTGATGTTAATTATCTGATGTTAACAAAGAGTCTTAGTTTACAGTCTTAACAAACAAAAGGCCTACAAATATAAAAACAGTCACAGAATTTTCAAAGCCATAGACCACATAAACCTGATGTATAAAATTTTGAAAATAAATAGCCTATTAAATCTTGAAGCATTATTATCTTAAAATAATAAATAATTATTCATTGTATTTTAAAGTGCTCACAGTACCACTATAGTGAATGCTAATTTTCATAATATATTAAAATATATATACCTAAAAAAGGGTCAGTTTTGTTATTTACTGTATATATTTTAAATGTGTGTGTGTGTCTGTATGTATGTATGCATGCATGTATGTATGGAGAGAGAGAGAGAGAGAGAGAGAGAAAAAGAGTATTTGCATTGGTTGTCTCAGATTGACAAATAAGTCATGTGCTGCGTGTGATGAGGATCTGATTCAGCTAAATGTCCACAGGATGCAGAAAGTGCTTACATCGTCATTAGGGAAGGCCAGCAGACCTGGTGCTCCGTGATCAGTGAAATATACAAACACATGATCATTCGGACCGCTGCCAGGAGGAAAGGAAAAAAGAAAAACTATTTTAGATCACAAGACCTGATTTACCACATATCTGACTCCACATGTAAAGACAAAGTTAGGATTTCACAGGAGCTAAGGGCAAGACATCTGCTTATTCAATTCAAATGTAACTGAAACACACAAAACATGCCCAATGACCCCTAACCCCACTCCGATGGACTTTTAATGGTAACTTGCCTTTTCAGCACTTTTCCAGATCCTCCTTTCACACTAGCAGCATCACCTTTCAACACTGCCAGGAAGTTCTCAGGAGTGACGTCCTATTAAAAAAAAAAATAATAATAATAATAATAAAAAAAAATCACAATAATAATGAATGAATGGCATCTTTTATAATCTCAAATTTCAGATTCAGAAGCGAGTGTATTGACTTACGTCCCCAATGTAGTCCTTCAGCACTCCTTTGTAAACATCTGATCCATTTGGTCTGTTTATAACCACTCCTTTTGTGGGGTTACTAAAAACAAAAACATGTTCTCTTTAAGGAGCAAGAACTGACAAATAAATACTAAAAATCATAATAAAAAAAAAAAAAAAAGAGCACAAACAACAATATAAAGAGCTTTTTTTCCTTCACTTATCAAGCATGGGTTAAAAATTAACCATAAAACCATGTGACCAAGTAAGAGATAGCACGTCTTTCTTTCATGGTTTAATTCAGCCGGAACACCTGACCTACATATTAATCCATAAAAAAGCCACTAAAGCAATAAAATGTCACAGCTATAAAACACGAAGATAAATATACAGGTTAGTATTTGCCCTCCTTTCCTTCCTTCATTAATATCATGAAGCATTTTTAAAAATGCTAAACGCTTTACAAAACAGTCCACAACACTCCAGGTAATGTTTCACCTCAATCAATAAAAATAGTGGCAATTAATAATCCTACAAATATTGATATAATATTAAGATTATATTATTATATTGTGTTATTACACACATATAAGCTTCTTTTAGTTTATGTGAATTAAATAAAATTATATTTAGATTTTGAATGCATTACATTTTGTGGAAATCACCAAAAAAGGAAAAAGAAAAACAAACATAAATGCCAGTCTCTGACAGAAAAACCCTGACTGACATTCATGCATTTTCCCTGCTAGGGCACATGTGGTTTCTGGTGGTTAAATTAGATGCTTGTGACTTCTGCAAAAGAACAGACTTAAATCTTTGTTTGACTGTACACAAATGTGGAGGTCTAGAAAATGTCCTCAGGCATTCAAAGAGATTTAGGGGAAGTGTTCACATTGATCTTGGCTGAAAAACCCCTAAACAGAAACTCTTTATTAATACTAGCAGCTAGGGTTGCACGGTTTACCGGTACCATGGTAGTATCGCGATACTATGGCTACAAAATACTGGCGGTGCCACTGTAGTTTGTAAATGGTAGTTTCGTCATTAACGGTCTATCTACAATAGATAATGTTGGATGTGGAAAAGTCACTAAAATGCTCACACGTTTGTGCAACAATAGACCATTTTATTTTAATAGTCTGTGGCGCCCTTTAACATTGCGAGTTTTCTGATGTTTCAAACGCACATCTGAATCTGTACATTTCTGTTCCTCTCAATATGATTTAGTAGCTACAACAACCGTAACAATCTCTAAAAAAGAACGACTCACAAAGTGAAATTTAGAATTACTTTGGATTGTTACCTGATAAGACTGAAAAAAAAAACAATAGATGGAAAACCCAAAACAGCAACAGGAAACATTGAAACTAATTTTGAGCGCTTCATATAGCCTAATTTTGTTGGGAAAATGATATTTTTGTAACAGATTTCATTTGGTATAATTCGTTTGTTTTTTTGTTTTTATTTATGTATTTTTTGTTGGTCAGTTATATACAAAATAAACACAAAGAGTGAATAAATTTAGGTGAATTGATGTGCAAACAATACATATTTTTAATAATAAGGGAAATATAAATTAAATTCAAGACCTATTATAACATGTGAAATATAGTATTTGACAATTTTCTTAGAATTTGAGTTAATTACGGTATCGCAATACTACTTAGTATCATGATACTTCAGCTGGTATAGGATCGTAATATGAATCAATGGCATCTCGACAACCCTACTAGCAGCACAATTTCTACAATCATAGGCAATGTAGGTTATGCTGTCGACCAAATCAACTACAATGTCTTGAATTTGATCTCAGGACCACTGATCTAAAAACTCCAATGTGTTACCAACACAGATCTATGACCACTACAGTATACAAGTGATTGTCAAATGTAATTATATTAAAAACAACAATAAAATAATGACATCTAAGATTAAACTGACTGCTATTTTAGTTGCACAGTAACAGAGGTAGATACTGTATCAAGAGCTTTGAATATTGCTTTGGACATCAGACACGCTGGATTTAAAAACCACTGCACGATTGATAACTAGCAATTTGCTTAAATAGTACAATTTATACTCACTCAGGACTCTCAGCAAGATCATCATACATCATCACCACAATCTGCTCATCAGGAATCCCATTCTTATGGACAATCTGATATGCATGGCACACATCAGCCTATGCACACACAAAATAAATAAAACAATTCATTGCAAGTCTTCAGTGAAAAACTGTAAGGTGGCTAATAGTTTGGGAAAAAACCTGTACTTCACCCCAAAGACCAGTTTCTGGTTTCATTTTCTCACCTGGTGTCTGTAATTGTACCAGCCATTTGACCCAGCCACAATGACGACCCAGTGCTTCCCATTTTCTGGCTGTTCCGCAGGGAAACCACTTACAACTAGCCCAAGGCTCAGGGCTAGACCTAAAACTGCTACTGTCTGTGGGCTCATTTCTGCAATCTACTGGAAATGAAGATGCAAAATAAATCAGACCAAAATAGCCTATGTGACTTTAAGATTTCGAAACGTACTATTTATTACTCTCAGCATTTCGATTTTATTTATGTTATTGTATGGGAAGCTGTAATGTGATGTGAATTTCTCTTTGGGATTAATAAAGCCTAAACAAACAAACATACTTAGTATTTATTATAGTACAAAAAGCACATTCAATGACTTTTATTTAGCTAATAATATGCACTTATTTACATTATAATAAAGATATACTATAAACAACAGCTACACTTCCTTTATTGTAGATATGCAAATAAAGTTCTCTTTATCATATGTCAACACAAATCCAAAATAAAGTCTATTTACTGTAAGGCAGAGATAAAGCATTAAGAGTGAAATATTGTTTTGTGTTTATTTATTAAAAAGTTCCCACTGCACGTCTGTCGAATCCATTTTACTTAATGTTACCTCTATAAAACCATAATAAAATCCCTTTCCAGAACACAATTACATAATAAGAACGTAACTTTTGTCTTTTAGCTGCTAATAATAAATAGAAGTTTGTTAACAATGACACTTTTCCCGTCTAAAACAGTGTTTAGCATTGTATATCTCGTGATCATCTAAACAGACAAAAACAGCGCGGCTAGAATAACAACAACAGGCCATAGAGACAATTAAATTCTCCTCCTTTTAGCTGAATGAAGTCTTTTAACCCTAGTTGAGTAATAGCAGCACAGACAAACACATTCCGTCAATATAAAGGAATTGTAATAATAAAAAAGACAGTTTTATGCGCTTACCAGCTACTGTACACGACGCCCGAGCTGCCTGTACAGGAGCGACGCGACGCTTTATTACAAACTGTGAAGACGGGACGCATGCGCAGCAGCCAATCAGCGCAAACAAACTATCACGGCGCAGCGTGGCATCCAATCATGTTGGACTTGTGGGTGGAACCTAAGGTGCCCTCCTGACTAGTCGATCATGTGCTTGAGTTTAGCTGAAATAAAAACATGAAAGAGGAAGCTTCTCAAAATAAAAGAAATAGTATCGAGTGATGCGTTGAAAGATCTTTCACTATATCAAAGGAAGTCTAACCGATGTGAAATTTAAGGGGAAATTTGTCAGGGGATTTAATAATCGCTTAGAAAAAAAAGCTTATTAATCATATTGCTTAGAAATTTCACCACAACACCTGTCGTTCGTCTTATGATTTAACGTTACAGAAAAATGCGTTTGAGCACATGATCAGGTCATCCGATGGTCATATGACTCCTATTTCACTGCAACCACGCATTTTTAATGGGCTGATCTCACCTGGGCTGTTTTTACAGGTGTTGTGAAAGTAATGTACAGAAAAGCAATTCATGGACAAACGCAGCGATGTTTATTTTTATTTATTTATTATTATTGTACTTGGTGCTAATTTAAAACAGATACTCAATTCCACATCAGTCTAGTGGTCGGTGCATTTGGTAAACCCCTTCTGGGGCTTTAGAGTAATTTACGGATTGTGTGACACCGCAAAAAACTTTTTAAAATTCTAATTGTATTTACACTCAGTAGCTTGGCATTTTTTGTGATCCTAATGCAACAAAGTCATGTCGTTGTTTATAATAATATTGAACAGATCCCTGGGAAACCTTTGTCACTGCTTGCAATAATTTATTACCCCCGTGTTATTACACAAATACTTTCTCTGGCTGTTAATAATAGAATTCAGTGTAAAATCATCTGCAGGTGTACACATCTGCTATATCACCAAATGTAAATGAATTTTGTGTTTCTCTGCTTTTCATATTTGACCCGATTCCTCAGGGACTAACAGTTTCTATATCATTAAAAAGAGAGAATATAAGAAAAATGTAATATACTGTAGCTTATTGTTATTGTATTCAAGAAAATTATATGAAATATATATTTAATTAGGCAAACTATTAATAAAAACTACAATTTCAATTATATTCGAATAGCATCTAAACAGTAAATAAATTTAAAATTTGCTTGTGTGCATGTGTATATATATATATATATATATATATATATATATATATATATATATATACACATACACACACACACACACACACACACACACACAGGCCACTTTATTAGATACACCTGTCCAACTGCTCATTAATGCCAATTTCTTATCAGCCAATCACATGGCAGCAACTCAATGCATTTAGGCATGCAGACATGGTCAAGATGATCTGCTGCAGTTCAAACAAAGCATCAGAATGGAGAAGAAAGGAGATTAGATTAGGAGGATTATATAAGTTATTTTGAACATGGCATGGTTGTTGTTGCCAGATGGGCTGGTCTGAGTATTTCAGAAACTGCTCATCTACTGGGATTTTCACACACAACCATCTCTAGAGTTTACAAAGAATGGTAAAAAAAAGAAGAGAAAATATCCAGTTGATACCTTGCTGATGCCAGGGCTCAAAGGAGAATGGCCAGACTGGTTTAAGCTGATAAAAGGGCAACAGTAACTCACATAACCACTCGTTACAACCGAGGTATGCAGAAGAGCATCTCTGAAAGCACATCACGTCCAACCTTGAGGCGGATGGGCTGCAGCAGCAGAAGTCCACACTGGGTGCCACTTCTGTCAGCTAAGAACGGGAAACTGAGGCTACATTTCGCACAGGCTCACCTAATTTGGACAATATAAGATTGGAAAAACATTGCCTGGATGCCTCGGATGGTTTGGTCAGAATTTGGTGTCAACATTATGAAAGCATGGATCCATCCTGCCTTATATCTAGGGTTCAGGCTGGTGGTGGTGGTGATGGTGTAATGGTGTGGGGGATATTTTCTTGGCACACTTTGGGCCCATTAGTACCAATTGAGCATTGTATCAACATCATAGAATGCCTGAGTATTGTTGCTGACCATGTCCATCCCTTTATGACCAAAGTGTATCCATCTTCTGATGGCTACTTCCAGCAGAATAACGCACCATATTATAAAGCATAAATCATCTCAGACTGGGTTCTTGAACATGAGATTAAGTTCACTGTACTCAAATGGCCTCCACAGTCACCAGTTCTTAATCCAATAGAGCACATTTGGGATGTGGTGGAACAGGAAATTCACATCATGGATGTGCAGCAGACAAATCTGCAGCACATGCGTGACGCTATCATGTCAATATGGACCAAAATCTCTGAGGAATGTTTCCAGTACCTCGTTGAATCTATTACATGAAGGATTAAGGCAGTTCTGAAAGCAAAAGGGGATCCAATCCGGTACTAGTAAGGTGTACCTAATAAAGTGGTCTGTGAGTGTATATCTCTATAACACCCATTCTTGTCATGGGCCAATTTTGAAAAACCTATTGTGATTCACTTCAAATGCTGACTATTGTACACACAGACGCACACATATATTAATGTCCATTAACTAATCAATTCCTATTATCAGGACATGTTTAAAGTGTTTGTAGAACAAGTGTGGACATGTTTGGTTGAGTAACATAAATAGGGAATTCACGTGTCCAACTATCACATCTCTTTATAATGTATATAACAGTGGTTCCCAACACAATTCCTAGAGGCACAGCAGCACTACACATTTTCCACCTTTCCTCACCAAACACACTTGAATCCTCTCATCAGAACATTAGAAGAGGCTCCAAAACCTGAAATGATTGGGTCAGATAAGGGAGACATCAAAAATAGGTACTGTCCGTGTGTCTCCAGGAACAGGCACTGGTGTATAACATAGTGTCGTCTTCTCATAACAGCAGCAACCTTTGTCCCCCAGATCACATGAATTAGAGTCCATAAACCCAATTCATGCTTCTCATGAAAACAACATCGAGTCACTCTCACAGGAATAAACCATATTTATGCATTGTTTTTATTTGTCCCGTAAATGAAAAACAATATAACAAAATGTAAATACAATAATAAATATTCAAAGCCAAATCTTTTTACAGACACATTTATATATTCGTACATAACTACATGTGGTTCAAAAACCACCTCTTGTCCTCAAGCCAAAGGAGAAAATAAAAATGGCAGAAAAAGAACGTGTCGATGATTTCGCAATTCGCATTCCAAAGGCATCGGTAACCGCAGCGATTCAACTCGCGGAGGAATAAATAACGTGTAGTCTTAGAAAGTAGTGCACAGCTGCAAATCAAAAACGAAAAGAACTCAAATCATAGTGCAAGTTAAAGTTTCTCAGAACACCTCAACACAATCAATGAGGTTTAAAGAAATAAGGATGACGTAAAAGAAGCACCTGCTTCTCTTACAACATCATCCTCACTGCAATCATCTGTCTGTCTGTCTCTTTATCTGTCTTTAAATCTATCTGTCTGATGTCTTGGCAGCAAGTAAAACACAGCCTGTCACAAGATTTCACTGCATGTCCAGACTTATTTTGGCAGAAAATACTAAATAAAACTTATAGCTGTAATAAAAAACCCTCTGCGTGTACATCAAGCTCGGCTTTAGTGTTCTCTGTGAGTTTGCATGTGTGATGAGATGCATAGAACCTAAGACACAGAATGAAACGCAGCTGCTCATATAAAGGAGAGACACATGGAGAGAGAAGAGTTTACAGGAGCTGATCTCTCATGCAGCATATCCCAGGAGGAACACGGAGCAAGGCAGCTTTCTGTCCCCATTCCAGCAAGTGTGCTTCTTGCCAGCAGTGTGTGTGTGTGTGTGTGTGTGTGTGTTTGTGTGTGTTTGTGTGTGTGTGTGTGTGTGTTTATGTGTGTGTATGTTCTCCATTTGCACGTTTCCCTGGCTTCCTGCGCCTCGGTCAGCAGCTGGAAGTTGAGTGTGGCCTGTAGTTAGATGAGTGTGTGTCCTCAAACCTCTGCGCCCAGTTCAATCACCCCTGTCTCTATAATAGGAACCAGTTTATCATCCACCTGGACCAGCAGGATGGTCTTATCAATGTGAGACCGGCTAACCGGATCACGACTGCAAGGCACCCAACTATGAACCACCTATACAGATGGAGAAAGAGAGATCGTAGAAGGAAATTAGGTTAGTAGGGTGAATGTCTGAAAAATATATCTGGATAAGCAAATAAGTAAATAAATAGCAAGTAGTAGGACTCTATTAAATAAATGTATTTAAAAATGTTACATTAAACCTAATTATTATTTTGATGGGTTGGTGAAAAGCCATACTATCAATAAATAGTTATTAATTATTAATTTATAATAGATAATCACTAATAATAATAATACAAAATCTAATAGTATTTATAAATAAATAATATTAATTAAAACATCTTTTATTTTCTGTTGTCTTTCTGTTTTTTTTTTTTACTTTGAAATAAGTATTTTACATTAAGTTAATGAGAATTGTGAGGGAAATGTGCCTAGCTGTCATTAAACTACACTGCCTGACCAAAAGTCTTGTTGCCTATCCTAGTTTTAGGAACAAT
Organism: Danio tinwini; assembly: GCA_903798205.1. Lineage (NCBI taxonomy): Eukaryota > Metazoa > Chordata > Actinopteri > Cypriniformes > Danionidae > Danio > Danio tinwini. The sequence goes on along the minus strand of CAIGQZ010001313.1, from coordinate 5,240,747 downwards.
AAATAACAACTTGACTTCTAGTTGATCATTTGGTATCAGAAGTGGCATATATGAAAGGCAAAGGCCTCTAGATTACGCTTTTTTACCAAAATAAAAAATGATCATGCCTTGATTTAACTAGGACAGTAAGGTCCTAGTTAAATCAGACTTTGCTTAGACAAAAGTCTTGTCACTTAACAGAAATAATGTACAGTATAGAATATAAAGTCATGGTGCAGTGGAAAAAGATGAGCTTGGTGGACTGCATCCATACATGTCTGTAATGACTCAAATAACCTATTAATAAAGTCATCTGGAATGGCAAAGATGTCTTGGAGGACTCCCAGAGTTTATCAAGATTCTTTGGATTAGTCTTCAATGCCTCCATCTTACCCCTTGACCTTCTTTGCTCTCAGGAACTTTGATGTGGAGGCTGAAGCATGAGAAGGAACGCTATCCTGCTGAAGAATTTGCCCTCTCCTGTGGTTTGTAATGTAATGGGCAGCACAAATGTGTTGATACCTCAAGCTGGTGATGCTGCCATCCACTCTGCTGATCTCTCGCACGCCCCCATACTGAATGTTATGGCAAATCATGGATTTTTCTTAACCTAACTTGACTGATTTCTGTGAGAATTTTGGGTCCACGCATGTTCCAATAGGACTTCTGCAGTTTTTGTGATGATTGGGATTCAGTTCAACAGATGATTCATCAGAAAAATCTACCTTCTTTCACTTTTCAACTAGAAGTCAAGTTATTATTTGTTGCTCTTACAACTGGGATCGAAGATTTTTTCTTTTGTCATATATATATATTCTTGAATTTTTAAAAATAAAGATTTTTTCCATTTGATCCTTTTGTACAGGTTTGAATATTTTTTTCTGACAGGAATTTTTCAGACAATTTTTTTTAGTTCACAAAATGAAAATGTAAAACACATATGATTTTTATATTTCTATTTAGTTTTATTGTTTTTATGTTTAAGTTTTCTTATTTGACTTCAAGTTTGCTGCGCAAAGCAAATTTTTATAAAAAATGCAGGTTATACATGCAACATTTATTTTTCAGCTGTACAGAAAACAAACAGCTGTAGTCAGCAAAAACAGCAGAGATGTACTCACGTGACCCTCCATGCCCTCCAGCGGACTCCACTCTCTCCAAAAGTTACGTCCAGACCTCAATCTCATGCTTTCATCAGGCCACACCAGCTCCTTCCTCTTGGGATGATTTGTTACATCCAACACCTGACTCACATCCACAATCTGCACACAAAACACACAAACTTCAACAACAATTTACTAGGGATGGGCGATACCACTTATTTTCTATCCGATCTGATACCAAGTATTTCATGACAAGTATCATTGATATCGATACCGATACTTCACAAAAAAAATTTTTATCATCTTCACTACTATTATTAAATAAATAGACAATTTTTACATTTCTAAAATTACAGAACATTATTAATTAAACAAAAATTTGATATATATAATACCATATATTACAAAACAACATTGCACAAACCTTGTTTAATAAAAAAACTGTAATTTCTTCCTTTTAACATTTTTTAAAATAAAACAAATGACGTCATTATTAACTGAAGTAAAATAACTCCTTTTTCCTTCAGTTATGATGACTGCAGCCCCGCGCTCGAGGTTTAAAACCTGCACTGTGGGTGTGTGCGCTGTGTACTGTGGCTTGAAAGTGTGAGTCTGTGAGCGAACACTGACCCATTAGTGGAGATACAGCAGAAGAATATTGTAGTTCCCATTCCTGTTCCTATTTAGGTAAATATGTATACACTACGCTGCAATATCATTTATTCATTCATTTTCTTTTCTGCTTAGTCCCTTTAATCCGGGGTTGACACAGTGGAATGAACCGCCAACTTATCCAACTTATGTTTTACGCAGCGGATGCCCTTCCAGCTGCAACCCATCTCTAGGAAACATCCATACACACTCATTCACACTCATACACTACGGACAATTTAGCCTACCCAATTCACCTGTACCGCATGTCTTTGGACTGTGGGAGAAACCGGAGCACCCAGAGGAAACCCACGCGAACACATGGAGAACATGCAAACTCCACACAGAAACGCCAACCGACCCAGCCGAGGCTCGAACCAGCGACCTTCTTGCTGTGAGGCGACAGCGCTACCTACTGCGCGGCTGTGTCGCCCAGCAATATCATTATTAATATTATTAAGATATTGAAATTATGTCGCTGTCAATAGCCTAGTGGTATAGTGTGCTGAAATATATAGTACAGAAGTGCTCACAGCGACCCAAATTCGATTCCCAGCTTAAAGTCTTTTGCCGATCCTTCCCCTCTCTCTTCTCCCAATGCTTTCCTGTCTGAAATCTCGACTGTCCTATATCATAATAAAGATGTAAACCCCTAAAAATAATTATAAAAAAAAAAGAAATCGAAATCAGTGATCACTTATTAAGAAAAAAAAAAGATCAATACTTCTACTTAAGGATCAATCCTTTTAATACATTGCCAGTATCGGAAATATCGATACTTTTCTAGCCATGTTTCCATCCAAAGATGCAGGAATATCACATAAAAGACGTGCGAATAAAGCAGCGTTTCCATCCAATGAGTCAAATCGAACAAAATCATCACTTCCTGATAAACTGGCACCAAATATCAACAGTAAAATGAAATTTGCTGCCGTAGGAGAAGCTGCATAGTCTTCTCTTTATTTAATAAATGACTTGCACGCAATGAACGTGTGGTGTCGTTTGAAGGCGTCAGACAAGAAGCACAGACGCTCTTGACTATTCTGGAGATCATTAATAATATAATAAACTAACTATAACTAATACTAATATGATTATGGCGTTTTAGAATGACCAAAACAACATTTCAGATGTTTTACAATGTAGTCAGCCTGCTGGTTTGTCCATTCACACATTCACTTTTACCATGTTTGGTAAAAGTGTTTCCATCATAGTTTATGAGCATATTTTCCTATCGAATAAAAAGTTTATCCTACTCAGTTATGCGCATGTTTTTTATGCACATTTTCAAAATTTATGTGCATCCTGCCGTTTCCATCAACCGATTTTTTATGCGCATATCCAAAATGCGCCTAAAAATAGGTGGATGGAAACGTAGCTACTAACCTGCACTCTGTATGAGATGTCGTCCCTCCTCAGGCAGGACAGCGAGGGGTTGTGATGGTGATGGTGAATGTAGTGCAGGTGGTGGTGGGGGTGCGGATGGATGTCCGTCCCCAGCACTAAGGCCTCATTTCCCAGCAGGCCTGCGAGCGTGTGCGCGTGTCGTTTGCAGGGCGGGATGGAGTGAGCGGAGAGGGAGCTGGAGGGGCCGGGGGGCTCAGGGTTGGCGATGGAGGAGTTGGTGCCCAGCCGGAGCTGCAAGGAGGTGGGCAGCGTGCGGAGCGAGAGCTGGCTGCTGGAAGAGCGTCTGCAGGGCTCCAGACCTGTCACAGACGTGCGCAGTGAAGACTGACGACTGCTGCTGTGGCGGTACGAGGACGACTGACTGACCACAGACGCACGTGCAGGAGACTGACGAACCAAACCAGACTGAACTGACTGAGAACTCTGACTCATACCTTAACACAGAAAGAGAAAGAGAGAGAGAGCCTGTGTGTTACTTTCTGAATACATTAGGGACAGATGGTTAACTATTGATTCATCTATCTGTCTATTACCTATGCATCTATCTATCCATCCGTTTTTTTCCATCTGTCTATCCACCTGTCCGTTCATTCATTCATTCAATCAATTCATCCATCCATCCATCAGTCTATTCATCCATCCATCATCTGTTTGTCTGTCTATCTATCTATCTATCTGTCTGTCTGTCTGTCTGTCTGTCTGTCTGTCTGTCTATCTATCTATCTATCTATCTAATTGGCTGTCTGTCTATCCATCCGTCCGTCCGTCCATCCATCCATCCATCCATCCATCCGTCTGTCTGTCTGTCTAACTTTTTGTCTGTCAGTCTGTTTGTCCATCCATTCATCCTTCTCTGTCTGTCTGTCTAATTGGCTGTCTTTCCATCCATCCATCCATCCATCCATCCATCCATTTGTCTGTCTGTCTATTTGTATATCTGTCTGTCTATCTATCTATCTATCTATCTATCTATCTATCTATCTATCTATCTATCTATCTATCTATCTATCTATCTATCTGTCTGTCTGTCTGTCTGTCTGTCTGTCTGTCTGTCTGTCTGTCTGTCTGTCTGTCTGTCTGTCTGTTTCTGCCTCTCTGCCTATCTATCTGTCTGTCTGTCTGTTTATCCATCCATCCATCCATCCATCCATCCATCCATCCATCCATCCATC
>CAIGQZ010001313.1:5196957-5214724 GCA_903798205.1 Danio tinwini | reverse complement strand
ATATAAGATGCATATATGACATTTTATATATGTAAATATCAAAAATTTATTTGAATGTCATATGTAAATTGCATTTAGTTGCATGTATCAGATTTCTATATGGGATCATTTTTGATTAATATAATTCAATTTGATTTGACGAGGTTTGAAAGCATTGGCCATTCTAGTATAAATAAAGATTATACTAAACAAAAAGAATTTGTACTGTCAATATCAGGTTTATTGTCTGTTTTATCTTATATTCATTCATCTATCTCTTTCCCTTTTCCACTCTCACCTCTGAACTCCAGTCCTCTGAGCTGAAAGGTAATGAGGCCATTGCCGATCTCGACGAGGTGAACGAGAGCGTTGAGGTAATCGGATGCCAGGATGAAGCAGTCTCCAGTGCTGTAGTTTCCCCAGCGGCCCAGCTGCAGATCTCCACACAGAGAGTGCTGGAGCGAACGCGTCAAATGCTCATAGAAGATGGAGTTTAAGTTATTATCATCTGAACCTGACAAGATGAGACACCACAGATTAAAAAAAGTCACACAAATCTAAATCTCACTAGTCAAGAAACAACATTAAGGTTGACTTTGGTTACATTATGTAGATATACCTGGGTTTCTGTCAAGCTGTGAGGCAAGTCTGGTGTTGGAGTGATCAACTCGCTTAGTACTGAAACACAAATATTACATTGAGATAGACAAAAAATTATAATAGTAAAAAAAAAAAATCTCAAATATACATTTGTCTTACTTGTATTCTCTCTCCCAGAAGCGCACAGGACGTACGTAAGAGCTGATGAAAATGGCACTACCAAGAAATGGGTTTAATGGAGTGGAGAACACAGCAGACACAATGGCCTGCACAAACAACATGGCAGAGTCTGGAAGAGAGGAGTCAAAGAAGAATAACACTGACTAATCTTATAAAATGTGTTGAATATAGAAATGTGAAACACAATGTGTGTAAAGGATACGTGGCACTGCAAACGGCTGGGCAAAGGCATGGAAGGCAGAGCCCCAGGTAATCTGCCACGGTGCGATGTAGGTATAAACAAACTTCAACTTATAAAAGAGCTCCCATAACTGCAAAAAACAACAATCATGTTTATACAATACAGACTTAAGAGAGTATATGAAAAGTTTTTTTTAATATGTGAGGAATACACTCAAAAACATTCATTTGAATCACATTCACAGGAATTGTGAAAAGGGTTAAATTTCAGCAATTTTAAAAATCTTGCTAGTTTTTAATAATTTGCATCAATTTGATCCTGTTTTTATCTAAAAAACACAAAGCTTACTGAAATCTGATGCAATTACTGGATGGGAAATGACGTGTTGCATAATGTCTAGTAAAGTTCCACTTATGTATCCACTAAAACAGCACAGACCTAAAATATTGATCTTGGGATTTTAGAATTGATATTGACTGTTTAAAATAAAAATGTATAAAACTACAATTATCTAATTAAGTTCCACACGAACAGGACTGTTTTGTTTGGTTACCAATAGACCCTCTTCAGATTTCTGGGTTTCTTAGAAGTCATCATAGTTGGGAAAACTTAGAGTTCAGTAAATGGGAGAGTACAATAAATAATAATAATAAAAAAATGAAATACCTCGCACAAGCAGTAATTTGTTTTTTGTAATTTGAAGCAAAGATGATATACTACATAAATGAATACATATAAATGTTCATATGTTTTTCAAAAAAACGAAATATTAAAACCTTTCAAGGATTGCAGATGCTGATGACCGCTAAAAGCGTCATAATAGTCTTGTGAAAAGGGTCAAACTAAATACACATCAAGCTAAAAGACATGTATGGAAAATTGTTGTCTGGCATGACATGGACATTGGACAAAATTATTACGATGTAAGCAAAATTGTTAAATAGCTTGATATTTAAGCAACTATAAAGCACGATTGACTGGAACGGTTTGAGGTCAGTAGAGGGACATTTCACAGCTGAAATTCCCAGCTTCAACTGTCTGGAAAGTAGCATAAGTTAACAAAAACAAACCACATCGCTTACATCCTCACCATGTTTCAAGTGCCTCTTGATAACACCAAAAAGTATGCACAGTTTTTGCATTAGAATATCCTTTTCATTAAATAAATTCGACAAATGTTCAAAACTAGAATAATTTTCATGACAGCCCTAATCACAATTCTGTACTTCAACTCTGGAGGATTAAAAAAAATCTGAGTACTGACCTTGCTGAAAATGATGGACATAATGAAGAGGTCCAGCAGCATTGTCTCAGAAAACTGGTGGTAATCGAAGGTGAAGAACAAGACTGTGAAGAGGACAGTGACGTATTGATATGTTGGGCTACTGAAGGAAGAACGTAGCAGCTTCAGTCCAGCAATGGTTATCACCAGAGCCCCGATCCTGAGAGAAAAGGGCAGAGAATGAATTGATTGCTTGCAAATAATTGCACAAAACATTGTCTAGCTAAAATGCAACAATCAAACGCAGTGACTCATTCTCTTAGTCAAAAAAAAAAAATAAAACGGATATAATACTGACTCCGTGTTGAGTTTTTTGGGGCCGGCGAGCTCTTGTGCGCTGCCACTCAGCTCATTAAGCACAATGAGCGGATAGAGAATGTTTTTCTCCACAAACAGCAGCCACACATGTGTGCGCTCAAACCACATGACATGGGCAGCACCTGAACGCACAACACACGTTTAGATTATGTTCATGCTAGCTGAGAACAAGAGTTATTTCATTAAATAACTATAAACAAACATTGGTGTGATGGAGTGACCCACCCCGGATTTCAAACTGATAGTACTCTCTAGTTTTGAGCAGAGGGTGTGAGAAACAGTACCAGGGCAACTGCTTCCTCATCTGGGGCAGTAGGTAGTGAGTTAACAACCCTACTGAGCCGACTAGACCATAGAGAACATAGCTTAAAAATGGCTGGAAGAAAGGAAAGAAGACAAGATCAGTCGAGATCTGTTTATTCATCACTGGATATTAAAAGTTGAGCAGTACTGCAATTTGATTATCTTTTTGGAGATTTTAATATGTTATCCTGCAGCTGGACTATGAGATGCAGTATGGATAAAGTTAAAGATGCACAATATACTGTTATTGTTGTTATGATCTTTGACCCTCTTTGGAAGTCGTTTTGGATAAAAGCGTCTAATAAATTAATAAATGTAATTTAAAATGTAAAGCTATATATTAATTATAGGGTTATATTAGAACAAGGCTGCCCAAACTCAGTCCTGGAGGGCCGGTGTCCTGCATATTTGAGTTCCAACCCCAATTAAACACACCTGAACGAGCTATTCAAACTCTTTCTATGTATACTAAAACTCCAGGCAAGTGTGTTGAAGGAAGTTAGTGCTTAACTATGCAGGACACCGGCCCTCCAGGACCGAGTATGGACAACCCTGTATTAGACATTAATTAATATAGAACTGGCTACTATATTTTGTTTCAGGAAAGTTATAATAAGATCAAAAGTACAGCAAAATCAAATATTGTGGCATTTTATTACAATTAAAATGTTTTCTATTTTAGTTTATGTATTCAAATATGCAGAAACTATTCTGATATACTGAGTTGGTGCTTAAAACATTTATTATTATTAGCACTGTTGAAAATAGTTATGCTGATTAATAAATATTAGATTTTTATTAACAATATATGTCTTTACTGTCACTGTACTGTCATATAAATAAAATTTTACTGACTCTATTCAGGCTAGTTTTGCATATTTATAGTGTATTTACATTCCAATAACTATACCTTGAATAAAAGTCATAAAAGGAGTATTTAAAATAAGTAATAATTTAATAACTGCTAAATAGCCTTTAGCACGTCATAATAAAATGTACATACACTCTATATTATGCACCATTTTCTGTGTATTTTTTGTTTATTTATCAAAAATTTTAGAAAACATTACACTGTGTCCATCTATCATCACTGGCTGTATGCAAATTATACTTTGAAGATCTGGGGTTGGGGGGCGGGGGTAATATTACCAACTTTCTTCGGTAATGTTAGTTTGTGTAAAACATGCTTCAGTGAATCAAATGTATGTGTTTATTTAAATTACATATAATTTATTCATAAAATGCATTTAAGTTTTCAGTGTTTTGTGGAATAGGCTGTTTAGTGTATTCTGACCTGATTAGCAATATTCAGCTTACTTTAAGACAAACTATGCAAACAATGCATCTAATTTGATGTTACTTTTTAGGCAATATGTAGAAACAAACACATTTTATGAGAAAACATAGTTTTTTCCATGTCTTGTGAACTCTTACGGTGTCTATCGGACTGTTGAATGACTTTTTTCTCTAATGGACTGATTGAAGGGATTATGCATTCACAATGGTATGAACCGTTATAGGGGTGGTCAAATGGATGTCTATTATTTTAATTATTAACATTGCTATTTAAAATACAGATCACTGAATTTTTTCTCAGTTTCAAAGGGCTGACCCCGCCACACATCTTATTTTGACGTCCTTCAGGGGGGATCAAGCTTTAATTAGGAGGGTCAATCCCCCCAACCCCCCCTGTAATTTGCACCCTGATCACTGGTCATAAAATCCAAAAAGTCTATATCAGCAGAATGACTATATCCCTGACCATAGTGTTTTACCTGTAAGGCGATGAAAACAGTGCTGACATGAATGGCAAAATACAGGACAGCAATGACGACACACACAATCACATCTGACTGTAGTCTCTCATTCTGAGAAAAAGACACAGATGCATCATATAAGACCTCTGTTAGTAACTTTGTTGTGTAAGATGTCTCTGTATATTGCTCACCACAGAGCTGCGGAGTTTCTCTGGTAAAGGATCCTGCACTTCAGAAAGAGGATCCTCTGGGTTTTTGTCCTTTACATTAGGGAAGACCTTTGATTGCACTAATGAACTACAGAACATACACACAGGAGAATAATATTACAATTTAGAAACATGGACCAGTCACACAATAAAAAAAATCCTGAAAAATAGAGCCAAATCTCTTCAGACAGTAAATACTTGTAGCACCTAAAGCAGGACAAAATGCAAGAATCTTTTTATCAAAAGACAAACCCACACACTGACAGAAAGACTTACATGAGAACAGAGGGGTCACTGCTTTGGCGGCTGAGATGGTATGAAACGGCAACCAACAGCCCACAAAACACTGAGAAAAGCACAGGAATGTGCTGAGGATCCCATGAGTCCTGAAAACAAACATAATCGCAGGAATATTCAGTGTGTTTCAGACAATACAACATGAGCGTAATACAGTTTAAGTTTATAGAGTTTAAGAGTAATACAACATGTTCCAACTGCAACTGAAACGTGGAGGGATTTATCACCTTTAGGGCACCGTAGCAGAAACCATAGAGCATCGTGATGGTCACGATGCTGCGCAGAACACTGTAGAGAGCTGAAAGCAGACTGGTGCATGCTGGGATTAAAGACAGACATTACAATGAGTCTCTAAAAACCTTGAAACACAAGAGGGTTTTAAAATTTATGAACAGTTCTTTTATATACGTATCCTCTGAAACATGCTGTGACTTAACCCTTGTGTGCTGTTAGGGATGCTTTCATCCACTCTGGGGAGATTTTGAGTCTTAATTTCGCCACAACTTTCTCACTTTCTCTGTTTCAGCAAATGGAAGGATTTTGGAGAAAAATCTTTTTTATGCATATTTTGGGAAAATGTCTCAAACTCAACAATACACTCTGGGCAAATTTACTATCCTTTTCTTATGTTTCTGGCTGTTTTTGCCCCATGACCTTAACTATAATGATATTGTTTGATTGCAAAGCCACAACACCATATAATCATGCATTCTTGATTGTTGTTAGTTTTCCCTGTTCAGAAGAGGTACATTTTGTATTTTTTACAGTTGATCATCATTTGCAGTGCAAAAAAGCTTAGTTGCTGGCTTAAAGTTATCTGGTTATACGGAGCATAGTGTGTGTGTGTGTGTGTGTGTGTGTGTGTACACATGTGTGAGAGAGAACTTTGCACACTTACCTTGATATGTTTGAGAAAATAAAAAAATAAGCAGCTTAACTCTCAGAACACAGTAAACATGGTACATGTATTTATGCATGCACACTATAATTAGTTGTTTTACTCAATAGAACTCCATATTAAAAGTCAGAAACCTATTTAAAGGGTTAATGTTGGCAACTGATGATCAACAGTAAAAACTAGGTTTGACCTCTTCACAACAGGGAAAAACACCAACAATCAAAAATGTATATTTATTTGCTGTCATGGCTTTGCAATCAAAAAATGTTGTTATAATGGAAGTCAATGGGGCAAAACCAGCCACCAAACATAACGAAAGGGCAGTCAATTTGAACCGTACACAAGGGTTAAGACTACTTTATACTTCTGAATCGAGTGTGCCTCTCAAAAAATGTAACTACATGTTATGATGACATTGTGCTGAAGGTGAGAATTTCAGCAGTGAAATGTCCCACTTCCGACCTCAATGCATTCCAGTCAATTGTGCGTTACAGTTGCTTATATTTAACATTAACATATTTAACACATTTAAAAAATGTGCTTGGTCCATTTGCTTGTGGTTAACTTGTTTTGTGTTTATTTTATGATTGCAGTTGTTGAACCTAGTTGAAGCGGTTCCCACCTCTTTTAACCCTAAATGAGTGCGAGTCTGAGGTACTTTTACACTAACATTGCACACATGTTCAGTGTAAACTCAAAATAGCAGCAAAAAAACTTGACAAAGTGGAACATAGAAACCCCACTGCCTATTAGTGCTTCAGAAGTGTGAGAACAGCACAGACAGAACACAAGCATCAATGCTCACAACGGCGATGGCTGTGCAAGGTTTGATTGTAGTAGGATGGGTTGGTGAGGTTTGGGGTATGGAAGAGCTTCAGTGTTTGTAATTGTTTTTTATTTTGGTCATGTCTCCATGAGACCCTTTTGAAAACGACCCTTTTGCATCTCAAGGGATTATCCACTAAATCAGGGGTGTCAAACTCAGTTCCTGGAGGGCCGCAGCTCTACACAGGCTGTTTCTCAATTCCAAGAACGGAGAGAACGTTCTCGCGTTCTTGTGAAGACCGGTCTTGCCAGGTCACCTCGAAAGAACAAACTCACGAGAACACAGAACACGTGCTCTGAAAAATATAATGCTGCGTTCTTCCTAGATGGTTGAATGACCGTCACGCATTTATAACTGAAATTTATTTAAACATTACAGCATTCATACAACGATTTATTGTTTTTTCTCTTTTCAATATATATTTATATATATATATAACATGCATAAAAACCTAACAAATATAATTTGTACAATAAAAATAAAACACATTTTATTACAAATTTCAGGAAATAAGCTACATTATTGTGTTTATGCCTCTATTAAGATTTTCATGTTAATGTTTACTTTCACCATCTCATTTAGGGAAACTCCTGAGATAAACAAGTTATATCTCTGAACTTTAATAATAAATCTATATTAAATATTGCGCTTCCCACCTCCTTTATTCCATCGCAATGACTTCTGGGACTTCTAGAGCGAGTTCAGTGCTAAAGTCTGCATCGACGCATCCTCGATACCAAGAACACATAGAAGAACTTTTACATGTCCTCCGTTCTTGCAGTCTTGAGTTTTGGAATTGAACTTTGGCAGTTGATGATGACATTACATGAGAAAACGAGGACGCAAGAACACTGAAGAACGCATATTGAGAAACAGCCACAGTTTAGTTCCAACATTAATTAAACACACCTGATCAAACTAATCGACTCCTCTAGGCTTGTTTGAAACCTACAGGTAAGAGGGTTGAAGCAGGGTGGCCCTCCAGGAACTGAGTTTGACACCGCTGCTCTAAATGAACTGAAACTGAAATGTTTAATTACTTAAAGAAATTATTGAGGGGTGAGATAAATATATTAAAACTGTTTTGTTTGATATAACACTACCAATACCCTGTTTTATGCAAGTTCTGAATGAAATGATCAAATGTGACTTTTTTTCTCACAATACAATTCAGCAGCATTAAGATATGATATTTTTTTCCAGACAACGTGGGAAATATAAATAAACATTAGAAACAATAATCACAATGCTTTTCACAAGTCCTAATGTAAAGATTTACATATCTTTTACCATTTCCTCCAAAGACGTGAATGTCAAGTTGCTCAAGCAGGTACATGACGAAAGTGTTAAGCTGAGGGAGTAGCCCGATGAAGAAGATGACAGGAAAGCACAGGGTGAAAACTGAAAAAAGAAAGAGAAACATAATATAAAGCTGGAGTACTCGAGTCTTGTCACATCAGCAGGATTTTCTCTGTACTCATTTCTGGAATGAACATTCAGCGCTGCAGAAAACCTTACGGCATGAACATTTCAGCAAAACAAAAACTGCAGGATATTCATCTGTTGGGATTTTACGCATGTATCAGTGCTCACCGATAAGGAGATCCCGAGCCTGGGACAGCAGGACGGAGCTGGTGAGAGCAACTCCATACAGAGAAACTGCACTGGTGCTGCAGTTTACACTTCCATAATGCAACAGCCAGATCAGCCCACAGCACAAGCAGAAATAAACAGGCCTGCTGTAGGCGATGATACGATTGTGACCCTTATTGAGGGAGAAAAAACTAATCACAGCATCGTTCAATTTAGATATTTACAAATATTAAAAGTATTAAATTAGACAGCTACACCATTTTTTTACAGAATCCTTTTAAACTTTCACTTGGCATACACAGATAATGCACTTTAATCACCTAAATTAATTCCCCCTATAATATTCATATTGTATTTGATTATATGTGTGTTACTTACATGTCGAGGTGATGAAGAATCAGGTTGTACGCTCTGATTGAGATACAGAAAAATAAGTTTTCATTAAAAATGATTCATTAGATCTGTGTGTGTTTGAAAAGAGTATGATTCTCACCTTCAGCAACGAGTACTGGCAACTGGCGATAACAAGGCAGAACTGAAAGACCCAAATGTCTGTAAAGAAGCCATGAACTAGCAGCACTGAACCCAGGAAGGCCACAAGAACCGCCAGAGCCACTGAAAGCAAGTTCTCCAGAACCTCCCGGTTCCTGATAAACACACAAACACACACAGAAACATCAGGATTTGTGCTGAGAACAATAATACACAATAATGCAACAGTCAAAAATATTAGTAAATCAGATTTACATTTATTTGTTTACTTGTTGTATGATTATTGAGCAATTAAGATTAATAATTTTATGCTGTATTATTCTGTGTCACGGATCGTGAGGTTTGGTGATATGGATTAGCACCACCTATATTTCACGTCAGTTCACCTGCTTACGTAAGGGCACACAGGTGATGGGTGACCAGCTGGCAGGAGTAGCAGGGATACAGTTTTTAGACAGCATTTTCTTTGTGGCATTTGTAAGACAAATAAATAAATTTTCAGATATAAATGCTTGGACACGTCGTAAAACATCACTGCTCCTGTCAAAGCGGCTCCATATTCACCAAATGATGTCAACTACCGTTATACTCTTTTCAGTGACCACATTTTGCACTGGGGTGTAAACAATGTCTACAAATTTTACTAGCCAGGGATTGAGTTAAGAATACAATTGGTGCAGATATGAGTTTCTCTGTCTTGACAGCGCAGTATTCCTGTTTAATTGGCCTATTAATGCATACACATACACGAGAGAATACAAGAGAGCGTCAGATACACTAAACTGATATGTTATATGTAAACTAGAGCTGCCTGACATTGGAAAAATCTGATATTGTGATGTTTTATTTTTCTGCGATAAATATTGCAATATGAATACAGTTTCACAAGATAGTTTGAATAGCTCGATTTGACAGTTTTCTTGGGAGTCTAACAGTATTCAGGTATAGAAATTGAATGATCACAATGCAAAAAATGCTTTTCTTTGCTTTATTTAGTTTCTAGTCCAAATACCTTTAAAAAATATTATTTTGTTTTCACCTTCAAAAAAAAGTAAAAATTAAGAGTTTTTTCTTAAAACAAGCTAAATTATCTGCAAGTGGGGTAAGCAAAACAATCTTATTTTTGCTTTGAAATGTAGACATTTGGACAAGAAACTAAATTAACTTTTCTTGTGATGTTTTATTTTTCTGCTATAAATATTGCTATATGAATACAGTTTCACAAGATAGTTTGAACAGCTATTTGACGATTTTCTGGAGAGTCTGCCAGTATTCAGGTATAGAAATTGAATGATCACAATGCAAAAAAAAAAAGCTTTTCTTACTTTGTCTTGTTTCTAGTCCAAATATAAAAAAAGTCTTAGATCAAGTAAATATATTGTTTAGTTTTACAGAATAAGTGGAAATGAAGAGTTTTTCCTTAAAACAAGCTAAATTATCTGCAAGTGTGGTACGCAAAATAATCTTGTTTTTGCTTTAAAAATGTGCTTATTTGAACTTGAAACAAAAAACTAAATTAACTTGTTTTTTTGCATAAATTAAAAAAAAAAACAGTATAATTTTAGTAATTTAATACAATTCTGTGGCTCCTGGTCAACTATAATTCAGACTCAACATTGCATATCTTGTTATGTGACTATTGCAGATATCAATGCTGAAATGATATATTGTGCAGCCCTAATGTAAACACAAATTTTTGTGCCAGTTTCTTTGGTATTGTGGCAGAATAGCAGAAATTCAAATGCCAGCACTCATGTATTGCATTCACATTTAGACTTCAGCAAATCAGTTCAAGCAGATGGTGGCAATGTGATTAATAATCAGAAGGCCAGTAGTAGCCATAATATTTTAGTAGTATAATTGTTCATTTACTTCTCTTTCTAATGACCAATAATGACAAACATCGCTAAAGTCTATCATAAAAATCTGAAAATTATAGAACAGCTGATGTTTTAATAATAAAATGTGGCTCAGTGGTTAGCACTTTTGCCTCACAGCAAGAAGGTCGCTGGTTTGAGTCTCGGCTGAGCCAGTTGGCATTTTTGTGTGAAGTTTGCATGTTCTCCCAGGATGGGTTTCCAGGTGCTCCGATTTGCCCCACAGTCCAAAGACATGTGCTATAAGTGAATTGGGCAAACAAAATGTGTGTACGTATGAGTGTGTGTGAATGTGAGAGTGTATGGGTGTTTCCCAGTACTGGGTTACGGCTGGAAGGGCATCTGCTGCGTAAAACACATGCCTGAATAGTTGGTGGCTCATTCCACTATGGCAACCCCTGATATATCATACATCACATATAAATGTATAGAGCTGTCCTTTGCTGAAAAGTAGCACACACACACAATGTACATAAGAACATAAGTGTGTGTACCTGTCAAAGAGGGCCAGTAGTGTGAGTCTGTCAAAGTGCAGCCCGACCCACAGATACGGCAGCAGCCAGAAGCGGTAGTACTGCTTGGTTTTTTGTGCAAGTGCGTGTGTGTGTGGGTGATTATGTATTGAGTCCTGTGTGCCGTGCGGCGCCTCCTGCAGGTCAGGACTGCCGTCAACATCGTTCTGCTCCAACAGCTCTGGGTCCATGGACAGCAGCCGATTCAGACGCATCTGAGGAAATGAGAACTAAGCCAGGGTGAGTTTACACACACACACACACACACACACACACACGCACACTAAGCTAATGCATTTTCAACAGTGCAAAATCATCATTATGGGTTTTGCATAATTTCATAATGTATGTTGTTACATTTTGTTGTGAAATATTGTACATAATGCACTTATGTAGGCCTATGTACGGTGTGTAGTAAGTGTAACACTGAACGAAAAAAGGCTTATAGTAAGTCATTATGATGAATGGAGAAGTGGTCATAGTGTTTTACATAAAGCACATCAGTGATCAACTGGTTCTTATAAATGTCTATTCATGTGATGGTTTGTGTGCATCATTTGAAAACAAAATATTATTTTAAGAAGAAATTATATTGTTTTGAATGTAAAGTTTAATTTTGCAGAAGAATTGAAGGGTTTTGCCCAATGTGTGCGTGTTTTTTGATTTGTGTGTAAAGTTCTGACAATATGAGGCATGCTTTCAGAAAATGTGTGTAAACAATTGGAAAAAACTGTAATATTTTACTGTAATACTGATTTTTGCTGTATAATCTTTTCTTATTCAGTTTTTGGAGGTCTAGATTGTGAGTAGTTTTGCTAGACTTTAGCCATGTTTCCATCCAAAAATGCGAATTAACTTTGATCAAAACTGGAATATTGCATTAAAGACCTGCAAATAAAGCAGCGTTTCCATCCAACGAGTCAAAGAAAACAAAATTGTCACTTCCTGATTAACTG
The DNA here is from genome assembly GCA_903798205.1 of Danio tinwini. Taxonomy (NCBI): domain Eukaryota; kingdom Metazoa; phylum Chordata; class Actinopteri; order Cypriniformes; family Danionidae; genus Danio; species Danio tinwini. The sequence continues at coordinate 5,202,464 of CAIGQZ010001313.1, read as the reverse complement.
GCGCCAAATATGAACAGTAAAAACAAAATTTGCTGCAGTAAGAGATGCGTGAGTGTTTTCTTCATTTAATAAATTATTTGCGCCTCAGAAGACAATCCTGACACGCAGTGAACGCGCGGTGACGTTTGAAGGCGTGAGACACTGAGCACAGATGCTCTTGATTTGGGAGGTCAATAATAATAAAACAACACTAATACTGAAATGGTTGAGGCATGACCAAAACATCATTTCAGATGTTTTACAGTGTGCTCAGCCTGCTGGTTTGTCCAGTCACACACATTTTTATCACCACATGATCTCTTATAACAAAATCACATCACCGTTTTTAATACACATATTGGAATTTGTTTGGTAAAAGTGTTTCCATTGTAGTTCATGCACATCTTTTCTTATCGAATAAAAAGTTTATCCTACTAAGTTATGTGCATATCCAAAATGCGCATAAAAATAAGTGGATGGAAACGTAGCTATTGATTTCCACTGGTTAAGTGTGACGTCACGTGAAGCGGCTTCCGGATCCAAGCGATATATCAAACTGTACGGGGAGGCTCAACAGATGGTATTAATAAACATTTACAAAGCGCTGAAAATCTCGATGGTAATATATATATACACATGCCTAATATTCGATGAACAGAAAGTTTTTTTTTTACATTGTTAAAATAATGGTGTCTGTAATGCAGCATGTCTATGTGATTAATGTGAGATATGGCTAACGAATATTTTCTCAATTCAAGTGAGTAGTGGCTTAGACCCTGAAACAGTATTTCACATCATGACTTGACTTAAGCAGATAGCTGCGAATCTGTAAGTATTTTAAAATATGCGCCATTGGGATTCCAAATTTTTCATAAAGGTCTTTAAAGGACATCAGTGTCAGTATCCAAATAAAAAAAAAGTAAGAAATACATGTAATTTAAATGTTTGTACAAATTGTGTGTAGGTATGTTTGTGTTTGCTCAGTGACACTCACCAGGTCATGAGGGTAAAAGCGAACTGAGGTAGAACTGGAGAGGTGAGAGTCTGTTTCCCTGTTTAGAGACACAGAGACTCTGTCAGTTTCCAGGAGATTTAACAAAAGATTCTGGGTGGTTGTGCTGATTACAAATGCTGTAACTCACCAGAGGTTGTTGGAGGCTCGTCTGGTTGCAGGTTCAAAGTTCACCAGGGACATGTCACATCCTCCGACCTCATAGAGAGGCGGGGTCAGTTTCCCTGGGTCACACAAACACAGCATAGGTCAGGAGGTCACATAACAGACATCACACAGTGCACCACTAAAGACCTTTACCACAGACAGGACACCGGTGCCTTTATAGCTGCTGTGCTGCTCAGTAGTAATGATGTCAGAACAATAACACCTCAATCCAGCAATCTCGATGCCACAAAACTAGATCAGTTCCATCAAGAAACTGGACTAATGTTTGATGATTCCCTCTGTTTATTATGTGTTGCACAATAGCTCTAAAAGCTTTATTTTGCCCCTCAAAAACATTTTTATTTGCATATTATATTTAGTAATTCTCCTATTTTTTTACCAAAGCTAATTTTAAAGATAGTAATACAGTTACAATATTCCTTTCCATATAATTAGGGAAAAGACTAGGCTCCAAATAATCCAAATATGGAGAGCAAACTTTGAAAAACAGTTTTTTAGTATTTGTAATACATTGGTAAGAAGCTCCAGGGAAATTAACTCAAAACTTATCTTGTGCCAACTTTTAAGTGAAACTGCATTTATTTGATCAAATCAGAGCTTTGATTCATTTAATACATCCTTTATGAATAAATTTCAATAAAGTCAAATCATTTGATTCAAATTAAAGCTATTATATAGCAGCGTTAGAGTTTTGAGTAGTGTTCACTGTTCAATGTACCATGTGATAGCACAAAAATAGCAATTAAAATAGCTTGGTCTGTTAAAATGCTCTTTAAACTAGTAAGAGTAAGACATTTCAATTAGACATCACTGACAATATTAGCATTACATAAAATAACATAATAAATTATTCATATGATTTCGAGAATTCTAGAGGAAATGAACAAGAATTAACTCTTGACAGCTTGGAACAACAATTAATTGTTGTTATTATGTTAACAGCAAGCTGGCCTACAAACAATTGTTATTATTATTTTATTTTTTATAACTGATATAAAAACTTAGGCCATCAAAATAGTTTCTTATGTGAAAAGAAAATAATACAGGTACAAAATACAGTATATGCACATGTACATGAGTTCACCAAACATCTTCAGTTATAAACAAATCCTAAAATATAATACCTCAAACAAATGTGATTTAATTACTATGACCGGGTTCAAAGCTGATTAAAAACTATACTGTAAATTTATGTGTCAACAAAAATTTTTTTTTTATAGAAATATAGATGTCAGTGTGTAAAATTAGACAGGAGATGTGGCAAAAATGCCACCAAAAAGACAAAAAATGACCCACAAATTTAAAACAAATGAAAATACATGTTGAAATAAAAGACAAAATGTCACAGTATTTTAAGGTCAATAATATTATCAACTCTTAAGCAATATTTTTTCTATTGTCTACAGAACAAACTATCGTTATACAATGACTTGCCTAATTAACCTGATTAACCTAGTTAAGCCTTTAAATTGCACCTTAAGTTGAACACTAGTATCTTAAAAAAATATCTAGTAAAATATTACGTACTGTCATCATGGCAAAGATAAAAGAAACAGTTATTAAAACTATGACGTTTAGAAATGTGTTGAAAAAAACTTTCCATTAAACAGAAATTGGGGAAAAATATACAGGGGGGCTAATAATTCAGGAGAGCTAACAATTCTGACTTCGACTGTATATTTCTTCATAACACTGCAACCCTATTATATAGTTCCTTTTAAAAGTATAGTTTACATACCATTTTGAACAGTTTGTTGCTATTGTTGTGAGTACACTGACTAAAGTATCAGTTAAATGTAAGTATGTGAGGTACAAGAATACATTGATAAAATGAATAAAGTAATTGTAAAAACTGCTCTTATGAAGGTAAAAAATATCCCTGGAAGTCAATTTTCCTGGAGGCAAATTTCTGACCCTGACACGTGCACTATTGATCCTGAGGAGAAATAAGCAAGCATGATCCCTGACCGGAAACAAGCTTAACCACAGCATTGAGTGCTGCATCAATAACCTCTAGATGACCAAGAAAATGCTACTCTGACCCAAAAACAAGACCATGTCACATAAACATGCATCCACAAACTGAATAATCACAAACATCCTAATATTAATTAAAATAAAATAACAGACATGCAAAAAAAACAAATATCAACAACAAAAAAAATCAATAAATTGATCTGAAGTAAATAAATGACCTCCCACAGCCCTGCTGAAATCTACAAATGCACAACTGACTGACTATTGATTCCAAAAAAATAGCGTGCAAATGGATGTGATAAGAAACAGATGTGATGCGAAGCGTGCAGATACTTTGCGTGTCTGACAGCATCTAAGTGTGAGAAAAACAGCATGCAAATAAAACGGGCAGGCGTGACGGATGACTGGGCGAAGTGACAGACAGCAGGCAGGGCTTTATGGTGCCTACCGAACTCATCCTGCAGGCTGGCGACACCAACAGTGGATGCTTTATCCGGACAGCCTTCCAGCTGCGCACTTCCATTCCTGACCAGCAGGGAGGCGCTAGTGCTCAACACCGTCACCTGAGACGGCGTGCGGGACGGCTGACCTCTGACCTGTGACCCTGAAGCTTGAGAGACCTGACTCAGAGCCTCCTGCAGACTGGACGAGCAGAAAAATGCATGATTCCAAGTGAGTAGCCCATATAGGGATGGATAGTTTTTGTCTACTTTAGGATTTTACACAGAGGTGAGTGGTAAGTACAAAATCACAGTGACATCTTCATGTTCTTTCTGCACATTACATACAGTTTTATCAATGTAAACTAAATTACTAAAACATTCAAATAAATGTGAAGCTATAGCTAAAAAGAAGTTATAAGTAAACATTAAAACAAAGCTAAAACTATAACTAATATTAGTAAAATAGTAAAGTGAAGCTTGAGACGCAATCGTTGTTATTTTAATATTATTTTTACATGATTATACTATTTATTATTTTGAAACTAGAATATTAAATTAAAATTAAAAAATGGAAAAAAATCTATATACATATTTTTTATTTCAAGAGTTCACACTAAGCTTGATGATTAATAGTAGTGCGTGTTTGGCATGCTGTCCTGGGAGAGAGCCCTGAGCCCCTGAGCTGAAAGATCCTCGAGGCCAGGGCTTCCTCCCATTTCATTGGGAGAAAGGGAAGTCTAAGCTCAGGTAGGTCTCGAGAGCTCCCCTGAATTTATTCTTTCAGCCTGTTCTTTGATTATTAGAGTTTGTGCACTGAAAGCTGAGTACTAATCCTCATATACAGAGCCAATTTGGTGAATAATGGTTTATTCAATTCAACCGGGGGAAACCCACGCGAGCATGGGGAGAATATGTAAACTCCGCACAGAAATGCCAACTGGTGCAGCCGGAACTTGAACTAGCGACATTCTAACTGCGGGGCAAGAGTGCGAACCACTGAGCCGCCATGTCACCCTATCCTGGATTGATCTAGGAAAAAGGGGGAGGAGTAGGGGTGGATAGGGGATTCTTTTAGACGATGATGGCTAAGGTGAGAAAATCTGGTTATTTGTTGTGGGTTTGGGTTACTCTGATTTGTAAATCATGTGACAGCTAATGTGGAACCAGCCGTGGTCAATATGCATGTGATCCTCTCGAAATTAGTTTAGAAATAAACTCAACTTAGTTTACAATCATTTTTTTAGATTGTCAATTGATTTAGTTTGACAATTAATATTTGTAATTTATTTTATTTCAGCATTATGTTAATTAGTAGAAGAATATAAAAAGTAGAAAAGTAGCACTAAAGAATCGTTGCCTTACTGAAATTATTCAGAGAAAGAATTCATAATGCTTGCTTTAAATGGCATTTTGCAATTAGATGAAATGGTTTCAGTAGTTAATAAAAAAAAGTTCCACTCATACCTTCAACTATTAATAAATCCAGATCATATTTAAATTGAATACTATATTAGTGTAATTTTGGTAGTCACCAAAATTATTAGCCCAATTAAGCTAAATTTTTTTTCGATAGTTTACAGAACAAACCATCGTTATACAATAACTTGCCTAATTACCCTTACATGCCTAGTTAACCTAATTAAGCCTTTAAATGTCACTTTAAGCTGTATAGAAGTATCTTAAAAAATATCTGGTAAAATATTATTTACTGTCATCATGGCAAAGATAAAATAAACCAGTTATTTGAAATGAGTTTTTAAAAACTATTTTGCTTAGAAATGTGTTGAAAAAATCTTCTCTCCAATAAACAGAAATTGGGGAAAAAAAATAAACAGGGGGGCTAATGATTCAGGGTGGCTAATAATTCTGACTTCAACTGTATGTGTGTGTGTGTGTGTGTGTGTGTGTGTGTGTGTGTGTGTATATAT
>CAIGQZ010001313.1:5149127-5175430 GCA_903798205.1 Danio tinwini | reverse complement strand
CCGACTGGGTCAGTTGGCATTTCTGTGTGGAGTTTGCATGTTCTCCCTATGTTCGCGTGGATTTCCTCCGAGTGCTCCAGTTTCCGGACATGTGCTGTAGCTGAATTGGGTAAGCTAAATTGTCAGTAGTGTATGTGTGTAAATGAGAGTGTATGGACATATGCTGGATAAGTTGGTGGTTCATTACGCTGTGGCGACCCCTGATAAATAAATGGACTAAGCCGAAAAAAAAGAATGAATTATTATATATCATTAGCAAAGTAAAGGTTATTAACAATTAGCAAATATTTTATATGCATCAATATATAAACAGATCTGAAATGACATGAGGGTAAATATTGGCCTTCTAGGTTTTGGGTAAGATTTTTTTTTTTATGAGACAAATAATGAACGTACTTTACCTTAAAAAAAAAAAGTATATAATATTAGCTATTTGCGGATTTAATATTTTGAACATTGTGTATTTACAATACTGAAATATATGGTTATCTTTATATATGAAAATTACATTAAATATTTTGTTATTAACAAACATAGTATGGCATATAATAAAGGGATAGTTCATCCAAAAATGTAATTTTCCTCACCATTTACTCAGACTCAAGTGTTTCTAAACCTTTATAAATGTCTTTCTAATTCCGAACACATTATCAGCCACTGAAATTTATGGTCCATCCAAATTCACGGATGGGAGAACGGGCTAATATTTGTTTTTGATGTTTACAGTTTTAATTTTGACACAATGGACAATAAATGGATTAGAATATCCAACTTTATTTGCAAAAGGTATGGACATTTCACTTTATTATCGACCCGTACAAGCAAGCATGATTCACTCCCTTACAGAATCTTCCCAGTCAATCAAAATTAATTCATTCGGTAACACCTTAGGGACCAATTCTCACTAATAACTAGTTGTTTATTACCATGCATGTTATTGAGATATTGGCTGCTTATTACTACTTATAAAGCACATGTTCAGTATGGTCTTATTCTACATCCCTAATCCTACCCAATTCCTTAATAACTATTAATAAGGAGCAAATTAGGAGTTTATTGAAGTGAAAGTCAAACTGGTTTGCTAAGAGCGAGAACTGAACCTTAAAATAAAGTTCCAAGTGTACCAAATTACATCGCAATATATATCGCAGAAAAACTAAATATCACAGTGTCAGATTTTACCAATATCGTGCAGCCATAGTAATGAATGTGCAGTGCTTATAATCTACAGCAGGAGTTCTCAATCTCGGTCCTGGAGGTCCTGTGTCCTGCAGATTTTAGCTCCAACCCCAGTCAGACATACCTGAGCTGGCTCTTACTAGGCTTTTTAAAAACATCCTTGCAGGTGTGTTGAGGTAAGTTGGAGATAAAATCTACAGAACACCGGACCTCCAGAACAGAGTTTGGGAACCCCTAATCTACAGTATCTCTACATACCATGTATAACGCTTGAAGAAACCATTTTATTACCTAAATCAGATTGTTTCAAACAAACAACCACAAAAAAAGAAAAACCCCAGGGTCTCATCATCAACAAACAGACACACCTGATGGCTGGAGTCCATTCCTACGTAAGAGTTGCGTGAACTGCAGTCGACCGGTGGCGTCTCGTCCCGTGCAAAATCAGACATCTCTATTCCACCCCCTGGATCCCTGCACACACACATCCACACACAGGTTAGTTACCTAGCAACACGGAGAAGAACAGCCCTGAGGGTTTCACAGAGTTAACAATGTCATTTATGATCAAACTTGCACAGCATCCCAGGCACCCGCAGAGTAGAGATCATTTCTAGCATCTCACTATTTAATGTCTGTCTCTCATTAAGCAGAAATCATCCCCCCTCCCTTTTCAGGAGATTATAATAATATTTTTAGGAGGTTTATTTTTGCTTGGGCCACCAGAAGATAAAAAAGTAGCTGTGAATAGTAATCCCATGGCAACCCTTTTTCATTATTTCTGTGATTTTGATTGTTGCCGCTAGAGGCAGTTTAGCGGTTTAATTTATTTAGGAGATATATGCAGGTCACTGAAGGAATTTTAGACAGGTTTCTGAAGAAATTAAGAACACATGATCTGTTCAGCTAAGAGCAGAAATATCTTACAGTGCAGAATTATTAGGCAAATGGGTATTTTGACCACATCATCCTCTTTATGCATGTTGTCTTACTCCAAGCTGTATAGGCTCGAAAGCCTACTACCAATTAAGCATATTAGGTGATGTGCATCTCTGTAATGAGAGAGGTGTGGTCTAATGACATCAACACCCTATATCAGGTGTGCATAATTATTAGGTAACTTCCTTTCCTTTGGCAAAATGGGTCAAAAGAAGGACTTGACAGGCTTCGAAAAGTCAAAAATAGTGAGATATCTTGCAGAGGGATGCAGCACTCTTAAAATTGCCAAGCTTCTGAAGCGTGATCATCGAACAATCAAGCGTTTCATTCAAAATAGTCAACAGGGTCGCAAGAAGCATGTGGAAAAACCAAGGCGCAAAATAACTGCCCATGAACTGAGACAAGCGTCAATTCAAGCATGCAGCTGCCAAGATGCCACTTGCCACCAGTTTTGCCATATTTCAGAGCTGCAACATCACTGGAGTGCCCAAAAGCACAAGGTGTGCAATACTCAGAGACATGGCCAAGGTAAGAAAGGCTGAAAAACGACCGCCACTGAACAAGACACACAAGCTGAAACTTCAAGACTGGGCCAAGAAATATCTTAAGACTTAAGACTAAGTCTTGATGGGCCAGATGGATGGACCCATGGCTGGATCGGTAAAGGGCAGAGAGCTCCAGTCCGACTCAGACGCCAGCAAGATGGAGGTGGAGTACCGGTTTGGGCTGGTATCATCAAAAATGAGCTTGTGGGGCCTTTTCAGGTTGAGGATGGAGTCAAGTTCAACTCCCAGTCTTGCTGCCAGTTTCTGAAAGACACCTTCTTCAAGCAGTGGTACAGGAAGAAGTCTGCATCCTTCAAGAAAAACAGGATTTTCATGCAGGACAATGCTCCATCACACGCGTCCAAGTACTCCACAGCGTGGCTGGCAAGAAAGGGTCTAAAAGAAGAAAAACTAATGAAATGGCCTCCTTGTTCACCTGATCTGAACCCCATAGAGAACCTGTGGTCCATCATCAAATGTGAGATTTACAAGGAGAGAAAACAGTACACCTCTCTGAACAGTGTCTGGAAGGCTGTGGTTGCTGCTGCACGCAATGTTGATGGTGAACAGACCAAAACACTGACAGAATCCATGGATGGCAGGCTTTTGAGTGTCCTTACAAAGAAAGGTGGCTATATTGGTCACTGATTTGTTTTTGTTTAGTTTTTGAATGTCAGAAATGTATATTTGTGAATGTTGAGATGTTATATTGGTTTCACTGATAAAAATAAATAATTGAAATGGGTATATATTTGTTTTTTGTTAAGTTGCCTAATAATTATGCACAGTAATAGTCACCTGCACACACAGATATCCTCCTAAAATAGCTAAAACTAAAAACAAACTAAAAACTACTTCCAAAAATATTCAGCTTTGATATTTATGAGTTTTTTTGGGTTAATTGAGAACATGGTTGTTGTTCAATAATAAAATTAATCCTCAAAAATACAACTTGCCTAATAATTCTGCACTCCCTTTATATTTTCTCAAATAAAGAGATAGTTCACACAAAACTGAAAATTCTGTCATCATTTACTCACCCTTTACTTTCTTTTGTTGAACATGTAGCAAAAACCTGTAACCACTGACTTTCATAGCTATTGTCTCAATATCATTGTATCAGTGATTACGGGGTTTCATCTTTCTTCAAAATAGTTTATTTTGTGTTTAACAGAAAAAAGCAACTTAACATTTGGAATGATTTGAGGTTAAATGTGTGGTCCAGAGTGTATTTTTAAGACTTGGTTGTGTTTATAAGATTCAAAGCAATGTGTGCTTATGCTTCATTTGTAGAAAATCATGTTATTTTTTCACATACCTTACTTTAATTATATTCTGCTACTTAGCTAACATGAAAAAAAAGGCTCTGATTGGTCAGCTAACATAATGTGCAGTGATTCGCCGATCGGCTCCACGTCACCAGGAAAAGCAGCATGTGCTTTAGCGCTGTGTAAACACTGTCAGTCAGAGTAGCTGTTAGCCGTATCTGTTTGTGCCTGAATCAGAGAAAAATGACACAGAGGACACAGCTGAACCTCACACCTGCTCTCTAAAATAAAATCTGACAAGTGTCTTTCACATATATTTGGAATAAGCATGTTTAAGTAATATTACGCATTCACATATATAATGAGTTGGTTATTTGAGTCCACATAGAGAGACACCGCAGCGCTGGTGAAGATTGTGGGTGTTTACAGCGGTTTGAAGGATAAATATAAATTTGTAGCTAAATTGTTAGCGGTGCCAAACAGCATTTCCCGTTGTTTACATCCTTGTTGATGTTGTCGCTACCACATAGTGTTAACAATAGACACTATGCACGTCATAGATCAATTTTAACAAATAAAAATACTTACAGATTGTGGCTCACAATCCACAGCTTCGTCTATTATGTTTGGAGCTGCTCCTTCTTTGAGGAGTTTTTAGCCGAATCCAGCACTGAACTGGGAGAGATTCTGGAATTTCTCCTGTGTCAAATGCTAGAGCTATATCTTTTTTATAATCCTCTGGAACAAAATTAAAATGTAACTGTAAGCACTTCTCCCAAATACAAAAACAGAAGAAGCTCTGTAGAAATAGCAACATTGGGATGGCGTTTTAACTTTCTCTGCTATAACATTACAGCGCCTCTGGCTCACCCTTTCTCTGTGCAGGGTGTATGCGTGTAACCTGAAGCATTTGTGATCTCACTGACCTGGATGTAATTTTTTGTAGTCTTCAAACTTCGTTCACTGTAGGTTTTGCTAAGCTAACTCTGTAAAAGCCAATGGCTGCATCCAAAACCGCTTACTACTCAGTAGGTACTGCATTTGAATTTAAACGTACTGCTCGGCTGTTAGAAAAGTACGTTCTATACAGTATGAATGTAAGAAGTATGAATGGAATTCGGACATACTACATCTGCCATTTTGTCATGGTCACGTGACCTACCTCCGTCAGTTGCGTCGCTTCAGTCCATTCATGAATTCTCTCGCGGGGCATCATGGGATAGCGCAGCGTACATGGGATGCGCACTTCAGAATCTCGCCGGAAGCAGTTAATCATCCGGGTACTTCTCGCATACTGATTTTCGAATTCTATGATTTTGGACATACTACTTGGCTTGCATACTGATTTTAGCATACTGTATAGTATGGAAGTATGCGGTTTCAGACGCAGCCCAAGTCTCTTTTTGCAGACAGGAATAAATGGGGAGCAGAGAGAGAGGATAAGGATCGGCAAAGGACTTTATGCTGGGAATTGAACTCGAGGGGTGTCTAGGGGTGTCCAAAAGCGTCCTGGAGGGCGGGTGTAATAGAGAGTTTAGCTCCAACCCTAATCAAACATACATGAACCAGCTAAATCAAGCTCTTATGCTGCAGTCACACTAGAGTTTGAGCATGTGAAATTCTGTTGTATGGCGCTGTGAAAAGGGGCGGGATTAAACAAGACGATTAGACATTTTAAAAACCTATCGAAATTTATGCCCAGAGCGGTCATGTTTGGATTTTCGATTGGTCTCAAGCAGTCACGTGTTGAGATTTCGCAGGTCAGAGTTCACTAAGCTTGAACTTTGCAATGCAACGAACTGCGAAACTCGCATGAGCTTGCGTTTCTGGTCTGCCGCATTCGCATGCATATGAATGGAAGTCTATGGGGCAAAAAGTCCAGCGTGACCGCAGCTTTACTAGGTATACTAGAAACTTCCTGGCAGGTGTGTTGAAGCAAGTTGGAGTTAAACACAACAGGACACCGGCAACTCTAGGACTGAGTTTGGACATCTCTGCACTAACCACTAGGCTATTAGCGCCGACTCCATTCCACTTTTAAACAGAGATCAGTATGTAATAAAACAAGCTATGAGTTTTGTTCTAATACATGAAAAGTTGATGACTGTAAAAAAAACTTTGCTGAAACGCTGCACTCATGATTTGAGTAACAGTGTTTAATGTGTTCCGACTAGGTCAGCAATGCGTTCGCTCGTAGAAAATGTGCAAGCTAGCATTTATTCAACCTCCGAAAGTTTGCAGCCGGTTTCTGACTCCTCTGAGCGAATGAACAAGAGCATTGGCTTTGTGTGCGGTAGTTTAATCAGGCTCTATTTCAGTTCTCCCAATTCACTCACCCATTTCCCTCCTTTTCTCTCTCTCTCTTTCTCTCAGTGGGTGATGAATGGATCCAGCATGACAGCAGATTAGCTCTCAGAAACATCCCTACCACTGAGCAACAGCACTGTCCCTTAATCACAACTTTGCTTAGAATTGGGAGCTTTCTAATGTCGTGTTTATACCAGATAATACGATGCAATTTCATTCATCTAAAACAGGTATAAACAGGCTTTAAGCTTGTCCACTTATGAACCACTTCCACATGTAGCCGAAAACACATTTGATGTCAAATGAATTCGAACAACCACAAATAAAGACCTGCTCTCCACTTACTGACCCTACATGTGATCATTATAAGACGGCTTGTGAGAAAGCGGACCAAAACAAGATATTTATACCTTAGTTGCCATGCACTTCTATTGCTTGCTTTCCTGCTCACTCGTAAACAACCTAACTTGAGTTTGCTCATTCAATAGAGGAGCTAAGGCAAAAGTAATAGAGCGTGACAAATCCAGCAAAAGGTTTGAACAAAATCCAAACACAAGTGGTCCCATATGAACTCCTGTTATTACCAGGTAACAGTAAATCTCAGCTGACCACTTGTGTTTAGATTGCTTTAAGTGAAATCAGAACCCGTCTTTGCAGGTTCAATTCATGAGAGGATTTTAAACCTTTTCTAAATGTAATAAGAAATCGAATCAAATCAGAACCTTTCCTCAGAAGATTTCAATTAGATTTAAATAATTCACAGCCTATACTGAGATGATTCACAATCTGACATGATGACTCATGAAAGGCATAAAATATAGCTTATTTCTTGGAAAACATTGTGAATTGTTTGCAGGTGAGTGGGCTTGACAAACCACCTGTAGGAGACACTCTTTCCTCTTCATATGCACCAGACACTTTCCTACAAAATACTCCATTGCAAGGACTAGGGATGCAAAGACATGTGTTACAGGTGAATTGGGTAGGCTAAATTGTCTATAGTGTATGAGTGTGTATGGATGTTTCTCAGAGATGGGTTGCAGCTGGAAGGGCATTTGCTGCATAAAACATGCTGGATAAGTTGGCGGTTCATTCCGCTGTGGCGACCCCGGATTAATAAAGGGACTAAGCCGAACAGAAAATGAATGAAATGAATGAATATAAAAACAAATAGCACCTCAACTGAAAATACCCGGCAGGCAATCTCAAGTTTACATATCTCACAGTTTGCTATGGCAATACTGTCATCATCAACTTTATAATACCTCCAGACCGCAGACATACTCGCACGTTCCGCTTCAAGCTGCTTCCTTGTTCTACTTTGTCAGCAATTAACCAATAGCGTCTCTGAAACAAAGTGATATTATGTCGCACGTGTTGCTGTTTCTGTGTGAAGTCAAGAAAGAGGTCTAACTCTGTGCCACTGCATAACTTTAGATGTGTTATGTTATGTGTTATATATACACACACACACACACATACATATATACATATATATATATATATATATATATATATATATATATATATATATATACATACACACACACACACACACACACACACACACACACACACACACACACACACACACACACACACACACACACACACACACACACACACACACATATATATATACACATATACACACACATTCAAGTGCTGATCGAGAGGTAACGTCCGATTGCGATCGAGTCTGAAAGCTTGTGATCGGGTCCAATTTCTGATTGCGTCATCGGATCTGGACATCCCTAGAGAGCATTCAATAATAAAAATATATATAGTTTTTAAAAAAAACTGTTAAAATAACTTATGAACTTGTCATGGCATCTATATATTGATGCTCTCTGGTGATTTCACATACTCTTTCATCCTCATTTGTAAGTCGATTTGAATAAAAGAGTCTGTTAAATAAATAAATATAAATGTGACTCAAACTGTGAACTGATTCAAAGCCAGTTTTGGGCCAAATCAAAAATCTTCTAAATCAGACCAGTTAATACAAGATCAAAATCAGTAACTGAGAATATTAGCTTTTAGAAGCATTCCTCTGCTGTTCACTATCCTTTAAGAATTAATGAAATGCAACCCATCTGTGCAAAATCAGTCTTTTCTGTGGAGATTCAAAACCTTTTCAACAAGAAATACAACCCTGATATGATTCAAAAACATTACTAGCATGAATCATTAACTTCCTGAGAAGACCAAAGACCAATTACTAACATTCTTCGAAATATCTTCTTTTGTGTTCAACAGTAGAAAGAAAACCGTTCTGAACATGTAGAGGGTATGTAAATGATGACAGAATATTCAATTTTGTCTGAACTCTCTCTTTAATGGCCTGATTCAGAATCTGAAATTCTTCAATTATTCTTACAAGATCTAAACTTGTTTCTAAGGCAAATCAGAGCCTTAACAAGCTAAACCAAACCCATTGAAACATGCTAACAATCATTAACTCTGCAGCCCTTGCTCTCCTTTAGATTAAGACTTGTGAAGTAAACCATTAACATGTCTTACCCAGGCCCGTTTGAGTCCTCCTGCCGGGTGCTGGTGCCCTCACGCTGACGCTCCACCCCCTGGCCCCGCCCCTCGCTGCTTTTGGCCCGCAGCTCCACCACCTCCCCCTCATCCAGCGCGGTGTGCAGGCGATAATTCACTGCCTTCAGCAGCGCAAACATACCTGCAATCACCCCGCAGTAGATTCCCACAATCACCATGGTGGGGGGCAAGGCCTACAGCAACACAGAAAGAAACTTTAAATGAGCTGAAAACAAGAACTTTTGTAGTTCTGAAACAAAACCTTGAAGTGACAGATTTTTTTAAAAGAAATATATATATTTTAGTCAGCAAGATTGTATTAATTCAGGATAGACAGGAAATACATTTTTAATGTTACAAAAGATTTCCTTTACTAAGAAAAACAAATCTATTGAACTTTGCATTCATTAAAGCATCCTTAAAATTGAAAATGCATCAGTTTCCCCAAAACCTTTGATGATAATACAGGGTTTCTGCAGGTTTTACCAATTTAAATTTAAGACTTTTTAAGACCATTATGAATTAAATTTCAGACTCATACAAGTCTAAATGCTAAGAATTTTTGTTCAAATATCCCAGTTAGAAATGATTTTTACTTGCCCTATCAAAAAAAATTCTAAATTAAACACATTTAATAATACAATAATAATAATAATTTAGTTTTTTCAATAATAATCTTTAAATATATTTTTTTGTAATTTTAAAATATATCTATTCACAAACCCTATAACCCTTACCAAGAATAGGACAAAACATAGCTGTTAATTACTTTAGTCTACAATAATAATAAAATTAAGAAAATTAAAATAAAGATTTAAGACCAACAACACAACATTTCAGTAGATTTTATACTTTTTAAAGCTTAAAATTTAGCTTTAGAGATTTAAGACGTTTTAAGCCCCCGCGGATACCCTGTAAAAGAAAAAAAATCTTGAGCAGCATATTAAAATAATTTCTGAAATATCATTTGACACAGAAGATTGAAGTAATGACTTAAAAATATCTGCTTTGCCATTACAGAAATAATCTACATTAAAATAGCATAACACACTATGGAAAGACTTAAAGAGCCCACTTGAAAGTTCTTAATTTCACTGGATTTGTAAAAAAAAAAAAAAAGATCTGCATTTCAACACTGATCGACACCAAAACAACATGACTTCTAATGGATCGTATGACACTGACACTTCAGCTTTGCTATCAAGGCAATAAATAACATAATGATTTGTATGTAATCAAATTTTTTCAAGTACTGGGTTACAGCTGAAGGGCATCTGCTGTGTAAAACATATGCTGGATAAGTTGGCGGTTCATTCCGCTGTGGCGACCCCTGATGAATATCCAGCATATGTAATACGCAGCAGATGCCCTTCCAGCTGCAACCCATCACTATACCACCACCTATACCAGATGTCTTTGGAGTTGTGGGGGAAACCGGAGCACTCGGAGAGGAATTTTTTTTATCAAATCCAAATCAAACTATTTATTATGTTTGGATTTGAGTAAAATGATTAAAGAAATCTGTTAAGTTCTGATAACATTTCTTTCAAATTACATATCAAAATATTGTCATTAACTTCATGTCCACATGACGCGATGACGCACCATAAAAGAGTTTTTGTCCTAACCATCTGTGACCGTGGCATTTTTTGACAAATCAGAAAAATTTGTCTACAAATTTCTATTTCAGAAACCTTTTCTATTCCCTTAACATCGCACCAGAACAATTACCATATACTACAATGACAATGATCACCTCAGGTACAGATTATGTGCTATATTCAATATTAAATGCTCCCAATGTTAATTTTAACAGGTTTAAATACCATTTTACGTGACAGTTAATGCCATACTACTGAAAGCAGCAGATACTTTACCTCAGATCATAAAAATAACATAATTGGCAGACTGTTTGAAAATGAAAGTCAGAACTGTGCAAACCAACAACATCAAGCACTCAGTAGGCTATTAATTATGTTAAAGAGGTTTATATGTATTAATTAGATTAAAAGCCTTAACCATTTCGTTGAGAGTACAGTGGATGGTATAAGGCCTGTCACGATATCTTTTTTTTACTGTACGATATTTTACACCAAAATATATTGCGATAACTGATATTATTGTCATTTTAAGACCATTTTATGCCACTCATTATATAATGCCAGAATGACAATATAATATCACAATGCAAGTACACTCTTTCAAAAAACACACAATATTTTATTCTTAAGAATATTTAATTTAATTATAGTCATTTTAACAATTCAATAATTAGGCATTGAAATCAGAATGTGAAAACGCATATCCTAAATAAATAATAATTAGTGTTAACAAAAAAGTGCAATGTGAAAAGTAATATATCTGCTACCAGATCTATTTTCAGTTGTCAGACTTCCACATGAAAATATACTATAGTAATTTATAGTAAATACTATAGTGTTTTTAACCATACTGACACCTCCAGTAGAGGTAGAGATGTTGCTAGAATTGTTTTTATGTATGGCCGATATTTATTGCATCACTAAAAATAATTGAATTGATGTGTGATAAGTCGATATATTGATTATTGTGACAGGCCTAGATGGTATTTAAATGTTTCTGTCATGTCGTGTCACTTTTAGTGCAGACAGCCAAATGGCTTGTCACTGGAATCTTGTTGCATCTTGTTAGGGCACAGTGTAAGACCATTAGAACAAATTTCGAGTGGTCTTATTTTTTTTTCCGTACAGCTGTATGTTTAACTTTATAATAACGCTTCACAGCATTAGTGTTTTGCTGTATAAAATGCAGCTTTGGTGAGCATAAAAAACTACTTCTAAACAGCTGTGTATAACAACCTTTACATCTATTATTGATTCATTGTTTTTCTTCCTATTAATGCAATGAAAACCTCACCGGCCACAACTTCTGAACAGTAACATACAATCATTAGATCTATTATTGATTGTTATTTATTTCATCTGGGATTTAATAAAAGAGCCAAAGCATTTCTAATTCTGACATAAAAGCAAACCGAGGCACAGGGGGTATGATACTCTTGCATATTTCAGCCTATTAACATCCTTCTGTTTTATAAATATCTTATTTAAAGTACCATGTTATACAGAGTTACAGGGATACGAAAAAAAGGCAACAATATTTCAGTCACAACCGGAGGGTAGAAGCTAAAAACAGCCTGGCAATAAGCGGACATCTGTGTCTGTAATACAGCACCCCAACCCCTCGCTTTTCTGAACGCCACACAAATACATAATGAAAAGCACATACATCAGGTTCTTATTGATAAACTGTGCTACTGACGGACTTAATACTGTTTATCTGTGGTTAAAAGGCAATAAAGTATTCAAGCAGAACACTGATGGATGGATCTGTGCAAGTTAAATATGGACTGAGTGGCATCAGCCGCTGCATCTGTACACGAATCCATCGCAGCCACAGAATGGCTGCATGGCTTTAAAAATAATATGCATGACGACTATTACAAGTCTCTTTTTATAAATAGATTGCAAACAGGAGTATAATGTTTCACAGTGAGGAGGGATTTTGTTGTGCCAGAGCTAGTATGGTAGAGATGCGATGCTTTAGGAATGAAATGATGGTGGGATTTTGTGAAATCGCTTTAAAGATGTGAAAAACAGCTGAGAGCATTTCACTTTGGTGGTGGAAAACATTATATATTAGCTGAGATATTGAATAAACAAACCCCCAATGTGTGCGTGGGAATGACTGATTTAATCTCAATATTTGTGTGCATGTTTTGCTTATTCTGATGAGTCTAAAATCACTGATTAGAACTCACAGTTGCTGTTTTGAGAGTTACTAATTAATTCTGATTAATCAAAACAAAAAAAAACACAAAATACTTTGCTATAAAAAGACTGAAAATGTATCAGGATTTCTACACTGATCAACACCAAAACAACATGATTTCAGAAGGATCATATGATGCTGACAACTCGGCTTAAATTACGTAATTATTTGTAACAAAGGTTATCTGTTGTGAAAAGGGATTCTTCAGACTGTAAATGAGTATTTACATAATTAAGATGTATGATTTTTAAACCATTTTTATCTTTTAACCTCTCTTTTGTGTTTTACTTTTTTATGCTGTGCATTTTAGTGTATGGTGAGAAATGTCTCAGTGTTTTTTATCCAAATCAAACTGTTCTGATTACCAGCATTTTTATCTGTGTTCCACAGAGGCAAGTCAGTCATATTAATCTAGTCAGGCATGAGGGTCAGTAAATAATAACATGATTTACATACTTGGCTGAACCAGAAAGACCAAAGTGAAAACAAGCACACAACAAACCTCATGACAGGAGATCTAAAATACTCCGCTCTGCTCAAAAATTCAGCCAAACACCAAAACAATCCAGACCCTGACCGATTCATCTGTAATTAAGTTGTTTCCACAAACGGACTAAAGAGCTTTTTCACTGTGAAAGCTCTCACAGATTTACATTTTGTCATTACTTTTACATTAGTGTGTGAATACTGGATTGTTTAACATGAGAAGTTACAGAAATGGCATGAACGTAATGCAAATTGATCAGCAGTGAAATGTCATTGTGTTGACCACAAGCAGAACAACAATGCAGAAATTAGATTGACCTCTCAGGGTCTGGGAATTATAATACCATGCCATTTCTAGGATTTCTATGATCTTGAAAACTCTTCAGGAGAGATGAATAAAGAGATGTTATGGGAAATGCAGTCTGTGTGTGCTGGAAACGGAGAGATAAGCCAGAGGAGCAGGGATGATAGACAGAGAGAGATGCATGAAGAATGAGGAAAAGATAAAGAGATATAGGTGGCAGATATGGCCGGATAACTGCTGAAGGATGTACAGAAGAGGTGAACATCTCTCACCATGTAAAGCGTAAACGGGAGGCAGAGCAGCAGCAGCCACAGGTAAAGGTGAAGCGCGTTCACGAAGGTGTTCTGGTGGGGGTCGTAGTACCATCCGCCCGTCACCGACGCCCACACGCCCTGCCGCAGGATCTGCAGGGTCTGCGACCCCATTTTTACCGCCTATCCCCTCTCTAGCCGTCTCGGAGCAGGAGATACAGCGTTGGCCCGTCGAGCCCCGTCGCAGCCATCTTCTTCTCTGTGGTCCTCCAGCGCTGCGCTTCCCTTCCCATAGTGCTCTGCGCGCACCCGGCAGCTCGCGTACAGTTCGCGCAGAGTGGAGCTGCGCGTGCCAGATATTCAGGTTATTCTGCAGCGCCGCCGAGCGGCCAACGCGAATATCGACGAAAAAAAACATCTGGGGCGATACTAGTAAAAGCGCAGTGATTTTTTTTAATACAACCTGTTTACCTTAATACATTATTTATTAAATAGACAAGTCCTCTGGATATCCGTAGTTTGGTAAGTTAAAAAATACATATCATTGAAATATTCAACGAAAAACATGAATGTATCGTACCGTTATGTATTCGTACTGTAAGCGCGGATACTGTGCGCATTCAGGTGGAATAAATTAGGTCAGGGCTGGCAGTATTTGGGTCGAGCTAATTGTCACTGTTATATGAATAAAAAAAACTCAATTCTCATCAGAACATATCTGCTGGCTATGAGTCTGTTTTAGTGCACTGAATAGAAAGCGCAGTTCACGTCTACGCAGAAGCGCAATGGGTGCGCGTCCACGTCTGTACACAAGAGTGCGCTGCGCACTATATAATTACATTATAGACAGGGCCGAATTTACGCATATGCTCAAAAATTTCCTTTGCCTGTGTAACAAAAAAAAGATAAATCTGGCCCTGATTATGGAGTCAATTACATAGTTATTAAATCACCTACAAAGGGCATACAAAAACTCTTTTAATCATCAGAAAAGTCTGTACACTGTATGAATTATGACAAGCACTGCAAACAAGATCTGAAAAATAACTTTTCACTGTGGTTAATATAATGGCATAATACAACAACCCAGAAACACCGAAATACAGAAAAGGACATACAGATGTGAAACATATGTCAGTTTCCTAATTACAAAAACAATTGAAGTATGAAGAAAGTCACGTATGTACAATAACCGTAACAGTCCACCCACAGTGAGCTGCTGCAGAGATCAGACAGTCCACAGGTCTGAGACTCAGTCATTGATGTTTTGTTACTGCAGATGTTTGTTTGTTACTGCAGGCGAGCACGCTTCTCAGGTGGGGGTTTGTTGGGTGTGGTTTGTGGTGGAGGCCGTGGAGGAGCAGGAGGAGCAGGAGGTTTCGTCTCTCGCTCTTCTTGAGGCTTCACTGTCTCAACAGGCACTTCTGGCTCTTTCTTCACCTCCACTATGAACAGATAGAGAAAGAAATATTTCCTTTCTTCAATACAAACAGACATTCTCAAATATACTGCAACACATTGTATGCTTAAATTACTTTAAAATTGCAATACAATACAACATCAACTTGCATTAAAAATGAGGTAAGTTAGGTACAGTATACTTGTTTTTAATGTTCTATTGCAGTACTTTTAGCTATTAAAGCAGAATACAGTTAAGATTAGAAATATATGTAAGGCATATGAAAGTATTTCAGTAAATGATTAACTTAAAGATTAGTACACAGCATTTAAAAACACTTAAAGGGGCCATATGTAAAAATAAAAATTATATCATCACTTTTTTATTACCAATATGTAAACAGTTTGTGACAAAACTTGATTTTTCTTGAAAACCTGCATTGTTATTTAAAGAAACAAACATTTCTAGTGAGTTTAGTTTTCCATTCTACGATCGATGCATTGATGCTTTTAATGTTCAGGATAATGCAAAATTAGGAGCCAACTTGATTTTATTTCTAATCAAAGACAGAAAAAAACAATAACTTTGATGTGAATATATTGTTGCATTAATTCATGTTTATATGGTGAAGCTAATACCAATGATTGTAGCTAAATTCTACATAAGGCCCATTTGTTATGAGAAATCATCTGCAAATGCAGACACCAAAAAATTAAAATAACAATAATTAAAAAATACTCCATACACAGTTGAAGTCAGAATTATTAGCCCCCCTTTAAATGTTTTTTCTTTTTAAAATATTTCCCAAATTATGTTTAACAAAGCAAGGAAATTTTCACAGTATGTCTGATAATATTTTTTTTGCTGGAGAAAGTCTTATTTGTTTTATTTCGGTTAGAATAAAAGCAGTTTTTACAATTTTATGAACCATTTTAAGGTCAAAATTATTAGCCCCTTTAAGCAAATTTTTTTTCACCTGTCTACAGAACAAACCATTGTTATACAATAACTTGCCTAATTACCCTAACTTGCCTAGTTAACCTAATTAACCTAGTTAAGCCTTTAAATGTAACTTGAAGCTGTATAGAAGTGTATTGAAAAATATCTGGTCAAATATTATTTACTGTCATCATGGCAAAGATAAAAGAAATGAGTTATTAGAAATCAGTTATTAAAACTATTATGCTTAGAAATTTGTTGAAATTCAGGGGGGCTAATAATTCTGACTTCAACTGTATATGTAGCAAATGTAACAAATTTTACATAGTTTTTTCCCACAAGACTGAGCAATACATACACATAGTCAGAGCATTCACAAAACATCTGTAGTGTGTAATAAGATGAAGTATTTCCATACCTGGAACAGGCTTCTCTCCTGGCTTGGTCTGAAACACACATAATATCAGTGAGAATACAAACAGAACTTGATGTTCTAATTTCATTCAGAAAGCAGTTTAGAATGTTTAATGTGTATATCAGTAATACCTGATAGAAAGTTGGGGGGAATTTATTGCGCAGGTCCAGTAACAGTGTGTCGACTCTCTGCCTCTGGAACAAAGAACTTGGCTCCTCTTTCCTCTTCGATTTGGGCTTCACCCTTTCTATAAATCACACACAAACAGGAAAATTAGCAGTTTTTAACAAGTACAATTTGAGGTGGATGAGTGATGCTTCCTGCTGCATTTGTCTGTGTGAATGTGTAGGCCCGTCACAATAATCAATACAGTATATTGATTTAACTGCCAATACATGTATATAGCCTCAATAGTTTTTAATTATGTAATATACATCACACATAATGTTTACAAAAAAATGTAAGTCACCACCAACTGACTGCGCAGCCTCCTTCATCTCATCTATACTCTGCTAGAGGTGTCAGCGAGCTCAGAATGTTTACTGACACCTGAATACTGTCATTTTCCTGAAAACTACTGACAGTTTGGAAAAATCTCCATTTCAAAACATAAATTTTACAAGGACATTTACACACTACTTCACTGGTGTCAAAGTTTATTTGTTATTTATTACATTTACAGCGAGAAAAAAATAAGAAATGTAACACATCATGTTTTTTTACTGAGAATAATATTTGTAAAGGAGCTGTTGACACGGAATTGAACCAGATTTTAATAAAAACTCTAAAAAAAATTGTTGTGTAATAACAATAAAATTACACAAGGAGAAAGTTCTGAACTATTTAAATGTAATTAATACTTTATATAAAAGTCTTTTTTGGTGATGTCAGCTTAAAGAAGCCTCTCATATGGAGAATGAAATCATATGAATTGCTCAGCTGTGATTTTTTTCCCACAGACTTCAACAGAGTGTAAAAATCTTTTCTATTGGTAAAAGTATATTCTATTGGATTCAAGTCAGGTTATTGGCTGGGCCATTCTACAGCTTTTTTTTTTGGATCATTGTCTTGCTGAAATGTCCACCCTGGTTTCATCTTCATCATCCTGCTAATGTTGATGTTGGACTGGAGCAGCTAATATTTATTTACACTGAGGAAAGGCAGAGGGTTGCTAAAGAACTACTGAGAGATTTCAGCTGCTGTCTAGTTTTTCACTGCCTTTCTACACCTCCCTTTCTTCATGTGTTCAATACTGTTTCCCTGCATCATTTAATTTTATTATGCATAACTTCATTTGTAAACTAATTAGATTTGTTTTCTTTGCATATATGGCTTTCCTTTGTTGTTACCAAAAAATTCATTGTCAATTCAATTCAAAAGTCATTGGCACCTTTAGAAATATGTTTTCTGAGAAAAATTATAACGTGTTTAATACTTATTTTCCCTGCTATAATAGCTTTAAGAAAAAATACCTTTTTTCTATTGAAAGTGTTTAAGCTTATTTGTATGCTAATTATTTGTTTACGTTTATTATTTTGCAATTGTATAATCATTATACGAGTGGCATAAAATAGACTTAAAAAGACAATAATATCATATATCTTTTCACCATTATTTCTGTGACAATATATCGCACCCCAAAAACGTTATATCATGATGGGCCTAACTGTATGCAGTCTCACCTTTCTCCTCCTGGTCTTTAAAATGCCACCAGTACCCTTTGGATGGGTGGTATCTGCAGAAGGACATGGCTTCATCAAATGCAGACTGAATCCCGTGAACCGCTGAGAGCTGACACACATCAAAACAGACATAAATTAATGTTCAAACTGATAAAGGAAAGAGAGGGGGAAGGTTTTAAGGTTATAAACTCACCGCTCTGGAACTGATTACAGATCCCAGGTCAGGTGCCTGATACACCACGCCAGCTATGATATAGTAGTCAGCAAGAGGGATCACTGCAAAACGGGAACAAAGCATATTATTAGTATTTTTTCTGCAGAGAAATTTACTGTCATGTATAAAATGTAAAGTCAGTTATAAAACAGGAATTCTATTTTTTTTTTTTTATTATTTGAGGTACAAAAAAGAAAGAGATCGATATTGCTCAAAGGTTTTTTTCTGTAGTTAATTTTAACAGTAAAATCAGATACAATTAAAAGAAAAAATACATATTAAAGTACACAGACTTCACGCTGACTCAATTAGAAATAATTATGATTGTTAATTCCATGCTAAAATTGCTTTTTAAATGTACCACAACAGCGGTCCTTTTTAAGCACCATGTCAAAATCATCTTGACTTTGATTGCAAGTCAGTCAACATCACAATTATTATGTACACAACTACAATGTAGGCATCTTAAATAAGGCACAACTGACGACTAGCTGTTGAATTATTAGAAAACAATGCACTGAGGTGGTGATGTGGCCAAAATGTGAGGTGGATTGACCTTTAAACCACAAGTGTGCAGTATATTCAAATAATTCAATGAACCCATTCAACAAAGTCAATCATACTGCTTAAACTATGGTTACCACACCTTAAGACACTGTTCAAATTTTTTTGTCTTCAAACAGCTCCAGTGTGTAGAACTAGTTTCTTACGCATCTCATTAAAAGCCTTCTGTTTTGATTGGAATTTGAAAAAAATTATAGGGTGTGAAACTCAAATTATTCAGCAAAGCGATATGGAACTGTAATGCACTCAAAACCTGCCTGGAACTACTTTAGCTTTGTTTATTCATCTGAAAATAAATGTAATAACACCTTAGAATGTTCGTCAGCCAATCAGAATCAAGCATTCAACAGCCACATAAAATAAATGATAATTATAAAAGTAAAAACAACCACAAAGATACTGAAGAGCAGTTCAGATCTCACCCTGTGTTGGCGATTGTCTCTGCTGCTTTCGGATGATGTACAGAATAGGCTCCTGAGCGTGAAGCAAAATATATTCCACACCCACCATCTGACTACACACACAAAACCATTATAAACCAAACAAGCAGACAAACAAGTTTTTGCTTTAATCAGTTAGGAAACAAAACAAAACACACAATAATAGCCACCATATGAATGTACAAAACGCTTAACTGGGATTTTAACACTGAGGTCAATTTGTTTTTATATTCGCACATTCATTCATTTTGAAACAGTGACAATTTGTGCTACATTTAATATTCGGTCTAACATCGCATGCAAATATTACTTATAAACAACATTAGCACTATTTGATTAACTGTGAACAATGGTGTACAATTAAGAATTTCCAAAGAAGACTTTTCAGAGATTATATAAAAAAGTGGAAGTCTGAATGTGCAAATACAAAACTAACTTTACCGCAATGTTTTTAACTGCATAGCAGTGGTGTAAAGTAACACATTACAAATACTCAAACTACTGTAATTAAGTATTTTTCTCAGAAATTGTACTTTACTAAGTAGTAAAGTAGTTTTTAAAAGGTGTACTTTTACTTTAGTACCTTTTTAGTGCTGTATTTGTACTTTTACTCCACTATCCTGCAGTCACTACTTTATTTTTTTCTAATATTTATTTCAGAGGTGGAAAGTAATGAATTACATTTACTCACGTTACTGTACTTGAGTAGTTTTTTTGAATTTGTACTTTTTAGTGTTTAAAATCTGTAATTTTACTTAAGTGTGATTTGCCTAAAGTATTGTACTTCGCTACATTTTAAAACATATCCATTACTGAGTAAAAAAATAAACATATAAAGTAATGCAATGGAATTATTATTACTTTTTTTTTATTGCGCCTGGAAACCACGTCACTGTAGCAGCAGAGTGAGAAAAATCAGCAGGTAAAATAGTTTGTCAATTTACTGTTGCTGGGGAATTGGATGTATCGCCGGACTTTAAAAAGTTTATCAGCAAAATGCCTGTCAAGCCCAGCAATGACAAGGTAAGCTACTGTAACATTATATAGCTTATAATTTGGAACTTTATGATGCAGAAAATAAATAAATAAGACAGGGAAAATTTGGAATGCTTAGTATAAAAGTCTCTCCAATTCATGGTTTAATTTATTCATGTAATGTTTGCACTTGTTAGATTATAAATCTCGTCACACACATGGGCAACACAGTCAGTATAGCCTGAAATCATCATAAACTGCACAAAAATTTTGAAAAAAACTAACACTAAAGTCTGATAATCTTCCGTAGAAATAATCTTACTCTTGCATATTTCCTACTCTTATTGGCGCATATCCCATAGTGTGCATTGCGCATGTTTGCTATGACAGCTTAAAGGTATAGTTCACCTTAAACTGACAATTACTTGCCCTTTGCTTGTAATAAACATGTTTGATTGTCTTTCTTATGTTGAACACAAAAGAAGATGTTTTTAAGAATGCTGTAAAGCTGTATCTATTGACTTACATAGTATTTGTTTATTCCAGCTATAATATAACATATCCGTGACACCCCCATCCACCCCCAAATGCAGAAATTAATATTGTAATGTAACAAATTACAAAAAAAATAAAAATAAATCACAGTAACCAGTAATATATAATATATTACATTGTGGAAGTAACTTGCCCAACTGTGTTAGTAACATTGCTAATGTTCCAGAATTAGATATTAACGGGGACTTGAAGCAAAATTGTCTATGCATAATTTAGTTAACATAGCAGATGTTGCATAAGAATTTGTGATTTTGTTAAAATTGTTAAATAGGATAATCTGTAAAATATATTAAATAATTATATATATTTTTGCTATTGGTCTTAAATTTTTTTTAATTGTTTATTCAAATAAAAACAACTAACTGGAGATTTATATCCCCTTGACCCTTTTGAGAAATAGTTACTCTTTACTCACAAGTACATTTTTAATGAGTTAATTTTTACTTTCGCTTGAGTAGATTTATATACATGTAATTTTACTTTTACTTACATTTTTGGAAGTAACAGTACTTTTACTTGAGTGGAATACTTTATTACTCTTTTCACCTCTGATTTATTTATATTTGATTGGCAAAGTAAAATAATCAGTCCTGTGATTCCCATCCAATAAAATCGTGCATAGAAAAACCGCATTATACATAATTTCAAGACACAGGCACTTTATAAATGCGGCAAGCATGTACAACGTGAAAGACTTAAATGGGTCTAAGAAGACACAAAATCAATACACATAATGACAGAGAGATGACGATGAAGATGTCTACTGTATGAGAACTGAAATCGCCATATGGCCTTAATCAATAAATTCCCTACAGAATGTTACGTTTTTGTAAATAAATGTAATATTTACTACTTTTGAGTATTTTTAAAAGGGCTACTTTTTACTTATACTTTGAGTAATATTTACAACAAATACTTTTACTTTACGTGCGCTACATTTTTGGCCAAGTAATTGTACTTTTACTTAAGTGATTTTTCAGTTCTCTTTCCATCATTGCTGCATAGTGCGGCGCTTACTTGAGGTGATCCAGGGTTAATCTCTGCATTTTGACCACCTCGTTGTTGCATGTGCGATCATAGAAGGGATTGCTCCTCTCGGAGAAATACTCCAAGACATTGCTGGGGTTCAGGATGGGCACCCAGCCGCTGTCCACCCATGAGATGCCCAGAAGATTATCTGACAAACACATAACCACATCAGAATGCGAAATACTTCCGTCAAATATATATTAAAATAAAAAAATAGTACAAAATACATATAACGTTATAGTATAATAAATATATCCGCTTTCTTCAACAAATAACAGCGACAATTTTTTAACAGCGGCAAGAGCATTATCAAAGTTAACATTCTGATATCCTTTTTTATATTTATTACATATACAGCAGTGTGATTTAATGCTGAAAGAGATCTGTCAGGAATTAAGCAGTCAAAAAATAAAACACGACAGTAAGTTCGTTAAATATGTGATAAACTACCTCTTAAATCCACTGTCGCCATCTTGGCAGAAAGGCGCAGAATGATGACGCGTATTCGACGTCGACACTCTATGATGCAATATTTTCAATTATTTAATCTAGTACATCGACAGAAACATCCTTAAAATAGTAAATATGTCATTCTAATTTGTTTTATGGATCAAATTCGGCGCTGAAAATTCTCACTGCCCGTTCTACTTATGAAATTACAATACAGAGGACACAGAGCATCTTTTTATGCTTAGAGTAGAAAAACACATGATAAACTGATACATTGTGCAAATTATACAGTGACGATTGGGAGGCAGAGTCAACTTCTACGGTAGTAGTTTGCTATTTCATGCTTCAGTGAAACAAATTTATGAATGTATTTAAATCACTTCTAATTTATTAATAAAATGTATATGTTTTGGGAAGCACAGTGGGTAGAACAATCGTCTCACAGCAAGAAGTTCGCTGGTTCGAGCGTCGGATGGGTCAGTTGGCATTTCTGTGTGGAGTTTGCATGTTCTCCCCATGTTCGCGTGGTTTCTTCCGGGTGCTCCGTTTTCCACCACAAGTCCAAAAACGTGGTAGGCTATAGGTGAATTGGGTGAGCTAAATTGTCCATAGTGTATGGGTGGATGTTTCCCAGTGATGGGTTGCAGGTGGAAGGGCATCTGCTGTGTAAAACATATGCTGGATAAGTTGGCAGTTCATTCCGCTGTGGCGACCCCAGATTAATAAAGGGACTAAGCCGAAAATAAAATGAATGAATGAATCTATATGTTTTCAGTGTTTTAATGAATATTTAGTTACTATTTTAAAGATTACTATAAGTCAAACTATACAAATTATGTGTCTATTTTTTCTTTGTAAGGTTACATGCA
Organism: Danio tinwini; assembly: GCA_903798205.1. Classification (NCBI taxonomy): domain Eukaryota; kingdom Metazoa; phylum Chordata; class Actinopteri; order Cypriniformes; family Danionidae; genus Danio; species Danio tinwini. The sequence goes on along the minus strand of CAIGQZ010001313.1, from coordinate 5,152,266 downwards.
GATATACACCTATTTTACAAGAACTGTGTTTTGTGAATACTTAAGATGTCTATTTGTGCTTTAGAACTGCTAGTTTCAGACTGTTGAATGATAATTTTCCTACCATTGTTGGCGCGATTGAATGCATCAAAATGGTATGAACCGTTCTGGGGCAGGGGGCCCCCCATACATCTTATTTTGATGTCTTTCAGGGACATCAAGTGTTAATTGGGGGTCAATCCCCCCCAAACCCCACTGTAATTCTCACCCTGAACTGATACTTTTGCATCTCATATTAATTATATGGTCATTACATTTTTTTAGTAATGAAATTATTTATGGAATATATTGCATTCATGTATGACGTTAAAGTCAGCACCATTGTGAAATTCAGAAACAAAAAATATGAATATTGGAGCATTTGTTATTATTAAGGTCACTAAGCCATTCTGTTCAATTTTTTGTTTCATTAATCATCACATATATTTAAAAGCAAATCCTCAAAACACAAGAGAGCACATTTTTAAAATGATTTTATTAAGTCATTGCAATTTTTTTTATTAATTTTTGCTGTTTTATTAGTTTATTGTGCAGTAGCCGCATGCCATAATAGGAAGCTTCACTTATTAATGTTTGTATAATTATTCTATTGTTTTTATTACATGATTGTATGCTAATTTATTTTAACAATAAACAACAATATTGTGTATTTTTATTTGCCATTAATGGTATAGGCTAGATTATTAGGGAATGTGTAATTAAGTCATCATGCTTTACTAGCAAATATTTTGGCTCTTATTATTGTCAGTTTACAAGTTTTTAGTTAAATACACACACACTACAAACAACATTTGGATTTTAAAGGATTCAGTTCAGACAAAACTAATGATATTCTTAAAAAGGCAAAAACAAAAGCTGAAAGCCATTTTTAGAATGAGAAAATATGCCTTTGGATCTAATTAAAACTACATTTGCTACATTTGCTGAAACATTATCATGAGAAGAAATCATCAGATGGCACATATACTCATCAGATTCCCTGCAGGCAAAAGTCTGCAAGAATATCAAATGAGTGCAGTGCAGTGTAGCATGAACGACACAAATAAACTAATATAATAAAAATAATATTTTACCTATAAAAATCCAGAAAAGACAATTAAATTTCACATCCACTTGAGTCACATTCAAAATCTACAACCTCAATGCAAATCAAGCTCAAATGCCACAAATCCTTTACCAAGAGATGGCAATATATATCATTCCTTCAGCAAGCTGGATTTAGTCAAATCAAGTGTAATGTTCACTTTACAACATGCAAGAGAGAGAGAATAAATTATAGGTCTTCAATGCAAAAACATCATTAATGGCAACTGGCCTGATTTTCTTTGTCTTTGTTGAATCTCAGAGAGTTTTCAGAGCTCTATCTGTTCTTAAACATACTGTAACTTTTAAAGAATATGGGACAATTCTGAACCTTTAAAAATAATTTGTAAAAAAAAATGGAAATATAAAATTTAGTTGGTATGTCCTGGAGACAAAAAAAAGGTTAGCTACTAAGATGGTGAATGAATACCATTTTAATAATATTAAGTAATTTCAGATTATCGCCTCACAGCAAGAAGGTCGCTGGTTCGAGCCTTGGCTGGGTCAGTTGGCGTTTCTGTGTGGAGTTTGCATGTTCTCCTTGTATTCACGTGGGTTTCCTCCGGGTGCTCCGGCTTCCCCCACAAGTCCAAAAACATGTGGTATAAGTGAGTTGGGTAAGCTAAATTGTCCGTGGTGTATGTGTGTGAATGAGTATGTATGGATGTTTTTCCAATGATGGGTTGCAGCTGGAAGGGCATCCGCTGTGTAAAACATATGCTGGATAAGTTGGCAGTTAATTCCGCTGTGGCGATCCCTGATTAATAAAGGGACTAAGCCGAAAAGAAAATGAATGAATGAATTTCAGATTATTTTTATGAATGAGTGAATTTATTTAACAGGGACATGCACAAAAATTACATTAACCTCAAAAAGGAAAGATACATTGTGCCAGGTTGTAGCAGGATTGCTATTTTCCACCTTTTGGACTAGTAAAAATTTAAACGATAATAATTCATTAAAAAATCAGTTCAAAATATAACGGCATAATCACATATAAACTAAAACAATGACAAATCAAAAACATCTCACTCAGTGTGTACAAGTTTGATTTGATAAAAAAAACCCTCCTAGTCAGGCGTGAAAACATCTTATAATTTGTACATGTGATTATTTCTGTTGGGAGAGAATTCCATAGATTTGTGGCTTTATAAATAAAAGAAGATTGACCACGAGGGAAAGAAGATTTTTTTTTTAAAATGGAGCAAAAAAGATTGGAAATAATAAAAAAAAAGAAATATTGGAATATTTAATAATATCAAAACTTAAGAGACTATGTTTTTTAAGATATTGCAGGGATTATACAACTGGAGCTTTTTATCATAAATTTGAAGTGCTCTCTTGTATAATGATTCTAACGGTTAAAGATGATTTACATGCTTGAGACCAACTCGTTATACAGTACAACAAACGTGGAACAATCATAGTATTTAAATACATACCAGAGGCCTCATAATTCAGAGAATCTCTAATATGTCTAACATTTCTTATATTGAATCTCAGTGTGGTAGCAAGTTTTTTAATATGTTTTAAAATTAAGTTTTGAGTTCAACATGATGCCTCAATATTTGAATTAATACTTTGCCCATTTACAAAAAAATTCTAAATCATTTCCAACTTTATACCTATTTGGGAAACACATGGATACAGTCATTTCAACATTAAATATGAGATTTAAATTTGTTGAATATTATTAATAATAATCATCGCCATCCAGTCATGCACACAACCTAAAAGCCTAAATTGTTAGAGTCTGTGATTCATATAATTCAATAACAGACCCATACATCAGATAAAAGAAAGAGAAAGAAAGCACAGAACTCCAGGTTCAAGCACTTGTACATGCAAATCATGTAAAATGCACATGTGTTTGTGTGCAAGAAAATGACAGACTGACTGAGAAGCAGAATTCCCCACCCAGCACGATTTACCGCAATCACGACATACCCAGACACAGCAGCTGTACTAGCCACACACACACACACACACACACACACACACACACACACACACACAC
>CAIGQZ010001313.1:5111121-5148553 GCA_903798205.1 Danio tinwini | reverse complement strand
AGAGAGAGAGAGAGAGAGAGAGAGAGAGAGAGAGAGAGAGAGAGAGAAAGAGAGAGAGAGAGAGAGAGGAAAATAGGGGAAAATTGAGTACCGTGTGTGTGAATCATCCGGGAATCCATCTTTAAAAAGGAACCGTGAAGGCATGTAAACTCGCAAAGAGGAGAAAGCAAGCGAAGCTCGTTTTTAGGAAATTATTGAATTCACGGTAGATTTGAAGCTATGATACAACGTAAGGGAAGCGGTACGATGAGCGTCATGAGCGGCAACGCGAACTCCACCGTCGTGCATCCTCCCGGTGGCCGGAGCCGCGGAGACGCGCGTTACCCGCAGCACCAGCCCCACCATAGCGGCTCGATGGTAAAGCCCCAAAACGAGCCCGCGGAGCTGGTCAAACGAGCCCTGGATTTCAAGACACAGGGCACACAGTGCTACAAGGACAAAAAATACCGCGAGGCCATCGGCAAGTATCACCGCGCGCTGCTGGAAATGAAGGGTCTGTGTCGCGTGCTCGGGGACCCGGACACCAGCAAGTCTCCGTCCACCGTCCTGACCACCATCAGCAAGTCCAGTCTGACGGACGAGCAGAAAGGCGCGGTGGAGAACGCGGAGCTGGAGTGCTACAACAGCCTGGCAGGTAAGAACATTGTGTTTTACCACTTGAAAAACAGGATTTTAATCAGCTCACTGCTTTCTATGTATTCCACGTGCTAAGGCTAAAGCAATGAGTTTTGAATGGCAAACCCTGCGATTTGATCTTTTCACTCCTTAATAGAAGTAATTTGTGAGTAAATTCTGTATTTAGAATGACGTCATGTTTTGTCTAGATTACATGCCATATATAATATTTACGTTTTATATAAGCTACAAGAAATGTCTCTTTAAAAACTAAAATGGTGAGTTTTACATGGGTGCAGTTTATTTTGTCTGTTTGCATGCAGCTTGTCTATTGCAGATGGAGCTGGTGAATTATGAACGAGTGAAAGAGTACTGTCTGAAGGTTTTGAGAAAGGAGGGCGAGAATTTTAAAGCTCTGTATCGCTCTGGTGTGGCATATTATCATCTGGGAGACTTTAACAAAGCCCTGCACTACCTAAAGGAGTCACACAAACAACAGCCCACAGGTCAGTCACATCAAACTCTGAAACACTACACCAGTATTTGTCGAATTGGGGACTGCAGAAGCCTAGGAATCTGTCAAATCTAACAACAACAAAAACAGACTATAGGAGAGGGCAACAACAAAAGTATCCAGTTGCCTATTGAATGCATGAAAAAGAATATGAAAAATTAAGATATATGGAGAATATTTTGTCAAAATACGCAGTGATAAAAAGTAATTTACTGACAACAAATAATTTGCTTGCTAAGCAATGTAATTGTTAACAGTGTTTGATGAGCAACACACAGATGCAATAACAGTGATGCTAATGTTAAAAGGTCATAATCAGCTCAGTCAGTCAATATCCATTTTACAATTAAAGTGGTCCTGTTATGTTTATTTACAAGATAAATGCCTCAGGTGCCCCCAGAACGAGTCTGTGCAGTTTAAAAAAATACTCATTTATTATGCAATATACTGTACACCTCTTTAAATGCAAATGCGTTCTTGCTCCATGCCCCTTTCCAAAAGAAAGTGGTGGCTTTACAGCTAGTGTTGCCAGATATAGTGGACTTTTTTCAGCCCGAAAGCTGTCCAAAATCCACCCAAACGCACAAAATACTGCCCAAAATATTAGATTAGTATTTTAGTTTATTTTGATTGATTTAAATAAAAATTAACCAAGTTACTTTAACTGTCATAATTTTTAACCATACAGCAACCAACACCAGCAGTCACAGAGCCACACAATAACTGGATCACATCGAAACACTGCCCTCCTCTCACCCACACACTGCACTTAATGTTGTGTAGATTACATTGCCTATTCGAAATATGGTATACATTCGTCCCGTTTGGCGTTTTAAATTCTTTTGGACATAATTAGGTGCTGCTTGTCAATCAGACAACACTTCTATGTTTGTTCTTGCTGTCAATTGTAGGAAAAAAAGATAGATAAAAGTGTCCGCTGTGAGTTTAACTGGAGCCGCTGCATGATGTGCGTGCACAAGAAGGGGAGTCAGTTTTGTCTGGGGAGTCAGATTTTGATACAAATTTCTTTCACCTCCTCTTGCGGATGGGCCCACGCAGTTTGCGCTATGCACTGGTCACTACTAACTGAATGGAGTAGGAGCACACAGTTATGTTTTATTAGATAAGTAATTTTCAAAATCGCACAATTTTTGTCAACCCACAAAATCAAATTCAAAACTTCCCAATTGTGCTGGAAACCTCCCAATCTGGCAACACTGTTCACAGCCTGTGTCTTCAGTACTCTGGCAACAAAAACAAAACATCTGTATACCTTTAACTTCTTCAAAAGAAAAAAGTAGAATTTTATATGAAACAAAAATAAGATAAAAACCTTAACATTTTTTATCATGCATATGCATTCAGAGTGGGCTTTATTTTAGCTTCAGCATGTATATTATAGCTGTTTATAAGGTATGTAAACTCCCAAACATTGGAATCAAATCTTGATGTTCAGTGCCTCTGAATCAACTCTTTTTTTGGAATTGATTCCCTGCCCTACTCTTAACTGTCACCCTTCACACTTCACACTTGAAAATTATAGGTGGTATATGTATATTTTATATAGTTTGTCTAAATAAATTCAGGTTTAGTAATAAATTTAGACAGAAAAGTTAAAAATATACAAAAAATGATTTGTGGGACTCCTGGTGACAGTTAAGAGGGTAAACTCCTGATATTTTAAAAACACACAAGTTCACATGATGTTGGGTATGTCTGTGACTGTAAAGAGAGGCTGGAGAAATCACATGTTTATTAGTATATTAGATCTGTGTCTATAAGTGTCGATTATATATAGATATAAAACACTACTAATGTTTTCTGAATTCAAGTCAGGGTTACAGTCTGGGCGTTTAAGTTCAGAAACTGTTTACATTAGCCTAATTCTATTTTAACTTTTTTAATATTTTTCATGCTCAAACAGCAACATTACGCACTAATTGAAGTCTATTTATAAACTAATTTCGAGAGGATCATGTGCTTATGATTAAACACGGCTGGACCCGCATTAGCTGACACATGATTCACCAATCAGACGACTTCTAAGTCAGACCCCCTAGTTTTTCCAGTTGTTTTTTGACAAATTTGTGAAAAAAAAAATATATATATATATAAATATATATATATATATATATATATATATATTAGGGCTGTCAAAATTAGCGCGTTAACGCACCAGATTAATTTGAAATATTTAACGCGTTAAAAATAATTAACGCAGTTGCAGTTTTTTTAATTTCCTGTTGTGGCCGACGTGTGTTCAGGGCCGGCGCGTCCGTAGAGGCGACCTAGGCGGCCGTAGAATAGTGAGCGAACTCCCCCGATTCTCACTTTCATCCGCGACACCCACCCCCTCCCTCCTAGTCCTTACTTTCATCCGCGAACCGGTCACTTTCTATTTCACTTTCGAGTTGAGGGCGGGCGGCATGATTGCCGTTCACCTAGAGCGCCAGTTCAGCTTGCTCCGACCCTGCATGTGTTTAATGTGCAAAGAAATATGGATAAGACCAAGGAAGCGCTTTTATAAGGAACGTTTCAGTATAAAACAACTAAGGTTGCATCACCTGAAGGGAGTGCGCTGTACTGTGCGTTCTCTCTTTCTCTCTCTCTCTCTCTCTCTCTCTCTCTCTCTCTCTCTCTCGCTAAGTGTGAACTCTTGAAAGGATATTGTGAGAGTAAAAAAACATAACAGGACCTCTTTACACCAATTTGCTTCTGAACCCAAAACAGCAGCTCTCCAGGACAGCAGTTAAAGTGCTGATAAATTAATAGGTCCTAAATGTCATGACACTTCTTGCTTGCATTTTGTGTGTTCAAACAGCTGTTTCCGCTTTGTCTATGTATTTGTAACAGACACAAACGTCATCCGTTACATCCAGCTCACGGAAATGAAAATCCGACGAAATGCCCAGAGAGAGAAAACAGAAGTTCCGTAAAAACAAACAAACATAAAAAGCAACTCCCGCTTGACTAGCTTTCCACTGCGGACACCCCACACTTCCCTCATTGCACTCTCAGTGGACGAGGTTCGACATTTTCACGGAAGACTTTATTCCAGCGCGGGTCAACACACCTGTCTCAGTCCTGTCAGAAACAGACTAAAGAGCTGAATCAGGTGTGCTGTGCCCTCAGTAGATCGTGTGTGGAGACCAGGAATGGAGGATTTCAGCGGCATTTATTATAGCTTTTCAAGTACACTAGTGCTGTCAAAATGTTTGCTTTTAGTTCTCGGTTGTATTTCAGTACTGAAAAATGAACAAATGTCGCCGGTCAGATGGTTGCAATCTGACGTTGTGCTCCACAAAACACCCTCAGATCATCTTGTGGCTAATAGTTTACACATTCCTGCAGCTTTTTTCTGTGTTGTTTCATATTGCTTCGAGATTATAGCAAAGATGTTTTCAATAGAGGTGATTTTTGAATCAGTTTTGCTGTGAACACATGAAGCTCCAAGTGCAATTAAGTGTCACTACTAGTGTCATTTTCCAACTACTCTTCACTGAAAAACCTACATTTAAATCACAGTGGGAAAGATCTTACATGATTACACGAGTGGGATTAATTGTTTAAATACACACACACATTCTTGTACAGTATATGTGGTTTATGAGGAGGACTCTTCACAGGTGTAATGTATTTTATACTGTAAACATGTATTATATTGCGTTACCCTACTCCTTGTGAATGTCAAAATTTCTATTTAGAAGGGCTGTGCAATATGGCGAAATATATATATCAAATGCAACCCAGGCTCATTATTGATATGTACCCCTGTATACATTTCTGGAGATTGCGAAATACATCTCAGGAGGTACGTTTTTTTTGCAGTTTTTGTTTTTGCAAAACCACAAAAGGCTGGTGTGTATGCTTTTTCAGATCTCAAATTTCATTTGTGAGTGCAATTCTTGCATAAAATGCAATAGAGGCCGCTGTCCACTGACTTACTGACTGACCGGCCGACCGATGACCCCCTCACCCCCATTTCTAAACCGAACCAATATTGTTTTCAAAAGCACAGATAGACCCGATCACTCACTTCCCTAAATCCAACTGACAGTATTTTTTAAAAGCAATCCAGAAAAAGAAAAGCCCTCGCAGCTAGCTGATTTTTTACCACATTTTCAGATCTTACCATGTTCTCACCCTGTTATTTACTTGTTTATTTATTTTTTACCTTTTGTTTTTGTTTTACTTGCTTTCTGAAACTGTTGTTCATCGGACTCGAACTCCACCATCACGGTCAACTCTACCGACATACGTAGTGAGCTACTGGGCAACTGGTAACTGCAGAAAAGCTGTCCACATGGAGATAAGCATTCAGCTGGTAGCGGAAAAAACAAACAGAAGTCGACGCTGGCGTCTTACCGCCACATAGCGTTCATTTAAAGACATAACCATACGCGGTAACCATACTTAGCTCTGGCTACATAATTTGTGCTTTCCGGAAATGTATACGGGGGTACGTTTTCACAACAAACCTGTGTTGATCAAATGGACAAAAAAAGTTTGTTTCATATTATGCTCTGTCATTTATTTTGTGGTGTCACAAAATACATTGTTTATAGTAATACCTTTTATAATTGATGCAGACAGAAACATGAATAACAGCATCATGTGAAAGTTGCAATCTTGAAATTACTATGTTTATATTTGTCTTTTTTTTTTCCACGTTGGACCTGTAATAGTTTTTGATAAGTGATATATTTTATTCATGTTTATTTAATATTTCAACATTTTTAACCAAACGTTTTCCCTGAAGATAACATTTGAATAAGTAATATTCTAAGCATATACTTTAAAATGTAAAAAAGAATGAGGGCTCTATTTTAACAATTTAGATGCAAAGTGCAAACGCATTAAGGACGTGTCTGAATCCACTTTTGCTATTTTAAGGACGGAAAAATACGTTTTTCTGGCACATAGTCTAAAAGGGTTGTGCTTATTCTCTTAATGAGTTATGGATGTGTTTTGAACATTACGTTGCATTAAACCAATCAGAGTCTCTCATTCCCTTTAAGAGTCAGTTGCATCGCGCCATGGCGCATTTGCTATTTGCATGGCGGATTTTGTAAGTGGATAAACTGAATGCTTCACTAGTGAGAAAAGAGTTAAACAAACCATCTGCAGCAAGGATAAAGAATGAGCCCCTCTTCTCTTTACTTTTACTCATTTACTTTAACGCACTCCACTGAAGACATCCATTAGCCTACATGTTTAATTTTGTTTGTTAAGCGCAAAGATTTGTTTCAAACCTATTTCTAAATTCAGTTCTAATTTCCAGCAAAAGAATAAATGAATAATAATGATGAAGTGTGGTCAAACAACTGATATATATCCAAACACATGTCCTAGGATCCAAAACCTGACAGGTGGACAAATCTAAGCTTGTTTTTAATAAAACAAATATGCATATGTATTTAATAAATAATACTGATAATAATAATATTATACAAAAGCAAGTTGTCATGAATATACTGAAAAAGCCCCCCGAGATGAGGCATGGAGGCAGTGGTTTTTATATTTATGTAGAAAAATAATAATTTTTGTAATATTTTAAAAAAAATTTTTCATTTGTAAAGATATTTGTGTATTGCTGTACATCCTGTGTGTATAAAGCAATGTGTAAGCGTTTAAGGCGCACAACTAACATGCTGGACTTTGGAACTGCTTTCTGCTGGTCAATTGCGCAGTCTATTATAGTTCCTCTAAATAGCAACGTGCCAACAATGCACCTTAACACACCTCCTTTCTAGACCAGAACACCAATGAGTCTACAAAGTGGTGTACATGGATTTGCTATTTATATAACGTGGCGCAAAACGGGAAAATTAGGGTTGCGTTGGTCTGAAAATAACAACACATCGTGCCAAACACATCTTGCGCCTTATTGTGCCGGGTGTATGATAGGACACCTAGCCTTTTACATGTGGTCTATATATATATATATATATACCACAGATCGCAGGTAAATACACTCACATTCACATGAACTACAAATCCTGCCTCATATGGACTACAAAACCCAGTCATGCCACACACACACACCCACCTGCTCCAAGTCACCATTGATTAGACTCCCACAGCTGAAGCTGCTCAGATACTGATTACAATGCCCACTGGATCCATGTTTGGCTGAGTCTTATCAATGGTCATTTGGAGCAGGTGAGTGTGTGTGTGTGTGTGTGTGTGGCATGACTGGGTTTTGTAGTCTATATGAGGCAGGATTTGTAGTTCATGTGAATGTGAGTGTATATATATATATTCACCAGGATATAAAATGACGTGAGAATTTTATCATATCGCCCAGCCCTGCTGTTAAATATGATTTTTAAGGATTCTTGAATTACAAGGACACAAACAATGTCCTCATAAACCACCTTACATTGACATACCCGTAATATATACAAATGAGTGTCTTCATAAACCACATAATCAAGTACACACACACACATGGTGGACATGAGTGTAAGCATGTGAATCAAGCACAGTCTGACACATACAAAAGCATGTAGGAGTACAAATAAACTGTGGTCATTGTTATATGTAGAAGTGTGTGCTTTTTTATTCACACTCAGATTCTGATTGAATATGTTTCATGTGCATTTTTTTTCATACTGACAGAAATGGGACTGTTTCTACTGTGCTCAACTGTTTAGTATGGGTTCTTACTAAAAGCAGCAGGTACACAAAACATTCCAGTTCAGCGCTCTATTCTGGTTGCTATGGTGAGGCTGCATGGAAATCATCCTTGGAGACAGATGGGGATGATGGTGTTTTAGACATGCTCGCTCGCACAGATCTGTCAAATGTTAAAATATATATTAACTGTTCATGTTGAAAAATCTATATCAATTAATTGCTGTTTATGTATTTAGTTATTGTCAAATCTGCAGTAATTTAGACCAGACAGGTTGTATTACTGAAAAAATTAATAACACACTAAATAAATAATCCTTAAAGGGTGGGAATTGTTGTGTATCAATGGCTTTTTACTGTATTTTAAATATGCATTACTTGCATAACATTGCAGAATAGAAATTTGAACATCAGTAAAACCAGGACATTTTGTTGACAATTTAAAGGTATTCTGGGATGGAAACAAGTGCAATAAAACAAGCGTAAATGTGTATTTAGTAAGTTTTTATTTCAAAATAAGTTTTAAATTTTTTTTTTAACTGAGACCTTATATATTATTATTATTTTAAATTAGATAATTTTTAACCTTAATTTAAATGTTTTAGTCATTTTTCGGATTTTTCATTTAAATATACACTCAAAGGCCACTTTATTAGGTACCAACTGCCCGTTAATGCAAATTTGTAAACAGCCAATCACATGGAAGCATCTCAATGCATTTAGGCTATAGACATGTTCAAGACGATTTGCTGCAGTTGAAACCGAGCATCAGAATGGGAAAGAAAGGTGATTTAAGTGACTTTAAACGTGGCATGGTTGTTGGTGCCAGATGGGCTGGTCTGAGTTTTTAAAAAAACTGCTGATCTAATGGGATTTTCACGCACAACCATCTCTAGGGTTTACAGAGAATGGTCCAACAAAAGAAAATATCCAGTGAGCGGCTGTTCTGTGGGCACAAATGTCTTGTTGATGCCAGAGGTAACAGGAGAATGGAGAGACTGGTCATAAAGCACGAATCATCTCAGACTGGTTTCTTGAACATGACAATGAGTTCACTGTACTCATATGGCCTCTACAGTCATCAGATCTCAATCCAATAGAGCGCCTTTGGGATGTGCTGGAACGGGAGATTCACATCATGAATGTGCAGCCAGCAAATTTGCGGTAACTGAGTGATGCTATCATTTCAATATGGACCAAAATCTCTGAGGAATATTTCCAGTACCTTGTTGAATCTATGTCACGAAGGATTAAGGCAGTTCTGAAGGCAAAAAGGGGTCCAACCTAGTACTATTAAGGTGTCCCTAATAAAGTGGCCAGTGAGTGTATAGATCTATTTTATATCAATATAAATAATTTTTTTGTTATTTCTAATAAACAGTAAATTACTGTGAATTAGAAATCTTGTTTAGCAACTAGCTGAATTAAAAAAAATGTTTTATTTCGTTTTAAGTTTAGTTTTTTTTTTTATATATATGGGTCACTTTAATTTAATTTTAAGGTTAACATGGACCTGGTTTAACAACGAATTAACAAATCATTAACTAAGACTTTTAGCCCATTTTGCTCATTAATAGTTAGTAGTTGGGTTTAGATATTGGAAAGGATTAGGGTTGTATAATAAGATCATACTTTATAAGTAATAATAAACAGGTAATATCTTATAAACAGATAATAAGCTAATAGTGTGAATACTTAAACTAAAGTTTTACCAAAATATGTTTTATTTATTTATAATCAAATTACGTTTTTGCTGTGCTTTTAATAATAATACATGCAAATAGTTTTAGTGTGTTGTATTCAATATTAAAGCAGTCAGTCACAAAAAACACCACATATCAGCATTTCAGGGCTTTAATTGAGCTCTTAAACAAGTCTAGTGTGCTCGGGTGCAAGTACAAGTTTCATAGCAGCAGCTTCTGAACCCAAAACACCTGCTCTCCAGGACAACAGTGATTGTGCTGATAAATGACAGCAGATGCGCTCGATGATGGCTACACATTCTTTTCAGACTGAAATAAAACACACTTTTCCACATCCAGACGGAGTGGAACCTCAGGCAAATTTAAGGGCTCCGTGTTTTTCATTAAGTCAGATGCATGACCAATTCTGTTCAAAAGGTCTCAAGTGACAGAAAAGGGGAATACAGACACAATCTCTTCTGTGTTTTGGCTCTAAATGGTGTTTTGGGTCTGGAGGAATTTCTTGTCGGTATAGAGATGAAAGATTAGATTGAGAGACAAAGGGAAAACACTGCTGTAAACGTGCAAAAGTATGCTCTGCCTGTCTGGACATGTTCAGAAATGTTGTTTTCATCAATTTCATCACAAAATAAGAAAAATATGAAAAATAGAAAAATAATTTTAACAAATAAATATGTGTAAACATATAACAAATATTGCACAAAATGCTACTTAAAATGCAAAACAAGTTCAATATGCATTTACAATATTCAACACACACACACACATCTTGAAATCCATCATTAACACACACACACACACACACAAACTCCGGAAGACAGCAATGTACCTGACTGTTGTATATAGCTGCAAATTTAGAGCCAATATGTTCTAACTGACCTTAAGTTTAATTCTGGTGGTTCGGTTGGTGATGAGGTCACTAAATCAAGCTTATCATTTGTGAAAGACTATGTGCTTCATGCTACAGTGAAATCCACAGAACAATCGGTGATTTCAAATGGTGTACAGTAAATATGACAGAACAATACATTCATGAGACCGGATCAAAAAGCACTTCTAAAAGGTGTACAATCTCATTCATGTATGGCAAATGAAACCTGAAAACTCCAAAAGAGTAACAGAAATAATTCATCTGATGTTCCCCACTAAACCAGTGCTATGTTCAGAGCTAAATCTACCATAAACATGCAGACGTGTGTACATATAGAGAGAAAGTCAATACAGCGCAGCGGGACAGCTGAGATAATACACTTAATATGAATTTAAAAAAACACTTTTTTTTTTGCAAATCAAAAAAAAGTGTCCTGATAAATGTCTCTCAAGTTCACAGCTGCAGACCTAGTACTTTTCCAAAGCACTCAGAAATCAGTCTGGCCATTGATGAAGCTTCTGGATTGTATTTTTATTCAATAGCTTATTATGTCTGGTGATGAACAGAAGACTACACTATTAGAGCCCACACTGCGGTTTTCTTTCTTAGCTTTTTTGTCTTGTTTTCAGATACAAATATTTTCACTTTCTTAAGTCAAAATACAATAATTTAAGAACCAAAAGTCAAGTAGTCTGAAAAAATGTAAGATTTTAAAATTTAAGATAAAAAAACAACAAAACAAAATGCAAACTGTTTGAGATTTTTTTTTTCTTTTAAAAATTAATTTTAAAAGACACACCTAAAATGAAAAAAATGTTTACAGATGACAGCACTGTCAAAAATTCCCCTGTTCACACAAGTAGGGTCTGTCTGCGAACTGCAAGACAGGGACATAACATGAAGGGGCCTCAGAGGCGTAACTTGTAGTACATTAGAGGTGTAACTTGAAGTTATGGAGACATGTTAAAACTATGTTGTTGGCAAGAGGGCGCTGTACATAAATTATCAACATCTACACCTAAACTCAACCATCGCTGTTAATAATGTCTAGACCACAACCCTAAACCCAACCATCATCATTATTAATGTTCACACCTTCGCCATTACACTAGTTTTCCAGTCACACATGAGTACAAGCGCCAAAAAAATAAATAGATAAGGAAAAAAAACATATAGCTGGTCAGTTTAAGATTTTATTCCATAAAACACCTTATAGGCTAGGGGTCTTTTTGCTTATGATCGCCCTTATGTTTCCCTTTTAAATTTAAGGGTGTTGCATAAAATAATCAAGTAGTTTTAATTTTTAAGTGATATTTCTTTGCTGCATCCTCCGAGATGTTTTAATAATGCATAATAATCTTTACAGCTCTGTTAATGCTGCATGCGGCTGGGTTTGTTTTCTTTCTTTATTTTGGAGATAATACAATATTTGAATGCAACAGAAAGACATAAAACTTTACAAAATACGTGTCCAGTTTTGTAGGCTAAACACAATAGTGTCAGATCTAGATAAAATAGCCTAAGTTATATTCATTTAAATAATTACAAATATCGGATATAATAAAATCACATTTATTAACTAAACTAATATAAAACAAAGAAAAGCTATAACAATTTAGGTATATACAATGCAAATAAATTAAACCATTTCAAGCCATTTTAAACTTTCATTTTACAAAGGCCTATCTGAAAAAAAAGATTTTAGATATTTTCTAAAAACAACACTATGATATTAATCAAATCGTGCAAACAGAGCTTTTTTTGGGTGAGTGAAACCATCAGAAACTACCTTCCTCTCTGTCATCCAGTCCTGCAGCACTGCTTTACAAACAGATTGGGAAAAACTGCTTGTAAAAAATGTTATGTCCTTAAATGTTTGCTTTTAGATGACATGGTCAAATTTAAAAATGAGATTTTATAGCTGCTGATCGCATATATTACTTGCTCTTTTGTCCTTAAACAATTTACGGTATCCTTTACTTAAGATCACTGAATAATATGCAACATCCTAATTTATTTTCTTAAATAAAGTGTAATTACCTATTAAGTGTCATATAGCCTAGGGGAAAATTAAAATGTTTTAGGTCTCTCCAGAGCATTTGGGCTGAATGTTTGACACAGTATCTACCGAAAAGAGGATGTTATAAAATACGTTTTATACTGAGTTATTAGCTGTACATTTCTGTGGTTAGTGGTTTTATATTATGAATGGTGCACTGGGTCATCCCTCCGTTAGTGGCAAGACCACTCGATGCACGATGCCAACAGTTGGTTGGCGAGTAAACAAATATAATGAATGAACATACATAGGCCTGTGCGTATAGACATATAATGTAATGCTGTACAGTAACGTGCCATTTGTTTGTTTCGGTTGTCTTCATTTTAATCATTTCCTGATGATGCGATGGTGTGCTTTATCTGCCTGCCTGATTCCTGCTGAACTAGGTGGGTTGTGTGACATTTGATTCGGGGGACGTTCTGGGGGCGGGGTTTGCGTGACACGCTGCGAGCTACTAGCCCGTCAGTGTAAATACGACATGGGCTGTTTCTCAATTGCAAGAACGCAGAGAACGGACTTGCATTCTTGTGAAGACTGGTCTTGCCAGGTCACCTCGGAAGAACGAACTTGGGAGACCGCGAGAACACAGAACGTCCTCTGAGAAATGAGATGCTGCGTTCTTCCTGATGGTCACATGACCTTTACACGTTTTTAACTGAAAATGTAAACTTTCACGCTTCTTCTGTTCTTGCGGTCTTGAGTTTTGGAACTGAACTTTGGTGAATGATGATGACGTTACACGAGAACACGAGGACGCAAGATTGCTAAAGAACGCATATTGAGAAACAGCCATGATTTCGGCCTCACTGCTAATGCTCCCGGGCTACTGGCATGGCACGGTCCAATAAAAGCCCTGGCTCGCACTGGCCCAACAGTGGAAATGCGGCTAATGGGATCTCGGTAGCTGCAAGTTACGCCACTAACTTATTACAAGTTACGCCCCTTCATCTTACACCCCCATCATGCAGTCCGCAGACAGATACACTTGGTTCACACAGATCTATGAAAACAAGATGTACAATGCATGCCAGGCCAGTAGTTGGCAGTGTCATTACATAAAGAAACACAAATGTTTGCATTGTTAGGCCACCAAAATTGTAATTGTTAGGCCAGCAAAATGTAAATGAATTGCCAAAAGGCAAACAAGGTTTTCAATGTTGAACAGAAAATGGTGACATGTAATGCCCCCTTTTGGATCAGTTTGACTTATTATCTTCATACTCAATGCAATTTAGCTTCTTACATAAATGTATCTTGATTTAAGAATGTTTAGATCCTTATATTGAAAACAACTCAAAAAACACTATTAACAAGTTTGTTTTTGCAGTGCAGGAATATATATGTGTGTGTTAAAACTGAACATGGTTTAGACCAGAACAGCATCTGGATTTTGCAAAACCAAGCACCTTTGGTTTATACTGGGTAACTAATCCTTATCATTAATGTATCAGCTCCTTATAAAGATTTACCCTAATGAAAAACAAATCTCATACCAGCCTAAAATGGTCTTAGTATGCCTTCTAGTCCAGTAAATTTGGTCTTTTGGGTGGCTTAAGAGAGGATTCAAGCAAGTCACCACTTAGCCTTCTTGACCAGGATTAAACTAGCTAAGACCAGCTTAGAAACACCTCAAGTAAACCATCTTGGGCTGGTATCAGTAGTTTTTTACTAGAGTATCTAGAACTTCTGCCATTAACCTGAAGGTCGAAGTCAGGGGTGCCTAATCCTGTTCCACGAGATCTTGCCACAGAGTTGAGACGCAACCTTGATTAACCCTCATTAAGTGCTCCTGAAGTTCTGCTTCACATGTGTTTGATCAGGGATGAAGATGAACTTTCCAGGAACAGGACACTAGGCAACCCAGTCTAAAACCAAGTTGGTTTAAATTGTGAGTGACATTAACAAGTTCAGAAGGGTGAAATCAGGAGCAAAACCCTGGTCGCACTTTGTAAGGTGAGTCTCTGGGGTCTGAAGAGAGTGGTCGTGTCCCATCCTTATATTGGCCTTCATCCTGTTGGTCCAAAAGACTGTCATTCACCCAAGGGGAACAGGGGGTTGGCTGCTCCATTGGAGTGGGCAGGACGGCCACACCTCCACCGAACTCCACAGTGGATGGGGTTTCAGTGCTGGATGTGTGAGCAGGAGATTCCCCCCACTGCGATCCACAACGAGCTCGTGGACATGGCCGAGGCCTAGCCAGAAAGTCCAGAGTCTTGGGACGCTCCGGCTGGAAGCGTCGACGTGGTGTAGGTGGGAAGATGAGGTTTGGATCAGGAAGACGGGGCACCTCTGAAGGGTCTTCACTTAAAGTCCACTGAATCACTGCACATACGGCATCAGAAAAAACATCACAAAAGACACTTAGGGTATGAAGAATGTTTAAGGCAAAGCCAGTTCCTGGAGGGCCGCAACCCTGCACAGTTTAGTTTCAACTCTGCTTCAACACGTTAAAGCTGCGGTCACACTGGACTTTTCTCCCCATAGACTTTTATTTATACGCATACGAATGCTTCAGACCAGAAACGCAAAGTTGTTCTTCAAGTTTCGTAGTTCACTGGGATGCAAAATTCAAGCTTGGTGAACTCTGACCTGCGAATCGCATCAACATGACCTCTCTGGACAGAAATCTTAAATATGTACCGATCGCTCACTTTTTTAAATGTCGAATTATCTTGTTTAATCCCGCCCCTTTACGCAGCACCGTACGACAGAAAGTGCACACACAAACTCTAGTGTGACTGCGGCATTACCTGTAGGTTTCAAACAAGCCTGAAGGACTCAATTTCTTTGATAAGGTGTGTTAAATTAGGGTTGGAACTAAACTGTGCAGCTCTCTGGCCCTCCAGGAACTGGTTTTTACACCATTGATTTAAGACATTTACTCTTGTTTTCATGGATTATACCTGGAACAGACACTCCTTACCTCAACTCCAATATCATAAGTAGAAGTAAAAGGGTATAGAGTGCATAGGGCCCCATCTACATGGCAACAAGTTTAGGTAAACCCACAAAAGTTGAATATTGTTTTGGCCTTTTGTCCACATGACACCAGCATTGTTGGGGCCCTAAACAACTTTTGGATAATGAGTTACATAGTGGATAAATCGCAAAACTCTGCCTCTCTCATTGCTGTGTGGATTGTTATAACACCACATTTTGCAAACAATGATGTCACACTACCATATGTCCAGAGAAATAGAGGAGGAACCCCACACATAACAACCTATGTTAGCCATGATTGTGCTGTAGGCACAGCTAACTTTATTAGCAATATTACACAAAACCTGTTCATTCTGTATCAGCTAGACCAGGGATGGGCGACTTCTCTCCTGGCAGGGCCACTGTCCTGCAGAGTTTTGCTGCAGCACTAATCAAACACACCTGAACATGCAAATCAGTGTCCTCAAGATCAATAAAAAGCTATATGCTTATTTTACATGGCCGCCATCGCCATTTTAAAAAACAAAAGGGAGGCTGCAGTGGGGAAGAATCCTGGAAGTATAGGATCAGTTCTGTGAACATTGCAACAACAACATGCTGTGGATTACAATCCTCCAGCTGTTGCCGCGATTTAAAAATGCAGATATGGTGTAACCATCACTTTAATATCATTCCGTTAAGTTTATTTAAACAATTAAAAGCATATTAGGCATCAAACAACATCACAATCTCTTTAAGAGTAATACGCTTAAGTGTCCTAGACTTTAGTTTATGGCACCAGGTAAACACTGTGGGGACACTTCCTTGCTTTAGCCTATGTAACCCGGTGAGCGATAAAACAAGGCAGTCATTTGTAGCACACCCTCGTGTTGTCTGTAATAGTGTTGTCCTGGTACTGAAATTTTAAAAACGATATTTCCCTCTAACATTTAAGCGCTGCTGAGCGTGTTCTTAAACACAGCTAATTTGCCATAGTATTCACCTCTGCTCAACAGAAATGACTGTGATTGGCCATTAAGGTCATCAGTTCACCACCTTTCACAGAGTGCAAACACAGATAGAGGGACACTGGATCGTTTTAAAGCCGCGAAGATCAGTCAAGTTATCAGCGGATTGCTCATCTGTGTTTGCACTCGGTAAACATCAGTGAAGTGCAGTGCAGTGCAGTAAACTGATGACCTCCACGTCCAATCACAGTCATTTCTGGTGAATACTATGGCAAATCAGCTGTGTTTAGGAACGCATTCAACAGTGCTTAAATGTTAGCTGGAAATGTAAGTTTTTTTTTATTTCAGGACCGACTGGTGCCAAAATTCATTATTGTGACAAGTCTAATATAGTGAAAGAATCAGTTCACTAACTTAAGTTTGATGAATGGCATCTAAAACGTGTGTTTGGGATAGAAAACATTAGCTAACTAGTGCCATTTCCCTTAACTTATCTGAAAATTAGGTCTGATATCTCTTTTTATTTTCACTATCTATTCAGAATGGATCTTCAGCTCATTTTTGGAAGGCAGTGAAATTATAAATTTGTGTCACTTTCTCTTCGCTGATAAGATATACAGGTACACAACGTTCCTGTGTGACTCCAGGTGATACTTCCAGGTTGCTTCCCACCGCAGCCTCGATTTCGCTTTTCCGGGACCGAAGTTGCCCATCCCTGAGCTAGACAGCCAGCAGAGACGCATTAACATTTACACACAAGATATTTTTTAACCCACCACTGTTACTCTTACTCAGCAAGCTAAAGGATTTCATGTTCATGCTTACTTAATTCTTCTGTGATTTTAGTGTATCCTGCAGCTCTGTTTTTGTTTGCTCAAACTATTCATGGCCAAAAATATTATTGATCTAATTTTCTTAAAGACTACCTGACCTTGACGTTGAATTTGAAACTGAATTCATATTATATATTTACCATATCTTTCTATGGTAGGAAAAGAGTAGTATGCAGTTAACAATTCATAATTTGTTGTTCAGGACAGTACTGTTGTGTTTTATAATAAATCAACAGCAATCTGTCATTGATGCAGAGGTTTACAAGTGTTTCTCACCTGTAGTTTTGGAGGGGGTAGTTGGGGTGGGGTTGTGGTTGTTATGTGCAGGCGAGCACTTCATTTTAATCGCACCATCTGAAGGTGTGCGATGAAGCCTACAGGTGGCACTGGGCGCTGAGGGCACGTGTGTGGGTGTCAGAGACTGTCGAGGGTGCCTCTTAAAACTCTCCAGGTGGGTGTTGACCAGTGGGTTCAGAGGAGGTGGGGTTTGTCCAGGGAGTGGGGCCGGGGTAGTGGAGGGCCGCAGCACGAGCAGCTCTTCACTGTCAGAGCGCAGGAGAGAACGGGTTGAGTTACAATCAGATACTGAAGAGAGAGACAGGAGTGTGAGGGACGTGGGCAGTGGTGGGGGGCGACGGGGGCTTTCCCTTTTAAAAAGTTTGCGTGTGGGTGGGCTGGCACCACGACTTTGACCCCCAGTACGGTGAAACAGTCCTTCCCATCGTGGACGCACACTCTCTTCTACACGCATCAGGTCCAATAGGTTATGACCCAAACCCACTGCAGCCAGAACTGCCCCACAGCCCAGCAACACCAGCTCTGATCTGCGATTTCCATTGGGACTTCTCCGCGTATAACTGGGGGAAACGTCAGAAGCTGTTCCAGTCGTGCCACTCTCCACGCCGTAACTGTCTGAAGCGGATCCATCCCTGTGGAATGGGATACAGAGGTATGATTGGCCAGGGGAGTCAGCTGACTCTGATGGGAAGCAGCAGTCCTCATTTTCTACAGAGAGAGAGAGTGAGGGGTGGGGGAGAAAGATTTCACAATGTTGCACCATATTCAGCTGTCACAGCTTGTCAGTTACAGGGTGATGTTTTGTGATTTCTAGTTGTATAACCTCCCTTGTTGCTGATATTATGATGTAAACAAAAACACTGACATTTCTATGGCATTTTACCCAAGTTAGATTAATCTATTTTCAGTCAGATGACAGAAATGTCAAAGTTATCCAAATATTACATCAGCATGATGCAACGATGCCAACATAATGTCAGTGTGACACATTTTTAATAGTTTGAATTTGGCTCTGTTCCACAGGATGAATAATTTGAATATGAATTACAAAATGAGACATGCAACAGAAGAAATTCATTTGTCCAACTAATTATTAGTGAATTATTCTCTATTGGATAGAATTCATTTTCTCAATTAATGTGTCTTAGTTCAGTACTATCAAAACAATCATAACAAACAGATTTAGCAATATGGTTTTAAAAATGTCCACCACTATAAGACTTTTAAAAATCTGATTAATTAAATACACTGAGCTTCCAAAGATATACTGTGGTCTTGTGAAATGAAACGACTAATCTGTGTGAGAATCTGAAATTAAACAGGAGCCATGGTCTATTCATTTTCTTTTGCATTTATGTTTTTTTGACTCTCAAAGTGCTGGTTTATATCGACTTGCATTCTAGATATCCCCAAGAACCATGGTTTTAAATCTTTTTAATGTTCTACTGAATTAAAAACGTCCCGTGGGTAAATAAATGAGTATAAAATGTTCATTTTTGAGTGAACTGTTGCTTTAAGTTTAGTCTACCTTTCTTTTACCATTCTTTGCCATCACAATAATGTGAATGCTACAGGGATATAGCTAAATATTCAGGACTGGTCAATAGAGATGGCAAACATCAGGTGTAATTGTTAATGTTACCAGTCTCTGCCAGACTGCACACTCCGGGAACAGCAGGACTGTGTCTGGGGGAACGGCGCAGGTTTGGAGCACTGCAGGAGCGCTGTCGGCTGCCCTCTTTGGGAGTCTTCAAACTGAGTCATAAACACATGCACATGCAGATTCATGACTGTTTAAACAACTGCTGAAGCTTTATGGTTTGTCTAGAAACACACATACACACACCTCTCATCGGCACTGTGTTCTCTTTGCGTTCTCCCTTTTTTGCGTGAAGTTTTCCTGTCCTCCTCTTCATCAAACTGGAATGCAGCATTACGTCCCCATGCCTGACCTCCGACCCCTGGGGTCACTGTCAGTGAAGTGGATATTATGTATTAAAAAAAACTTATATAGAAGCATAGAAAAACATACAGAAAAAAATCTATCAGATACATAAATATACTTACGCTGAATCGCTCGGAGACGTGGTAAAACAGGGGGGCTGTTTGGAGGGGTGTTGTTGCTTCCTAATAGGCTCCGCCTCCTGTCCAAAGAAGGAGATGCTTGGACTGTGATTTTATGCTGGAAATCTGAAACGCAAACATATTGTTAGAAACACAAACATTTCCAAGTCATTGCATATACTTCCACACAAGTGATTCCACAATGCATTGCAGAAAAAAACATATAATCCTAAGCTTTAAAATGATTGGGGGAGAAATGATTTACATATATATATATTAAATAGCATATACAACACTCTAAACACTTTAAAAATGCCGGGTTAATTAAAAATAATTTAATTAATAGGACCACATTTAACCCAATGTTTTTAAATATATTTAAAATATAATAAAATATAATAAAGCCTTGTCCATCTTGTTTCATGGTGACACACTGACACACTATATATATACTTGATTCTTTTTATCAAATTTATTTCACCTTCTAATGACATCTCCTTTCTGATGACATGTTTACTGATGCAAGGGCTGGACAAACTGTCAATCACATGAGATTGACCAATAGCAAACCACAATGTCCAGTCAATACTTAACAGATAAAAGGAAGTCCTGCCATATACTTGGATATACACTCACATTGTTAGGTACCCCTGTCCAACTGTTTGTTAACGCAAATTTCTAATCAGCCAATCACATGGCATCAACCCAATGTATTTAAGCATGTAGACATGGTCAAGACGATTAGCTGCAGTTCAATCAGTGATTTAGTGATACTACTACTAAGGTGATTTAGGTGACTTTGAACGTGGCATGGTTGTTGTTGCCAGACGGGCTGGTCTGACTATTTCAGAAACTGCTGATCTTCTGGGATATTCATGCACAACCATCACTAGGGTTTACAGAGAATGGTCAGAAAAAGAGAAAATATCCAGTCAGCAGCAGTTCTGTGGCTGCAAATTCCTTGTTGATGCCAGAGATCTGAGGAGAATGGTTAGATTGGTTCGACCTGATAGAAAGGCAACAGTAACTCAAACAACCACTCATTACAACCAAGGTATGCAGAAGAGCATCTCTGAACACACAACCTTGAGGCAGACGGGCTACAGCAGCAGAAGACCACACCAGGTGTCATTCCTGTCAGCTAAGAACAGGAAACTGAGGCTACCATTCACACAGACTAAATTGGACAATAGAAGTTTGAAAAAGTGTTGCCTGGTCTGATGAGTCTTGATTTCTGCTGCGAAATTTGAATGGTAGGGTCAGAATTTAGCATTAACAACATGAAAGCATGGATCCTTTCTGTTTTGTATCAACGGTTCAGACTGGTGGTGGTGGTCTAATGGCGTGGGGGATATTTTCTTGGCACACTTTGGGCCCATTACTACTAATTGAGCATCGTCTCAATGCCACAGCCTACCTGAGTATTGTTGCTGACCATGTCTATCCCTTTATGACCACAGTGTATCCATCTTTTGATGGCTAATTCCAGCAGGATAACGCACCATGTCATAAAGTGCAAATCATCTTAGACTGGTTTCTTGAAAATGACAATGATTTCACTGTAATCAAAGATCTCAATTCAATCAGTCACCAGATCTTAATCCAATAGAGCACCTTTGGGATGTAGTGGATGCATCATGGATGTGCAGCCGACAAATCTGCAGCAACTTCGTGATGCTATCATGTCAATATGGACCAAAATCTCTGAGGAATATTTCCAGTACCTTGTTGAATCTATGTCAGGAAGTATTAAGGCAGTTCTGAAGGCAAAAGGGTTTCAACTTGGTACTAGTAAGGTGTACCTAATAAAGTAGGCAGTGAATGTATATTACATAGAGAACAAAAGACACTCGCAACTTCCATTTTCTGGTAACTTTAACAAAATACTAACCAGAAGGCAGGCTGATGCGGTTCCCATCCCGCAGTTTAAGTCGACTGCGCCGGAACTTTCCGTGTCGGTGCTGCACTCGTGGTTTCTCCTGGTACAGCTGGTGAATGATGACGTTGAGCTCTCGTTCCAGGATGTGAATTTCTCTCTCTGCCAGCTCTTGCTCTCGCCGCCGTAAAGCCTCCTCCTGGTACTTCTGCTGAAGAGCTGCACGACTCAGTTCCTCCTCCCAGGATCTCAACTCCTACAGCAAGAAAGACAACTTGAGAGATCCAGCTTACTCATCATTCTGCTTTGCGTCGTGTGGAGAATCTGGTATATTCATCTGGGACATGTCCATTAAGGAGCATTACTGTGGAGCGTCCATTAATGAGCATATTGAGTTTGACTCCACCACATCAATGAGACAAGTTTAGGTTTATTTAACAGCTATTTTAATGTTTTGAAAAAAGTTCTGCTCACCAAAGTTATATTTGTTTACTCAAAAATTAAATACAAACAGTAATACAGTGAAATTTTATTTCAATTAAATCTTGAGTTATGCAATATTAGCCAAAGAAAAAAAAAAGAATTTACATGGACTTTAATGAACAGAATAATAGCATGCAGTTGTGTTTTGCATAATATTACAATTGTTTGAGCTTAAATATATTTTTTTATTAATTTAACAGCCATTAAGTGAGCAACAATGGATAATTTACCTTAGAGTTTGAAAATAAACCGCAACAAGTGAGTCTAACACAGTATTTGAATGGTCATTTTGTAGCTAAAGCTCTTGAAATTTCCTGGCATGTTTACGTTAGTTAACAGGTACAGTATGGGGATTGCATTTGACATAAGTGACTGCCAGTTGACAAGTGTGAAAGAAATGAAATAGTATGAAAAAAAACCTAATCATAACAATATAGACAAAACTTGTGACACACTCACTGTCCTTTTGCTTAGTCCATGAATTTCAGGTGTTGCCACAATAGAATGAACCACCAATTACATGGTTTTTTTTTACACATTGTGAAACAGAAAAATTACAATTATAATCAATATAAACTAAACTTAAATCTAACCCTAAGTAAATTTACTACCCTTTTGTTACGTTCGGGATAATAAACATCCACTAAATTGAACAGCTGTAAAAATGCATCAGATGAATTATTTTTTCAAAAATTTTCAACCTCCTAATCAAAACTACTAAATTACTTAGAAAATTACAAGATTTTAACTCTTTAATTGCCAAGTTCATAAATGATGTCACTGATTTGGTGAAAAAACACACAAAATTATAATATAATTATATTATTATTTTCAATACAAAAAATAGTTGTGGACTGGATTTTTTTATTTACCTTTTATCACAATCTTGCACATGTGAACGATTAGTAACAACATTGGCTTTCATGCATAGTTAGATTTTCATTTTTTCTCCCTAATTTACTGTTGGTGGCTGTTTTTGCCCCATTGACCTCCATTATAACCACATTTGATGGTGCATAAATACCAAGCGGCAACCTCCCGCTTTCCCTCGGGAAGCCCATATGGAAGTAACTGAAACTGCAATTCATCGAAATTCCGCTAGTCCTGGCTCCATAATAGAGCAAATTTCGATTGAGCTCACTGTTAAAATGGCCAACTTTACAGCAGAAAAAAAAGGTGTTTACAGCCTGGAACGATTTCAAGAACGAAGAACAATCAAAGAACAAAGAACGATTTTGGTTCATATGGCTAATATTACCCTTCATGACAACTGTGAGGGGGGTGAATTTTTTTTATAACTCATCCATTTCCTTTATATTAGGTTATATTATTTTTGCATAATTAAGGGCGTGGCCACTTGAGTGACAGCTAGCTCTCGCTGGTCACCGTCATGTCACCTCAGCTGATTAGCCGCTGATCTCGGCGTATACATCGTATTTTTTTGTTTTGTTTTATGTGGCTTTACACAGTCAGTTGCCTTTTGGAATTATTTCTTACAATTATCAGATGATATGGCATGCTGTGTGCACTTAATTGTGCTCAGAAACCATTCACATGGCCTCCGTTTCCCAGGTTAGTGAAATTATATGCTTATATACCATCTCTATAAATGTATTTGTTTTATTTAAGATCATTTATCATTTATAATGTTCTTTAGGCCTGTAATGCACTCCAGAATCTGACAGATTTATTAGCTGTAGGCTCTAGAACAGTCGTCTGAAGCGTTGTCATACAGTGTTCTGCCTGGATTTCATCAATAGTCCTGCATTTACTAACACAGACTATATCCGAAGTGTTTGGAAGTAATTTGCACTTTCCTCCTGTTGAAAAACGCCATAAGAACGATGCTTATAATAGCTCAATTTGTAATACATTGAGCCACTAAGCATTGTGCTTATGACGTTGCTTATGAAACAGTGTTTTTAAAAGTCTAAACACTTTATTGATATAGTATACAACCAAGCACATGTGGTCAGAACACAAACGAGTCGCAGGTAATAAAGTATTAAGTGTTTCTCATGCGTCTGTAGCTCCGCTCACGCTCCGCCTCTTTGCCCTTGTATGGTATGCCCCGGTTGGTGCGATGACACGGTAACAAAATGGTGACGGTTGGCCACGCCTACTGGTAGGTTCTTTTGGGTTCTTCATAAACCTATGGGTGACGTCACGGATACTATGTCCATATCTTTTACAGTCTATGATAAATACACAGTCTTTGTTTTTGTTTACTTCATGTAGTTCTGAGAGCTGAGATGCATATTTTGATTTTCTCAGACACAACAAGGTAAGTGCGTAAAGGTCATTCTCACACTCTCAGACACATGAACACACGTTAATTTGCTGTTATACTCCATATAAACTCCAGA
Organism: Danio tinwini; assembly: GCA_903798205.1. Taxonomy (NCBI): domain Eukaryota; kingdom Metazoa; phylum Chordata; class Actinopteri; order Cypriniformes; family Danionidae; genus Danio; species Danio tinwini. The sequence goes on along the minus strand of CAIGQZ010001313.1, from coordinate 5,124,349 downwards.
ATTTAAGCTTTTTTGCACAAGCCTTTCTAAAAAGTTAGTGGTGCAAACTGATGATCAACAGTAAAAAATTACAAATTTTGCTTCTTCCCTACAGGGAAAACCTCCAACAATCAGAAATGCATGATTATATGGTGTCATGGTTTTGCAATAAAAAAAATGTGGTTATAATGGAAGTCAATGGGGCAAAAACAACCACAAACAGTAAATTAGGGGGGAAAATGAAAATCAATCTAAAACAAAGGCAATGTTGATTCACATATCAAGACTTTGATAAAAGGTAAAAAATCCAGCCCACAATTACTTTTTATATTGAAAATACGTTGTTTTGTGTGCTTTTTTTCACCAAATCAGTGAGATCATTTATGAATTTGGCAATTAAAGAGTTCAAATCCTGTCATTTTCTAAGCAATTTACTAGTTTTGATCAGGAGTGAGGTTAATTAACAGATTTATGCAGTTGAAGTGTCTAAGTTTCACATGAGTTTCAGTGTCTGGAATGCAAGTTTTAAAATTCCATGATATTCCAGAAATTCCATGACCCGTGAGACCCCTGCAGTATTAATAGATTTCTATACCTCACAATGCCTATAGTATGTTCTGATGAGTGTGTTTTTGAGAGCATGTAAACCTTCTCTTTGGCCCTGAGCTGGTCGAACATCTCCTGAACCTCCAGCTTCCAGTCATCCTGCAACGACTGGAATGATTCTGCGGGCATTTCAAAGAAGCCGGACTCCTCGATGGCTGTCAGCTGGTCAAGGATACTGGTGAATGGGGGTCGCGAGTGAGGGTCCACATTCCAGCAGTCTACAGCAAGTGACACAAACAAACACCACACACAGACACACACACAGCTGAAATGAGTGACTGAAGCCTGCTATATACTACACAGTCATCTTAGAACAATACAAACACAGAGTACCATACAATGAATGTATGCAACCACAGCGGGTAGATTTTTATGATGATATGATTTGTTTTGTTATGATTTGTCATGTCTGGAGGGATAGTAAATGATCATTGAACTTTTATTTAGTTCTGCAGAAAAATAATTTCTAAAGTGCCCCTATTATGCTGTTTTTAAGGTTCTGAGTTTTATTTTTTTAAGTCTCCTGCAATTCTAATTTATATGGACATTTTGTAAGCAACTCATCTATCAAACCCCACACAGTAAGAAGACGCATTATATTAACAACTGGATTAACAGGCAATGTAGAAAACAAATTGAACAGTAGTATTTTAGTAAGGCAACCACTTGCTCGCCCATGTTTGAACATGCTTGTTTATGTAAAAATACATGCAAACATGACATGACAAAATTGTATGAAATACTTCCCAATTAAAAGGACAGTTCACCCTAAAATTAAAATGTACTCACTATTTACTCAACTCAAATGGTTCCACACATTTGTGAGTTTCCTTTCTCTGAAGATATTTTGATACTGGTAAGAACAGTGCTTAATTTGTGAATTGCGGGGTCCCTGAACAGATCGGGGTAACGGATCCGGGGTGGTTGTGTTGGGGGTTGGGTGGATGGCGAAGGGGTGTCGCAGACGAAAGTGAAGAGGGTTGGGGAGTCACGGAAGAAAGTGAAAGTCAACAGCGGATGGGGATAAGGAAGATCAGATTTCAGAGGTTCCGGATCCGGATCTGGCGTGTTCCGGCACAAGTTTAGCCCTGGGTAAGAAACTTGTAACCTTTGACTTCCACAGTAGGAAAAAACAATGGTTTTTAAAATATTCCTTTTTTTGTTCAACAGAAAAAAGAAACTCAACCAGATCTGTAACAAGTAAAGTGTGAGTAAATAATGACAGAATTTTGAGTTTTGGGTGAACTATCCCTTTAATGTTATTATGTTCTTTCGGATATTAATAAAGCACTGTTGTTGTCAAGTATTCGTTCGCACTGAGTGAATAGCATGAGTATACATTTTTTATTATTGTCCCTCATAACCAGTACTTTCAAGCTTACAATCAAATCCTAATTGTTATAAACCAGTTTGAAACAACCTACACAAATCTCAAGTCAAAATACACCTTCACTTTCTCATTTTCCAAGCAAAAATTTGTGTGTGACCAGGAGAAAATGAATGTGTGCAAGCTCTGAGGTAAGAGTTAAAGGGGTCACACACCTGATATGCCGCTCGGTGGCGCGCAGCACCACTCCACGCAGTGCCATGTATTTTACAATTCTGAGCATAGTTTTTTTTTTATCAGAGTACACACACCGGCGCCACAAGTTGGCGGCTGTCCGCAGCACCCAGCTACGACTGAGCGGCGCATCTGGTGTGCAATGCCCTTTAGGGTTATCTCTATTCTATACCTGCCCTTTCCAAGAGCCTAGTCTGCTCTGATTGGTCAGATGGTCCAGTCTATTGTGATTGGTCTATTGCTTATGTGTGTGTCAGTACCAATGCTCTTTAGTTCCCACAGTGATTGCTACTAAACTCCATTTGAAATCAGTTAGAATTTTAGATTTTTGAAAACCTTTTACATTCACACAGAAAAGTAACAATAGACAAAGCATGGCTGGTTCCTATTCAAAAAAGCATAAAAGAAGCACTGAGTTAAAAGAATAGTTCACTCAACAACAAAAAAAAATCTGTCATCATTTACTCACCCTTTACTTGTTCCAAACCTGTTTGACTTTCTTTTGTTAAACACAAAGAAGATATTTTGAAGAAAGCTGGAAACCTGTAACCATTGACTTCCATAGTATTGCTTTTCATACTATAAAAAGTCAATGGTTACAGGTTTTCAGCTTTCTTCAAAATATCTTCTTTTGTGTGTTAACAAAATAAAGAAACTCAAAAAGGTTTGTAACCACTTGAGATTGAGTACAAAATTGGTCATTTTTCATTTTGGCGTCACCTATCCTTTTAACACAGAGTGCTTCAGTATATGAGAATTTCTTGCCTTCCATCAGCCGGGCGAACGGCTCAGGACAGGTGGAGGGAATAGGCAGGGACAGTTTATTCATGGCCACACCGTAAGCCACCGCCAGACCATCAATACCACGAAACGGCACCTCTCCTGTCAGCAGCTCCCACAACAAAACCCCGTAACTGAGAGAAAGAGACAGACAGACAGACAGACAGACAGACAGATAGAGACTCTGCAGTTTAAACAAGACTATCCACAACGACAAGCTGTCACCAACAGTATGTGTGCAGGAACGAGCAGAATCCTACACAGAAACACTACAAATGGATGACAGCTATTGTGAAAACAGAAAATCTCTCTATTATCATTTCAAAGTGAGCCTTTGCAGTGTCATGTACTTTAAAATGTAAAAAAAGCGCTTCAGTGGATAAATGGGCAAGAGATGTTGACAACATTTGCAGAAATACATCGGCAACGGTTTGGTAATATTGAAATCTGCTGCATGCGATAAATATGCAGATTTCCAGATCTAGTTAGGGCTGTACATGCAATATGATGATATATATTGTATGGACAAAATAAAAAGTCTATAGTTTCATATTAAGCCCTATTATTTATTTAGTGGTCACAAAATACATCATTTTTTAAAAATAAATTATATGAGTGAAATAGTACACGCCATTAACGGGATGCAAACAGAAACATGAATAACAGCATCTTGAAAAAGTTGTAATCTTGAAAGTACAATGTTTATATTTTGCATTAACTTAGAAACTATATAGATTTTTTTATAACTAATAATTATAAATGATAATTATTTTTAATCAACAATTTTCCTTAAAGTTCTAAATAAAGTGAGAAATATGATCACATATGAATGAGTAATTATAAATCTAAGAATATACTTAAAAATGTAAATAAGAAATTATTCTTAACATGTGGTCAATATATATAAACTATTAATTGGTTGAATTTACAGAAATTGTACAATATCGTGATATATACCGTTATCAGGATATGAGATGACTTATTTTGTGATATAAAATTTTTGTCATATCGCCCAGCCCAGGCTCTAATTATAAAATAATAAACCTCATACACAATGCTATGGAGCCAGATCAGACTAAAAAATATTACATTTACAAAAATAAAATAAAATCCAATTCATAAATTCAAAACACGATTCATAAATATAAAATATAATTTGTGAATTCTCAAGTAAAAATGATAAATATTTCCGCAAATGTATAGGATTTTTGCATTTATGAATAGTGTTTTAAATGTTTTGAAGTCACGAATTTTATTGGTGTATTTATGAATTGTGTTTTGAATTCAAAAATTGGATTTATGTATTATTGAATAGTGTATTGAGAGTTTTTAAGTTACGAATTGGCTTGGTTTATTAATGAAATGCATTTTGAATTCATAAATTAGATCTGTGTATTTATGAATTGTGTTTTGAATTCATGAATTTGATCTATGTATTTATGAATTGTGTTTTGATTTTACAAATTGGATTTGTGTATTCACAGTATGAATTGTGTTTTAAGTGTTTTGAAGTTACGAATTTGATTGGTGTATTTATGAATTGTGTTTTGAATTCACAAATTGGATCTGTGTATTTAAAAATTGTGTTTTGGAGTTACGAATTGGATCTATGTATTTATAGACTGTTTTAATTTTACAAATTGGATTTTTGCATTTATGAAAAGTGTTTTAAGTGTTTTGAAGTTATGAATTGAATTGGTGTATTTATGAATTGTGTTTTGAATTCACAAATTGGATTTATGTATAAATGAAATGTGTTTTGATTTTGCGAATTGTATTGGTGGATTTATGAATTGTGTTTTGAATTTATGAATTGTATTTATGTAATTATGAACTGTGTTTTGATTTTACTAATTGGATCTATAGGCGACGCAGTGGCGCAGTAGGTAGTGCTGTCGCCTCACAGCAAGAAGGTCGCTGGTTCGAGCCTTGGCTGGGTCAGTTGGCGTTTCTGTGTGGAGTTTGCATGTTCTCCCTGCGTTCGCGTGGTTTTCCTCCGGGTACTCTGGTTTCCCCCACAGTCCAAAGACATGTGGTACAGATGAATTGGGTAGGCTAAATTGTCCATAGTGTATGAGTGTGAATGAGTGTGTGTGAATGTTTCCCAGAGATGGGTTGAGGCTGGAAGGGCATCTGCTGCGTAAAACACATGCTGGATAAGTTGGCGGTTCATTCCTCTGTGGCGACCCCAGATTAATTAAGGGACTAAGCCGAAAAGAAAATGAATAATTGGATTCTAAATGGTTAGAATTAGAAATGTGAATTGTGCTGTGCGTGTGTGTTCTTTTTCTAAATGTATTATTTTTGAGAGTGATCTGGCTCCATACAATGCAATGCAATGCATTGCAATCACATCTTGTAAATGTAGGAAGGGAACAAAGTATCCAAAGGACCACAGCTCTGACACAAATTGAACAGTTTGCTATTTTTATCTCTTTACTATTCATCCCTCCCCTTCTGCACTCTGTAATCAGGACTTGTGGTGGAAAGCAAAATTCAGACATTAATAACAGCACCAAACAACACATCAACCAGCCTCAGAAACTGGGCTAATGACACCACTGGTTTGTTACCATGGCAACCAAAACCTTCACTTGATGCTGCCATCTGTGACCTATAGTATGGCCAACTAAACTCCAGCAAAATGTGGCTCTGCAATTTGTGCTAAAATTATGCTTTGCTCAGATTATGTTTATTTTAAAATTAAAATACTGTGTATGGGTCAAGTTTTGGTCAAAAACAACATTGACTTTTTTCCTCTCAACCAAAGAAAAATATAGCAATCCTACATTGTTACTGTGATTTACTGAAGTAAACCCAGTAAATTGTCCTTTCAATGTAACACTAGTTTATATAAACCAGAAAGTGTATTTATAAGAAAATTGTTTGATGGCACATGAAAAGATTGTATTTAAGGATCACAGTACAGCCTCGAAATACTAATTAATTGTAATTGTCACTTTTTAAACAACTTCAAAATACTAGATTTACATGCTTGTAGAGCAATACATTTTTATTCATTTAAAATGTAGTATGATCATTTATTGCTTAATATAGCTGCTGCTTAGAATATTTTATTCATTCATTCAATTTCCTTCAGGTTAGTCCCTTTATTAATCAGGGGTTGCCACAGCGAAATGAACCGCCAACTTATCCAGCATATGTTTTCCGCAGTGGATGCCCTTCCAGCCTCAATCCAGCACTGAGAAACACCCATACACTATACACTTTTGCATTCACACACATACACTATAGCCAATTTAGCTCATTCGATTCACCTATAGCGCATGTCTTTGGACTGTGGGGGAAACCCGAGCACCCGAAGGAAACCCACGTGAACACAGAGAGAACATGCAAACTCCACACAGAAATGCCAACTGACCCAGCCGGGACTCAAACCAGTGACCTTCTTGCTGTGAGGCGACAGTGCTACCCACTGAGTCACACAGTGCTCACCATGTCGCCCTCTTAGAATTTTTAAAAACTGAAAATTTAAATAGAAATGTTTGTGTTTATTTAATATAAATACAGCTTTTTACGATCAACATTTGAAAATCTGGAATTTGAGGCTGTACTTTATCATATATTTAAATTTTCGCCAGTTCTGGTTTGTGTGCAATTTTTTTGTGAGAGTTTTTGAGCATGTTTAGACCCTCAAATAACTTAAATATAAAAAATAAAAAATATATAATAATAAACAGAGCAATTCCAATAGGGCCTACGCACCATTCCAGTGCTTGGACCCTAATAAAGACTCATTAGTAAATATCAATAGTGTCAAATAGCTACATTTGTTACAGAAGTTCTTATGTTAATGTTAGTTTTAAAATAAAACTGACCTTTATTAGTTTTTAGCTCCATTAAATAAAACAGTTAGGACTTTTAATTTGAATAAGTTATTAAATTAAAATTAACATTACCCAAGATTAATAAATGCTTTACCATTCATTCAGTCATTTATTCATTTTCCTTCAGCTTAATCTCTATTGCAGAGGTCGCCACAGGGGAATGATGAAAACAGCATATGTTTTACACAGGGGATGCCCTTCCTGCCCCAACCCATTACTGGAAAAACACACGAAGGAAACCAACACCAACAAGGGGAGAACATGCAAACTCCACATAGAAATGCCAACTGGCCCAGCCAGGACTCGAATCAGCGACCTTCTTGCTGTGAGGCGACAGTGCTAACCACTAAGTCACCGTGCCACCCATTACATGCTTTACACGTAGTTTTTATTGCTAACTACGATACAATCTGGAATATGAGGGTGCAAAAAAAATCTAAATACTGGGAAAATTGCATTTACAGTTGTTTAAATTAAGCTCTTAGCATTAGCAATGCACATTACTGATATTTTTTTTTGTTTACATTAATTTACATTATGAAATGTACATAAAATCTTACATAAAATTTAATGTACATAAAATCTACATTATGAAAACCACAAAACCCTGGTTTTGTGGTCCAGGGTCACATTTGTAGAAAACACCAGGTCTACACAGACACGCACGCACACACACACACACACACACACACACACACACAAAGACACACAAACCCTCTTCCTGATGCTCACCTCCACACATCACTGCCTTTGGAGAAGGTGGATGATCGGATGACCTCAGGTGCCATCCAGGCGTATGTGCCTGCTGCACTCATCTTCGTAGTTCGATGCCACTCACGAGCCAAACCGAAATCTGTCACCTTCAGAGTCTTGTTGCTCAGATCATCGTTCTCTACACGCTCCAGGATCAGAACTGTGAAGCAGAGGTAAATTCAGGAGTGAGGATTGAAGATTTGATTGACTTGTAGAAGTGCTCAATAGCCTTCACTGTAACAACTCAAAACCACTTTTCTTTTCTTGTTGCGATAATTGCTGAAACTGTTATCCTGATATACTGTTTATCAGGATACTGACATAAGCGGAAAAAATAATAAAGAAATAATTTTTTGGTCACTGTTTTAGCTATGCTACGTTTGTTAGCTATGTTTCCATCCACCTATTTTTATGCGCATTTTGGATATGCGCATAAAAAATCAGTTGATGGAAATGCCAAGGTGCGCATACATTTTGAAATTGCGCATAAAAAACATTTGCACATAACTGAGTACGATAAACTTTTTATTCGATAGGAAAAGATGCACATAAACTACGATGAAAACACTTTTACCGCACAAATTCCACTATGCACATTAAAATGTAATTTTGTTATAAGAGATCACGTGATGATAAAAATGTGTGTAAATGGACAAACCAGCAGGCTGAGCACACTGTAAAACATCTGAAATGTTGTTTTTGTCATTATAAAATGCCTTACTGTTTAAGTATTAGTGTTATTATATTATTAATGACATCCAGAATCAAGAGCGTCTGTGCTCTGCGTCTGACACCTTCAAACACCACCGCACGTTCACTGCGTGTCAGGATTGCCTTCTGAGGCGCAAGTCATTTATTAGATGAAGAAAAGATTAACGCAGCTTCTCCTACTGCAGCAAATTCCGTTTATACTGTTGATATTTGGCGCCAGTTAATCAGGAAGTGACGATTTTGTTCTCTTTGACTCGTTGGATGAACTCACGCTTTATTCGCACGTCTTTTATGCAATATTCCAGTTTTGCGCATAAAGTTCATTTGCGTTTTGGGATGGAAACATAGCTACTGTGCTGTTCATCTGACACAGCCGAGGCGGAGATTGAGGCTCACTCTGGAACGGTGAGTGGGGGGAACTAGTTTTAAAGTCACAGGCCACAAAAACAGCTACATTGTGTTCAGAGCAGAAAATCCAACTTTCTAAAAGCTATAATAAATAATCTGATGGGTGTTTTGAGCTGAAACTTTACAGACACATTCTGGAATCTTTACTTATCTTAAATCTTAAAAAATAGGTAAAATAGGTGCCCTTTAAAACTCTGTGTTACATTTTACCCCACATTACTTTGTTCCCCACGCTGCCCTCTAGTGTTTACAAACAAAAGGTTTATAAAGAATCTGAATATTTTCAATCAATTTCTCGGCCATGTTACATTAACATGATTATGTTAGATAATAAATAGACTTATGTTTTCCAGTAGTTCGTGTTGTGATCAATGTTTTTTCTACAATCTGAAGATTTTTAAAAGGCACTCTAAAAGTTTCAATAATAAATACTGTAATTCTTCACATATTTTAAAGTTCCCACAATAACAATCTCATGCATATTCATTATCACAATACTATTCTTGAATCATATCTAGTCATGCTTGGAGGTGCAGTCCAATATCAGAGTTTGTTTCTTGATTTGTATCACAGTTTGCGCTGATAAATTTAGCTGACTTTGTTTTTCAACACAGCACAACCAATGAAACGCTTAGAGACTTATCTTTGAACTACAGCGTCCAATGGTCTGCAAGGTCCTATGCTAATCATGTCTGAGTGGCCAATGAGAGGCAAGGAGATGTTTCGATCAGCCAATCAAGTGGCGGAAAGTGAAGGTGAGTGCAAATCCTCTGTAATAAGCTTTGGGTTTAAAGGATCCAATCAGACAAGTCAACTGCCAAACACAGGATTACAAACCACTTACACACTCAGAGAGCCAAAACATGAGTCCACACAACACACACTAATACACTCTCACCATGCACAATACTGTACACAACCACATAAGAAAAGCACCCTACTGTTTGAAACCACTGCAAAAGGTTCTTGGGGAAAATTTAAGTTTAATTTTAGTTGGCATGTTAATTTCAGACTTTATAAATATTAAAATATACACTGGAGATATAAGATCTTAATATATAATAAATATATTTAATCAATATACAGTCAAGCCCGTACTTATTCATACCCTTGGCAAATTAAGGCTTAAAGTTGTTGTGCAAATGTAAATAAGCTGTGAAATATTTTTTTTTACAATGATGCCTCTTGTACATCGTTTTCTTATCTTTTGGGAAAAGCCTGTGTCATTTCCTGTCAAAGAAAACTTGATGGTTGAATAAGGCAAAATTTGCCAGGGGTATGAATAATTTTAGGGTTGACTGCATATTTATATATAAAATTAGAAAATTGTTCTAATAATTAATGGAATAAAAATAAGCAGGTCATATTTTAATAGCTTTTAACAACATACATGCAAATACAATAACATTGAATTAAAATATAAACCAATATTTAGTTTTGAAAATTAAATAGATGCTTTTTTATCAGTAGTTCTCAACCAAGGGGCCTCACGATTACTCACATTAAACAGAAAAATCATTCAAATAAGTTTCAGCAATCAACAAAACACTTTTCGTCTGGATTCTCTGAAGCTTGGAAAACATGAATACACGAGGAATTAAAAATAAATGTGTTATTTTTAGAGCCAGAAAACCCTTGTTGATGTTAACTGTTAATGACATGTGGATGCCATAAGTAGAAGTTGAGTAAAAATGTTGGTTTGTTTATTTTTAATCAAACAAAAAACAGTAAATTACAAACATGTGGAAATGTTCTGGCACCAAACAGTCAAGAACAGTGTACAGACAGATAAGCATATACAAATATATGCTTGATATATATGATACAATATTTTTTAAGAATTTCATATTATTCATATTAATATTATTCATATTCATATTATTTCAGGGAAACAAAGCGTCAAGTTACATTTTCACTGTCTTACTGCTTTCTTCACATGGCCTGATTGCTAGGCCATACATTATCTCAGCATCTATAGTACTAAGGTAATGTATTTTTGGATAAGAAACCAGCATGTCCACTCTGCTTGGACACTCAAAAATACTTTTGTATTTCAAGTTATTGTACAGCCCTAATATATAGAGTTAAAGTCAGAATTATTAGCCCTCTGAATTTCAATCAGCCCCCCTGTATATTTTTCCCATTTGTTGTTTAATGAAAAGTAGATTTTTTTCAACACATTTCTAAACATCATTGTTTTATTAACTCATTTCTAATAACTGATTTATTTTATATTTGCCATAATGACAGTAAATAATACTTCACTAGTTATTTTTCAAGATGCTAGTATTCATCTTAAAGTGACATTTAAAGGCTTAACTAGGTTAATTAGGTTAACTAGGCAAGCTAGGGTAATTATTTGTATATTGATAGTTTGTTCTGTAGACAATCAAAAAAATATTGCTTAAGAGGGTTAATAATACTGACCTTAAAATAGTTTTTATTTTTTAATTAAGAAAACTGCTTTTATTCTAGCTGAAATAAAACAAATAAGACTTTCTCCAGAAGAAAAAATATTATAGGAAATACTGTGAAAAATTCCTTGCTCTGTTAAACATCATTTGGGAAATATTTAAAAAAGAAAAAAAATATCATAATATATATATATATATATATATATATATATCACACGAATAGCAGTGCGATGTGGTGGGAGGCGTGCGTTAGTGTCCCACCAGTGCTGATATACAGCCATATTGCACAGCTACTTGTGTCATATTGCATTTATACAACAGTTCGATGACACAATCGTGTATATAACAAATAAAATCAAACCCTTTTGTATCAGGAACTACTTTCTTCCGCCATTCATTCACATCTGCAGCTGACGTCAGAACAGCAGAATCCGTTACTAATTCACCAACGTCACTTTAAAGCTAGTATTTAAATGATTTTCTAGCATAATGTCTAAATTGAAGACAAAACAGGTGATTTTGCTGACATTTTAAGATTATAAGGCTGAACGTGACATGAAATGCCATCAGTCTACAGAGATTGGGGTGTCAAAATTAATTGTTTCTTCAGTGCACCTCGATGCAGATATGGACAATTCGGTATCGGTTCAGTAATAATCATAACCGGTTATTATGTACTGACGTTATTTATCTCATATGCGCTATGAGGCAAGCGTGAATATTTAAAACGCTCCAACTACTGCCGGATCTGTGCACAATTTCACTGCGTGTGTGCACAATTTCACTGCGTGTGTGTTTGCTGGACAGTGTTTCACTGACACTTAAAGCAGAAGCCCCTATTTCACTGCGATTGAGAGAATTAAAGCAAACTCCATTTCTCTCTCTCACTGTGGCCCATTTGACCTGCTGGCGTGACTTTTTCTCTCCTCTCGGCTATTACAGCGATACTTCTGGATACAGACACAAGCACGTGCCTGCAGAGTTTTCTCCACCGTGTCTATCATGGATCAGCTTTGATCGCTGCTGCCGTTATTGCTGCCGTTTATCAGTGTCACTCATCTGTAAAGAGCACCAGCGTGTAAAAGCCAATTGCAGTCCTTTCTGTTGAGAACTTGGTAGACAAGGCTCAGAAAGTGAGCGGGATATTTATATTTGTTTATTTGCTATAAATGCTCATGTTGTTTAAAGGTACCGTTTATATATCGGACTGTTTGTATTAAAGAACAAAATTGTATTACAAATAGTATATAATTATAAATATATATATTTTAATACAAGAATTGCTGTGCTGTGAAAAAAATTTAAAACTGTGTATGGAAAGCATCGTTAATGCACCATGATGCATCGAGATATTGAATTGAACGGAAAGATGGCATAATAATCGTAACTGAACCGAACCGTGAGACCAGTGTAGGTTCACACCTCTAACAGAGATATCTCCTTACAGTATTACAGTCTATTACAATCTACAGTATTTCTCTGTTGCAATCAGGACATCACAATAATTGAAAAACAGATTTCTGTAGTGTTTGCGATAAGAAAAAAGGCTAAACACATGCGGGAATTTCTTCTTTCTTTCTGCCAACACAACACATTCCTGATATGCGAGTCCCATCTCACATTTAACACACTACAATTACTATGGTATAAATACAGCACTACAATATACAAAAGAGAGAGATCGACTTAGAATATCACTTACCAGTATAATAATGATTTAATCAGCTGTAGTTACAAATTTTGCTGTTTTAATCTTCTAAGGCTTATTATGCTGTCCTGTTGCCATCTTGTGGATAGACAATGTCAACCGTCTTTGGTCTACTCAGTATGGCAAGCTAATGGCCGCCAACGCGCTGTCTCTCAGAAATTATAAATATTTTAAAATAGGCACTATCCTTATAAATAAACTGCATAGTTGCAATCTAAACAACTACATTCTTGACTAAAAAAGCCTTAAATGCACATTATGTTGTCCAACAGCAGCAATATTTGTCAAATTGTAGAGTGTCCTCTGCTTGTTGCTGTATGTGGGCGAAGTAATACACAAAGATGAAGGGTGAAGAGGTGGTACAAGTTTTGTTACTGGCAGAATATTGCACGGCTATCAGCCAATCTGATTCAAGAACCAAACAGAACTGTTGTATAAATATATATTTACACAACCCAAA
>CAIGQZ010001313.1:5080797-5110677 GCA_903798205.1 Danio tinwini | reverse complement strand
ACGGGCTAGTGGTCCCCAATGATATATATATATATATATATATATATATAGTAAAATGTAATACTAAATAAATGTCAGTAATGAGGTCTTACTGTTGCTGGACTTGAGGTCTCTGTGGATGACGGGTACGATGGCCTGGCAGTGCAGGTACAGCATGGCGCGTGCAATCTGCACAGCCCAGTCCACCAGTGTGTGTGGAGGGATGCGTTTCCCTGCGAGGGCCCGGTTGAGCGGCCCGCCGCGGGCATACTCCATTACCAGACACAGGTTGGGCTCCTGCAGACACACACCCAGAAGAGCCATGATGTTGGGGTGCGTGAGCATGGCGAAGAGCTTGGCCTCCTGACGGACACTCTCCAGCGTCTGAGACACATCCTCATCTGGGTCCCGGCGGGCTGCCTTGACCGCCACCTCCTGCCCTTTCCAAATGGCACGGTACACTTTCCCAAAACCACCAACCCCAATCATCTCCTCCAGAGCCAGCTCACTGAAATCTATCTGCAGCACTGACGACAGACACACAATACAGGAGGATATTGAGGGATAGAAATTAATTTGAAACAAAACCTGTTATCTTTTGCATGTTTTCCCCGTGTTTGTGTGGGATTCCTCTGGGTGCTCCAGTTTCCCCCACATCCAAAGACATGTGCTATAGGTGATTTAGGTAAGCTAAATTTTCCATAGTGTTTGTGTGTGAATTAGAGTGTATAAGTGCTTTCCAGTGATGGGTTGCAGCTGGAAGGGCTTCCGCTGCATAAAACATATGCTGGATAAGTTGGAGGTTCATTCCACTGTGGCGACCCCTGATTAATAAAGGAACTAAGCCAAAAAGAAAATGAATGAATGAATGTGTATATTAATATTATATTATATATTAATATTAATTATATATTAAGTGTATTCACTTCTTTTTTGTCAAACAAAAAGAAAGTATAATAGAAAACATTAGGCCAACTGGTCTTAACAGTGTTTTACTGCAGTTCAAGCTGTGAGATGATGCTGTTTGTTTTTGTAAAATTGCAAGATTTTATATTTTGTCTTTAAATAGACCTCCTAGGCTGTGCCTATTGTGGTTTTATGTGTCTGCTGGTAAGTAAAAATTAAGTAAAGAACTCAACCTATTAACATAAGCCAGTAGGTGCTAAATGTCTTTATAATAAATTTATCAAAATTATAATAATGTATTATTTGGCTGATGTTCAATTATAAATATATGAACTATTCCATGTTTCATGATTTTACCCACGAGTCACAACTCACGAAGCTGCCAATTTTCTATCAAAAGTCTATCATTTGTTTTCTGAATCTGCATTTTCACTTTTGATTTTATTAGGGCACAAAATCCTGGGATTTTCTGGGGATGTAGATTTTACATTTTGGGTACACCTTGCAATACATTAAAAGATCTGAAATCCAAAAATTGTCCCACTTTAGGGTCACCAACACTGCTGCAGATAATACTATGTTTCTCCACCTGTGAATCGTGTTCATTTGAGAGACTAAACTGTAAGCGGCTGTTACATGAAAATAAACCCTTATACAGATTTGTGCGTCCTTCATATAGGAGTAACAGCTGATAGACTGAGGCAAAAAGAGAGCCGCATTAATCGGCAGAAAGCAAATTTGGATGGCAGGACGCATGCTTTAAAATGATGGATGACGTGGGAGAAAATGGAAAGCAGTAAAACAAAGATGTGCGTGAGATTGTCTCCTCTTCTCCTGTCTGTGGTGATGACGGTGTGTCTGGGCCACTGTGTCTCTTATTAATATTGCAGTTGGCAGGAACCACATGATAAAAAGTAGGCCAGCAGCCATTCAGGAAAAGCGAGACGACCACCGACATGCGACTGGCAACACAAGGACACACACACACATGATAACCAAGAGCGTTTAAATGGCTATTAAATATGGTAATGTTTTGTAAAATAATAATAATAATAATAATAATATGCTAATTACTTTTTTGTCTCAATATATTTCTAAATATATTTATTAAATTATTTGTAATTATGGTATTTTTTTTTCTCCTACTATTGATCTATGTATTTATTTGAATACAATTTTTATCTATTACTATATTGTTATTATTTTACTATAATTTTTGTGGGTCCCTGGACCCTAGTTTGCAAACCCCTAGCTAAAAGTATGAGGACAATTTCTTTACACCAATAAAATAGCCCAAAACCCATAAATAAACGCTGAACATTGTGAGTTGAAAAAAAAGTCCTATGCACTTCCCAAAATCATTGTGTGACTTTGCTGATGCCCTTGTGTCTGTATCTGATGCAGTGTGCAAATTGACGACCGGGGGGTCAACTGTTTTGGTTAGTTTGTGTAATACATACTTTAGTCATTTATGTATTTATTTTTAGTTATGTCTAGATTATTAATAAAACTTAGCCTATTAAAGTTTGTAATCTGGCCTACAGTATTCTCTGATTGCAGATGTTACTGTAGGTTGAACTACAAACTAAACTATGCGTCTTATTTGACTTTACATTCAGGCTAAATGTAGATACAAACACCTATTTTACGAGAAAACAACGTCTTTGTGAACACGATGCCTATCTGAGACTTTTTTATAGAATAGACTGATTGGTGAAACTATGCATTCACAATGGTTTGAACTGTTATAGGGGTGGTCAAATCAATAATTCGCACCCTGATCTGATGTCAAGTAAAAGTCCAGTTGTTTGGACCCCAGTGACTTTTGAAAGGCTGGAGTAAGATTTGGAGTAATTGAAGGTGAAAATATTCTATTAAGATTGTCTTTTGTAACTGGATAGTTGTTATAAGTTGGTCCAAACAGCTAGTAGTTCTAGACCTGCTCGACCAGCTACAGACCATTTTGGAAGCATTTTAAGCCAGATACAATTTTTCTAGTCTGTTTATTGGTGTTACTCTCCCAGCCCAGACAAGGTTTGTTTATTTTATTTCTTTTTTTGTACTTCTGAGTGGTCAGGTTGGGAGACCTGCCTACAATACAGCTAAGCATCAGTTTGAACATATTGGGTAAAGGGACAGTTCACCCAAAAAGGAAAATTCTGTCTTGAAGTGGTGGTGGATGAGGAGATCCCCCCCAAAAAATGTGTAAAGCGCTTTGAGTGTCAGGAAGTGTTTCGAGTGTTAGGAATTATTGTTATTATTATTACCCTTGTTTCAAAACTTAATGAGTTTCTTTCTTCTGTTAAACACAAAAGAAGATATTTTGAAGAAAGCTGGAAACCTGTAACAATTCCCATAGTATTTGTTTTACCTACGGAAGATTTCATCTTTCTTCAAAATATATTATTTTGTGTTCAACAGAAGAAAGAAACTCATAAAGGTTTGGAACCAGTTGAGGGATAGTAAATAGTGAGTAAATTAAAATTTTGGGTGAACTACCCCTTTAACCAGAAAAACCAAGGTGTGTTGAAGTGAATATAGATCAGTGTGGGCCAAAACAACGCATCCCTCAGCAGACACCTGTATGTTTTCTGTAGATGACCATGTGGTCAGCGTACTCACAGTGTAAAGGTGGCACAGAATAGTCGCCGTACTCCTCCGGCGTGTCCCGGATCTTCTCTGAGATTCCGTTACTGCTCACGTAGTTACTGGGGAAAA
The DNA here is from genome assembly GCA_903798205.1 of Danio tinwini. Lineage (NCBI taxonomy): Eukaryota > Metazoa > Chordata > Actinopteri > Cypriniformes > Danionidae > Danio > Danio tinwini. The sequence goes on along the minus strand of CAIGQZ010001313.1, from coordinate 5,107,074 downwards.
TACCGACCCGGTCTTCGATCATACCTGTCCACCAGCCCTCATCCCCGGACACCAGCGAGTCCTTGGACAGCACCTCTACCCGATCCCCCTTCCGCAGGCTGAGCTCGTCCTCGGCGGTCGCCTCGTAGTCGAACACGGCGGTCCAGTAACCGGCACCGGACGGGGTCGCCGCCGCCGCCGCAGGGCCAAACCCGAGGAGACGAGCCCCCGGCTGAGGCTCTGCGGCGGCTCCATCTCCGTCTGCGCTGTCCGGGCCACTGCTGTTAAAGGGGAAACTGAAAGCATCCATGCTGCCGATCCATAAGGGCGACCGGCCCGGTTCTGCTGCTCCTCACCTGCCGCAGAGCTCAAGACCGGGCGCAAAGCCGCAGCATAAGTAGCGGTTAATCCGAGCAGCCTCTCGCCTCACCGAGCTTCAGACCTGCCGCCCGCCTAATACGGGACCGCTCGGCTTCATTGAACGATCTTTCGGTCCCGAACATAAGGCACTTCTTGCGTTAATTGGCTACAACATTGTCCCGCACCCTCATCCGTTCCTGAGCCTGCACTCGCCCCCTCCCAGCACATGATTCTCGTGGTTTACCGTCTTGACGAATCCCCGGTTCTTGTGAGTTGAGTGGCAGAGTAGCGCATCAATCTCATCTCGCCTCTTTATAAGACCCGCCCACTAAATCTCTGTCAGAGCAAATGCGGGGAATGTTTCAGCACCGCGGGACCGGACAGCGCGCGCGCACCAGAGGAGGAAACGGTGGAGCTGTGCTGAAGAATCGATACGTTTCTATTTAACACAGCAAATATGGCCAGAATTGCCTTCGTGAGTGGTTTCTTTTATCGCATTTATCTTTTAAAAAGACAAGAAAATAAATTAGAGGGTGAGACTAACCGTTACACATGTGTAATTCCTGAATCAGAATCAGAAAGAGCTTTATAGCAGGTACTCTCAAAAATATATTTTCTTGCTTGTTTAAGCTACTTATTTAAAATAAGCTGAATCAACACAATTCTTGAGATTTCATTGGGACAACTTCATTTTTTTTGTTGAATCCACATAAATTTGTTAAAAGTGTTAAGTTAACTTAATCGATTTGTGTTGGGACAACATAAATGAATTGTGTGGAACCCTGCATTTTTTACAGTGTATGTTCACACATATGGGAATTTGTTTTCGCGACAGAGCTTCTACAGTGCAACAGAATGACAGAGACAGGACAAAAACAGATAATAAATATATTTTAAAAATAGAAGTAAGTAGTGAATGCAAATATACAAATTGACAATTGTATGTACAGGTATATTACTATATACAGTATTATAAGTGCAGCTGTTATCTGCAAATTGGCATGTAAAGTATGTTGTTAAATAAATTAGTCTATATGTGAATAAAAAGTAGGGATGTTTGTTTTACCATTATTATTATAAAGTGTTCATGAGATGAATTGCCTGAGGGAAGAAACTGTTTCGGTGTCAGGCTGTTCTGGTGCACAGTGCTCTGTGGCGTCGACCAGAAGGTAAAACCTCAGAGGCAGTGTGCTGGGTGTGAGGGGTCCAGAGTGATTTTGGCAGGCCTCTGCTTACTCTGGGTAAGTACAGTTCTTGGAGAGTAGGGAGGGTTGTACCAGTGATTTGCTCTTTCTATATAAATACCATTGTAAAGATATTAAACAGTAGGCTTAATTGCTTAGAAATAAAATGTAGTTCATTGGTGTAGGTGTGACAACATGCACTAATCGCAGATTAGATCTTGTCAGACTTTAAGGTAGCCTAAATCAGGCAATTAACAATCTCCTACCCTTCCTATTTTGGGCACAAATCTTAACAGTATTGCACATGTGTATGAGGTGAGAGTCATAAAGAGGGCTATGTCCATTTTAGCAGATGACAACTACCCACTTTATTCAAAGTTTTGCCTCCTGCCATCAGGCAGACGGTACACTTATTCTAGTCGGGCAAGGTCCAACAGATATTTTCATTCATTAGATCCAACTTTATTGTTTACTGTTACTGCTATGTTGTCGAGTGTGACCTGTTGCTGTTAACTGTCGGCTATAGCTGTAAACCTAATTGCCCTTCGGGGACAATAAAGACATTCCAATTTAATTCAATCAGGCATCAAAAGCTTTATTTTAAGTTAAAATAGATAAATAATTATAAACTATAACAAAAAACATGCTTTAAAATATTTAATGTTTTAGCTGATTTTAGCTTAGATTTATCAAATTAAAACCGGTGTTTTCCCCACCTTGACATTTATGAATAATACTGTTATCCTAAAAACCGAGCTAAAGTTAAACTGTACCTTTATTATTTGTTCATCTCTGACTTTTTAAAGACCTTCTAAGACCAAGTAAATTATTAATCAAATGACTAAGAAAATTAAAGCAAACCCAATTGAAGCATACATTTAACCATAATTTAAAGTAAAAAAAAAAGTTGAATTAATTTGAGAATGTATTTAGATTTTTGATGAATTAAACACTTTTTACACTTCAAATGAAGACCTTTAAGGCTTTAATTAGTGGAAGATCTAATTAACATTTTGAGGGCCTTTTTAAGACCAGTCGAAAACCCTGCATATGTTATTGTGCTTTTATTGTGTTATTATTATACAGAAAAATATGATTTTAAAATGTATAACATATAGCTCAATCTTTAGGCCACATCAAATATATCACAACCAATACCAAAAAGATTTTTCAAATATATTTTTTATTTTTCTGTTGACCAAAAGAATTCAAAATAAATAAACCAGCGGACATAAATTAATTAAATTAAGGTAAATTTCATGCATAATTCCCTGAAAATAAAACATGATATTTGTGTGTGAGTATGTGTGTGTGTGTGTGAGAGAGAAAGATAAGAGTATAAAATAAATCAAAACAAAAAAGAAAAGAAAACAACATTAAATGAACATAACCACCATCTGCTTCATCACCAGGCTGAAGAGGAGTGTGTTTGTGTGCGTGCAAGTGTTTGTATGTGTAAGAGAGTCAGGCCCCTGATACATTAGTAAGACTTGTGTGACTTCAAGGATATAAGTGACATCATCTGAAATCTGGTTTAAACAAGTTCACCTGCATCTAAACAGCTGGAAGTGTGAGTTGGCAGTAGAAAAGCTGACTTTAACGTTAAACCATCAAACTACATCAAGACCCACCCGGACCTACAGCACCCTCCAATAATACTGGCAACCTTATGGGGAAAAAATGTCTTCATTGATTTACCTTTTGATTGTTTGATCGAAATATCAAGAAAAAAAAACTGAAGACACCTGAGTTTGTCTTTAGATGAGAGTAGAAGCTTTTGTTTCTTGATACCTTTCCTTAGTAGTTATAGTTTTGGAGACATTTTACATATATATATATATATATATATATATATACACATACAGATAAGTGTGCTAATAAATGTGGCACACACATATTTACAGAATAAATCTCTCTGCCAAAGTTTTTTTATTTTGAGCAGTGCCAGGAGTAATGCATTTCAAGTAACGTGAGTTAAGTAATAATATTACTATTCTAAGTAAAAAGTAATGCATTACTTAAAAGAATAAGTAATATTATTTATAATATTTGAGTTAGTTTAAAAAAATGTAATACAAGTTATTTTTTTATTCAATTAATTAGCTTTAAAAAAAAGTATTGATGAATTTAAATAAACATAGTCATGTTGAATCACACACTCAATGAGAGAATTTGCTCCCTGTGATAGCAGGCCAGAGCCTTACATTTCTGGGATAAAAGTATTCTTATTATTTTGAACACATCGAAGAAAAAGGAAGAGGGGATTGTCTCAATGGACAGTGATTTTGCTTCACTAATGCGACAAAAAGTACAAAAGCAGACACATGGCTTTAAACTTTCACTAATCTGTATATATGCCACATATAGATATAGGGTCAGGAAGTTCTCAGAAGATGACACTTTCCTAAATTGTCATTTTTTGATGTTTGATGTTTTATGATATTTTTTTCAAAGTAAATGAAGGCTATACAGTGCATTGGTAATTGCAGAGCTTCTCTTTTTAAAACAAAAGAATAAAAAGAAAAAAAAAACTGCAAGTTCTGAAAGCAGTGTTGTCAGATGTACGATAATTATCACATTTGTACGATAATTTCGACCTCTGTACGATGCACGATCCTATAATGTACGATAATTTCAGAATTTTATGGCATTACAAATGAGTTTCATTGTAATCTTAAGACTTCTATACATATATATATATATATATATATACTTATAGCTGCATCTTTTGTCTACTGTCTGTGAGGAGGTGGAGTTAGACACGTTTTCTATCTCATCTTACATTACATCTTAGCCAATCAACGTGGAGAACGGCTCTCTCACGAGTTAACATTCCTGCTGCGCGCAGCCGTGCTTAAGTCAGTCAGTTTTCAGGTTAAGGTTGATCGTTTAAGCAATTAAGTTTTAAAAAGTAGTGCTGAAAAGGAAGGTGAGAAGGACAGTGGAGTTTGCCCTTGATGTTCTCGTTTCTCCCTATTCAAATGTATCATGTGAATGTGTTTTTCCAAAGTTAATCTCATCAAAACAAAGCCACGAAATCGGCTCATTACAGATAGTCTGGATAAGCTCGTGCACACCTCAGACTAAATGTGTTAAAAATTCGGGAGGGTGCACTGCTTTCAAGCTAACCAGCACTGCTGTGGTCCATGACGGCATCCATTTTGTACCGCAAAATGAATCCCTCAACATCTGGCAACACACACAGGAGGTATTCAATGACAGCGACTCTGAGGTGGTGTGTGAACCTTCCCACTAAGGTCCACCTAGTTTTTATTTTTAATTTTTTGTATTGTGGCAATTTACACGTTGTGTCAAAACACTATTTGTCTAGATATTAGCTGTATATCCTCCGTTTGACTCGTGTACGATAATTTTCTTCCAAATACGATAATTTTCAGGTTCTGGTACGATACTTTCACATTTCCAATCTGGCAACACTGTCTGAAAAAGATCAAGCCTTAGCCAGGTAAGAAAAAGTAACTCAAAAATAACAATGCATTACTTTAAATAAAAAGTAACTCAGCTAGTCACTTTTTTTGTAATTACAAATTGTAATGCATTACTTTAATTAAAAAGTAATCCAGCTAGTCACTTTTTTTGAGGAGTAACTCAATATTGTAATGCACTACTTTCAAAAGTACCTTTCCTCAACACTGATTTTTAGATAAAAGACATTTTTACACCAGTTTTTGCTAATATTTACCAAAGTTGCCAATACTAGTGTAGAGCACTGTATTCCTAACATCCCTCCCCAGGCATCAGCAGTGTTTAGTCAAGTGTGCATGCGCGAGTGCATACTGCATGTGTAAGTGTGTGTGATTTGATGCAGGCAGAGCAATGCAAACTACAAAACGCTCCAAGACTGTCAGCCGAACTGGAAAATAAGCTTTATAAGACTGCTACTTCTACCATGAAGCATCTGAAAGATACTCACGCACACATGTGCATGAATGTGGTAAAGATAGGCTGTAGTTTAGCTGCCCTTTGACTCACACAGGACACATTCAGCAACACATGCTGGCAGAACAAATCAAAAAACAAGCAGCGCACTGAGAGTCAGAGTTAATACTGTACCTATGTTTAACAGAGCAAGGACATTTTCACAGTATGTCTGATAATATTTTTTTCTGCTGGAGAAAGTCTTATTTGTTTTATTTCGGTTAAAATAAAAGCAGTTTTAAATTTTTTAAAAACCATTTAAAGGTCAAAATTATTAGCCCCTTTTTTATAAACAAGCTGTATATGTTTTTAATAGTCTACTGAACAAACCATCGTTATACAATAACTTGCCTAATTACCCTAACCTGCCTAGTTAACCTAATTAACTTAGTTAAGCCTCTAAATGTCACTTTAAGCTGTATAGAAGTGTCTTGAAAAATATCTAGTCAAATATTATTTACTGTCATCATGGCAAAGATAAAATAAACCAGTTATTAGAAATGAGTTATTAAAACTATTATGTTTAGAAATGTGCTGAAAAAATTCTCTCAAAAAAACAGAAAAAAAAAACAGAAATTGGGGTAAAAAAATAAACAGGGGGTAATAATTCAGGGGGGCTAATAATTCTGACTTCAACTGTATACTGATATTTCCCTTCATAAAACACTCATTATACCTTATACTGGAACGCAGACCAGCTTATGAGGTGTGTGAGAAGCTGTTTTAAACAGTACAGTAGTGAGCTGTTTTGGTGTCTACTGCCTACATAGGGAACATCAGAAGTGACTGATTTGGAAAGCTCTAAAGCACCAACAAACAAATAAATAAATCAATTAAAAAATTACAAATTTGTTTGATACAAAATATTATCAAATAATTGTATATAATAATTAAATTTCTTTAAGTTTACACTCATTCATTAATTTCTTTTCGGCTTAGTCCCTTTATTAATCTAGGGTCGCCACAGCGGAATGAACCGCCAACTTATCCAGCACATGTTTTACGCAGCGGATGCCCTTCCAGCCACAACCCATCACTGGGAAACATCCATACACACTCATTCACACACACACACTCATACACTACGGTCAATTCTAGCATATCCAATTCACCTGTACCACATGTCTTTGTGGGGAAAACCTGAGCACCCGGAGGAAACCTATGTGAACACAGAGAGAACAGTCAAGCTCCACACAGAAATGCCAACTGACCCAGCCGAGGCTCGAACCAGCGACCTTCTTGCTGTGAGGCGAACGTGCTACCCACTGCGTCACCATGACGCCCTCGTTAAGTTTACAACTTTTATATAATTTTATTTTAAAAATGTACATAATTTATCATTTAAATTATTTTTTTTTATAATATTGCAAAAAATAAAACAAAACAAAAATAAACTGAATTGGTGCTCTTATTTATCTGGACATTTACTTAAACATTCATAAATATAGAAAAATGTGTTGCTTAATATTTCTGTGGAAACTAATCATTTCTTTCAGGATTCTTTGATGAACAGATAAATGAAAAGAACAGCACACTTTTTTTAAAGTATAAAAGTATTTACCGTCCCTTTAAATCATAGGTCTCAAACTGGATTCCTGGAGGGCCGTTTTACTCCAACCCTAATTAAACACAGCTGATCCAACTAATCAAGGTATTCAAGACTATTATGCTGCGTCCCAATTCGCATACTTTCCATCCTAAATAGTATTCGAAAATAGAATTAGTATGTCCCAAACCACAGTATGTTGAAAAGAGTATGCCAAAGGTTCCCGGATGGTTTACTATTTCCGGTAAAAATTCGAAGTGTAGAAGAGTCCATAATCTAACCGCTGATATTGCCCACAATACATTGCACGTTGGACGTGAATTTGATTAGAACTACAAACTCGAGTAAAAAATGTAAACAAACTACAAAAATGGCAGACACACAAGACCAACTGTCAAGTAGAGAGGCTTCGGCAAAGTTGTTTTAATGAATGTTAATCAGTATCTAGCCAACTGGAACATGTTTAAACCGCATTTTCCATGTTTTATTGCATCTGCAACAATAATGTGAACTTATATCAAGATATTTTTGGACATTAACTTCTGAATGCATAATTATCCAAACACCTGAGGAGATTTCTCTGCATGAAAGACTCTTGAATGGCAGATAATACTGCTGCTGCTTTTCCAATAAAGTAGGTAATTAAATATGAAAGAAATGTGGATGATGTGTTGAGATGATTGACAGGGGATGTAACTAAGCAACATAACTATCTATTAACGAGGAAGTAGTATGTCCCAAAGCTTGCATACTCTTCTGTTACACACTCAAAGCAATATACTTTTCTTATATAAAAAGTACATACTTTTAGGGCATAGTATAAGTATACGAATTGGGACGCAACACTAGAGACTATTAAGCAGATGTCAATTGGAGGTGGTTGGAGCTAAACTGTGCAGAGCTGTGGAGCTCCAGGAATTGGTTTTGAGACCATTACTTTAAATCAATAAATTTTAATGCATTCTTGTGGATTCAAATCATAAATGTGTTTAAAAAATTACAATTCATTTCCATTTAAAATTCACCACAAGCAATGCTGCCTAAAAGCTGGCCAAAACATGATATCTTACGGTATGTTGCATAATTAATTGCATATATTAGATGTATATGATGCTGTCTATATAGGCAGTACATGCTCACAAAGTCAGTGCTGTGTTTGCTAACACACTCTCCTGCCTTTCTGTACTAAAACAAATGTTTAACCACTAAACCCTGATGAACTTGAGCCTGTATGAGTCATAATGAGCATGAGCAAATGTTCAGTGTGATTGGTACGGATACTTGTGTTCTGAAGCACATTGATAATGAACAGAGTAGGAAGCACAGATCAGGCTGAAGCAATGCCATCAGGTACATCTCTATTTTCACTCGCTTCCACGTGCACACATAAATAACTGCTTCTGAATGTAAACAATAAAAGTAGAACATATTAGCTGCAGGTGCTGTGATCCAAACATTGCTGTTCAGGATTCAAACTGTTTGGCCTGTATTTTCAATGAGACTACTGAAAAAAAAACCAAAAAAAAACGTATGAAGATCTAGAGGAGGAGCGGGATTGTGGCCTCCCTGTGGCTCAGAGAAACACTACAGCTTCAGGGTGGCAATCCAAGGCTCTGTTCTTTGGTTCTGGGCTCCTATTGGCCAGCCTAAACAGCTCTTTATCACCTCACTTCCCTCAGATAATACAGAAGCCCCACCCACAACCTCATGTTTTCAGCTCACTACAACAAAAATAGGCACAAAAACACTACGGACTTCAACGTAACGCCGCTCTCCTCGTCTAGCGCTCCGTTCTCACTCTATTCTGCTTGTAAACATTACAAACCACAGTAAAGGCCCCAATGAAACGCACTCCCAATTCACCACCAACACTTCAAACACTGTTTAGATGCACACATAAGGAGCTCCTGGTAAAAATATTCATGTGTTTCTATATAGAGGGACTCTCTGGGGTGCAATGGGGGGGGGGGATCTCCATGGAGTGCTTTATGTTTGTTCAAGAACACTGAGAGACTAAAATACAAATGGATAAAAAACAACAACGATGCAGTGCGTACTTCTTTACGGAAAATACACTAGTGATGAGCGTGTTCGAATGCAAAAAGGCCTCTTTTTTTCCCCTCTGTATTTTGTTTTGCGGTCTGTTCTCCTCCAACACCTCTGTGATGCTCGCAAAAACAACATTTGGCAAAGAAATACACAGAAAATAAAAATATGGAAGCAGGTTATATCCGTACGGGAATATCAGGGGGAAAATGCAGTGTTCAGCCATAGTTCATTTCCATCTCTCATAGTGTTTCCGTAGCCAGGGATGGCAAAAGCTGTAAGCACTGTGAGTTCTTACCAAACTAAATGAGGAAAAAAATAAAACAAATAAATAATAAAATTATGGGTCCTCCAAATGTCACTCAATAACAGATGTCATGTAGTTATATATATATATATTTGTTTTTCTGTTGAAATATTATTTCTAATCCTGGAAGCAGATTTGAAAATAGTCATTTGAATCCTTTTTTGTTATTTTTTTGTGTCTTTTTTTCCCAAAATACTTCGTTTAGAAAAAAGTCGTTCTCAGCAGGTGTTGAGAAAAATATAGACTGTGAAAAGCTCAGACTCCAGGTTAAGACTGTCCCACCCGCTCTTCATCTTCAGCACGAATGTATCTGAAGAACGAAAGTCCTGTTCACAGATCTGATCTTGAAATCTTTCTAATGCAGTCCTGATCTCCCTCCCCATCCCGCCCCTTCAGAAGCCCTGTATATGACAGTAAGCCTCCAAACTGGAGAAGAGAATGTAGAGAAACCAGAGACTGAAGAAGAAGAGTGTGGTGAGGATGCGGTGTCCCCGCGGGCCACCCAGCTCTCCTCCGATGTGAGGCCTGCGCCGGTACAGCAGGACACCCACTGCCAGGAAGGCAAAGATGGTGAAGAGAGTGACAGAAAATGCCAGGGAACCTGCTGGCACCTCGAACGCACGACCCTGCATGTGCCAGTAGATGGCAGCCACTGACCAGGCCACGCCGATTCCCAGGAAAACGTTCACGGCGTTGCTTCCGGTCACGTTACCGATGGACGCGTCTGCGTAACTGTCCTGCACCGCTGCCACTTTACTAGCAAAGGTGTCTGAGGAGAAAACAGACATCATTTACTGTAGTTATCAGTCATTTAACAAGCCTTATCAAGAGTGAAATCAGAAGGAAACAGATTTACACTGATTATACGTGGTAAAACTGTACATTATAAACAAAGTAATACTGTCTAAAATTTCTCCCCAGTCCAGAAAGAGCATTAGCTTAAACCAAAGCTCTGAACCGTACTACTAACACACACAGAAACGTAATCACTAAACAGAAATGCTTATTTGAAGTAATCTTTAACTTATTAAAACATGTCAGAAACATTACTTTATTTTACTCCAGTCATTTAATAATCTGTTACTGCAACAGCAAGCTTTATATAATTCATAAACGCAAAGAAGCAACAATGAAATGTATATTTATGAATGTTGTGAATGTTTTGCTATTTGACAGAAACTTGTTGAAATTAAAATATAATTATTTGGACATATGCCTCCCATCACGGCAGTTTAAACACATTTATTATCATCAGAGGTTAAGCAGAATACAATATATAAATAGTCTAATAAAGTGCATATTTTAGCAAAGCACTCTTCAATATAGGTATGCACTGCTAAGTGATGCGGTTTACAAGCTGAAACACTGATTGAGCCATTAACAGGAGATATCTTCATTCATGTTCGTTTTGTGCTATAACTAGTAGTAAAGAGGAAGGAATGATGGCTCTGAGGTGCTCAAATAGAGATTTGGCATGCCACATAAGAGAAAGTTTGAGTTTGAATTTAAATAATACTGAAGATTGGGCAGGAAATGTTCTATATAGAGTAATTTTCTAGGTAAGTTATTTTCATGCATGAACCTAAAGGTAAAAAAAAATCTAATAAAAACAAAACAAAAGAAAATTATCTTGGGTTTAAAGAAATAATAGAGATTCATTCAAATGTGGGTTTATAAAAGTACAAGATTACATGTAATAATGCTTTAAATTGTTTTAGGTTTCTTGCAGAGACAGGTTATTTTGCTTCATAAGAACTAAATGTCAGGAGCCATGAGTATTTATTTTGTTATGTCTGTTTTTATTTTATTTTATTACTATTAAAGTCCCAGTAGTTGTTGACTTTAGATTTAATGAATCACCAAGGACCACAGTTTCAACAACAAAAAAATTATTTAATGGTCTACTAATGGCAAAAGTCACCTTGGATTGCCTGAGGGTGAGTAAATTGATGGCAAATTTGAATTTCCCTTAATTAAAATTATTACTGAATAAAAGCATTAAAGAATTAGTTCACCTGAAATAAAAAAATCCTGTTACTCACCCCCAAGACTTTTTTTCTTCAGTAGAACATAAAAAAATATTTTTAGCTAAATCTGTAGCCCTTGGTCATTCACATAATGGCAGTCAATGGTTACGCATTTTAAGATAAAAAAATAAACATACAAACAATTCTTAATCAATAGCGTTTAAAACTGGTGACAAACTGAGGTCTTGTGAAGCAAAACAATCAGTCTGGGGTGCGTTTCCGAAAACCATCGTTAGCCAACTAAGGTTGCAAGTTCTGTTGTTACAAACATAGTTCCTTGATTAAGTGTTTCCATAATCCGTCATTCCAACGAACATTTGCAAACTGCATCGCAAGCTTGTACGCTTGTAACTACACCTCTAGAGCTGTAGTTAGGCATAGTTCCTGGTTGTGTTCTATTCCCCGTTATCCTCCTATCCCCAATTTGTTTAGAACATTCCAACATTTAAACTTGGAATGATTTTAAAAAAAGCATTAAAGTCATCACTCTTAGGTGTAATTTGCTTTCAAAGTAGTTTAACTGTTTAGTTTTAGTGCTCTTCATATTAATAATTGCGTTATTTTCGCTGTGCACATTAAAAACATTTATGAAATTTTGAACGCAGCTGTGGCTCATGAGTCATGACCAAAGCTATAGGTGACCTATTATTTAAAAGCGGAAGTTACGTTGCATCTCCAAAGCTTGCGGAAATAAAACATATAGCATAAGGTAATGGTTTTAATTTAAAATAGGTTATTTATTAAGAAATCTATCTGTAGCCTACTGTATATAACATGGGTCTAGTGGTTAGAACATTTCTGCAGTGGTTTGAATGTCAAATTGTAAAAGTAGACTTTTTAAAAATTAAAAAAATAAGATAAACAATAAATAAACAATATTCAACCTAATAATAAAATAATAATGATGATGAAAATAATAATAATAATAATTATTATTATTATTAATAATTTTATTATTATTATTACTACTTTTCCTAATAAATAGCCTACCATAAATTACAACCATAAACAATTTATATGATTTATATATGAGATTAGAGTGTAAGCTTCACATTTAATGCACTTGAGCTCAACCAATCTCATTGGAAGAGCGGTGATAAAACAAATGCTATTAGTTGTTTTATTTTAAAGGGGAGGAGCTACAGTATGTCCCACCCTCTCTTTGTGTTTTGGTTAAGATTATATTAAACATCGAATACAAAATGCACATTTCAAAGCACTGCACAGGACCTTTAAAAGAAATTTGTAAAAATGCATTATATAAGCAAGCAAAACTCACCAGGGATGGATGTTCCCAGAGCTACAAACACCACAGCAGTGACAGAGTCCTTGAGGCCGATAGTGCAGCCGAAGTGACTGGCCAGGTCACCGATCACAGCAGTCAGAAGACCGATGATGATGATAGAGACGATGAAGCAGGCCCATCCGTTCCAGTATTCTGTGGGCGGAACACAAGCGAACAGAACCTTCCAGAACACCGTCAGGAAGTGCATGACATAGTCGAAACAAGACGGCAGACGCTCTTCTGCACTCTCGTCCTCGTCCTCATCTCCTGAGATAAATGCAGAGAGAAAGAGAGAGAGAGAGAAAAGAAAGAAAAGAGAGCGTGGTGGGGGAAAAACCCAAAACAAGATGAAAAATGTTAGTTATCGTTTTGTCATTGTACACCTTCCATACCTGACCAAAGCCATCATTTGGATTGAGGGGTCTTGTTGCCTTGGTAACACAGGCTGATTGATAGTCAGGTAATTGGTGGCTAGACAAGGCAAGAGCTGTGCTTATATTTCAACATTGGTCATAAAAGACTAACACATGGGAAGTCCTATTGCATTCAAAATGAATGTTTTTTTGGGGGTTTTCGTATAAAGCTAGTGTGCTCCAAAACAAAATTTGGAATCATTTGGAAACCAGCAAGCATTCAAAACTTGCATTTTCTGCTGCTAATATAAATAAATGATTTTCATGGCATCTTAATGTATTTCTTTCAAATATTCTGACCAATCAAATGCTATATTTTATCTAAAGTCTCCTTCCCCCTAAGAGACACTAAAGGCTATGACTTAGGCCCCGTTTACACAGTCAGGTCTTGATGCCCAATTCTGATTTGTTGCCTGTATCTGATTTTTTGCCTGTCTGTTTACACAATCTTTTAATTGTGACCCATATCTGATTCATTTTTGTACACTTGCCATACAATTTATAACGTTGCGTATGTGTAAAGGCGGATTCTAGCATCTGTGCCACACTAGCCACCATGGAAGAAATTGTCTTGCTTTTAGCTCTGCGAAATATGCAAAGTTCGCCCAACCTTAAACTTATTTTGAGGTGGAGAAGGAGGGAAAGGGCTGTCATCGCAGCTTGCACCTATTGTTTATATATGGTGTCCCCCACCATTCAGAGGAATTTGTGGGTACGAGAGAGATCTCCGGTCTAGTAGAAGCAAATTGTGGCGGGCTTTAATGAGGAGCAGTGGGTTCGAAATTTTAGGACACACACGCTCTTCCTTCTACATCATTAAACCACGGAGAAGTACCACATTGTCGCAAGTTTAAAGGTGCTGTATGTAAGTTTTTGACTCTTCTAAAGCATAAAAATGCTGAAATTGAAATGCCACCTCTGGGGGAAAATAGGAGACGTCGAAATGAGACAGATTCAGTTCCACATGAGGTTATTTATTAGCAAATGATATAAATATTACGAACGTAAACTTTAGGTGAGCAGGTCACATTGTAACCGCATGTCCTAACAACACGCTTAGTGATGAGATACCCAGTGATGAGCAATTTGGCTCTTTGCACCAGCTGAAACATGACAGAAATTTACATACAGACATTCAGAAGCACAGAATATGCACTCACTCATGAAATAGTAAGGTTTATAATCTATTTAATACATGTTAACTCTCTTTAACATTATTAAATGTAGATGCTGAATCACGTGTTTAGTTCCAAAGTTCAATTTTAAACAGTTTATTTTATTTTCAAGATATGAGGTGAACTATCTGCTGCTGCTTTCAGTATAAGGCAATAAATGTCATGTAAAACTCACATTGTTAGCCTTTAGCACTGACTAAAGCTCATGCTGTTTACCTGAGGTGATCATTGTCATAGTTTTCTGTTGTTCAGCGGTGAGAAATAGAAGCCGTTTCTAATATATCAATTTGAGGTATTGGTAAGGACAAAAACTCATTTTAATATGGAAAATATTCCCTCTATCGTGTGTTGTCGCTTTTATTTAGAACACGGTTTAAATCACTCGCTCCTGTCCTCAACCTGGCAACCCGCGCTTGCGTTTGTTTTGATCCAGGAGTGCAATACCTAGTTCAACCACTGGGTGTCAACTTACATACTGCACCTTTAATAATGTGCAAAACGGAATGCCTCAATAAATCCGATCTGCCTGTTTACATGATAGTCGCATTGTCACATATCCGATTTATATCTGATTTATTTCCACATATAAAGGAGGTGTGAAACAGATCTCTGAATATGCGAATCCATGTGCTTTTTTCATGTTTACACGGTCATAGAACAGATCCGATCTGTGTCACATATTAGCAAGAAAAATTTTACAAAATGTTTTGGGTCACATTTAACTGAATTGGGTCACATTTAACTGGCAGTGCAAACAGGGCCTTATTCACATTAACAGAGCCATTTGCCATGGGTAATTTCATAATGTTTAAAATATAATATTATAAATCAAATTAACTGAGGCAGTATACATTTTTAAATGATAATGCAATAAAAAACATAATCACATTTAAAACACAGTGGAGTTCAATGCTGATACAAAATCAGCCATTATATTGTCCTCTATCCGTTGGGTGACAGTATGTACATTTAAACTAAATCTGGTTAAAGGGCCAGTACGTAAGTTTGACACCCAGTGGTTGAAGTAGGTATTGCATTCTTGGATTAAAATGAATGCAAGAATTGCCAGATTGAGGACCAAAGAGCGAGTCTGACGATCGAGCATAAAGGCTGATTTAAGTCGTGTTCTAAATAAAAGCAACGGCACTCGATAGAAGGAATGTTCTTCATATTAAAAGGAGTTTTTGTTCTAACCAACACCTGAAATTTATATATTAGAAACGGCTTCTATTTCTCACAGCTGAACAACAGAAAACTGACAATGATCACCTCAGGTAAACCTCATGTGCTTTATTTAGTGTTAAATGCTAACAATGTGAGTTTGAATGCCATTTTACATGAAATTTATTGCCATTTACTAAAAGCAGCAGCAGATAGTTCACCACAGATCTTGAAAATACAATAAACCATTTAAAATTGAACTTTAAAACTGTGACTCAAAACCAAGACATATCGGTGATTCAACATCTACATTTAACAATGTTAAAGAGGTTTAATATGTATTAATTAGATTCTAAACCTTATCATTTCATGAGTGTGTGCATATTCTGTGCTTCTGAATGGCTGTATTTAAATTTCTGTCGTGTTTCGTCTGGTGCAAACAGACAAATTGCTTATCACTGTAAATCTCGTCACGTAGTGTGTTGTTAGGACACAGGGTTACAATGTAACCTGCTGACCTAATGTTTACGCTCATGATATTTATATTATCTGCTAATTAATAACCTCATGTGGAACTCTGAATCTGCCTCTCATTTCGGAGTCTGCTACTGTCCACCGGTGGTCCCATTACAGTCACAAGCTCATGCTTTGAGAGCCTTTCTGAATAAATGAATGAATGAAATATGCTGTTTTCCAAGGCAACCCCAGGTGCTGAATTATAATTGGCTAAACTGGCATTGGGCAGGTTAAAGAGATCAAAACAAAGACAGACGTTCCCGCAAGAAAAACACATTTTCAAAGCAGTATATCTGACTTCAGCATTGTTTTTCATTTAAAAAAGAATGTTCACTTGGCATTTTTCTTAAATATCTGCACACATATTATGGTATTTTTATACTTAAGAAGCTTACTTCTTACATACAGCACCTTTAAGTTCCACTATTTCATTAAAACATTTAATTATTGTTAGATTTTAGCAGTGAAACAAACAAACAAACAAACAAACAAACAAAAGATTACATGAGATATGTATAATCAAATCTCTTAACCATCCCCATCATTCTCCTTCTTTTCTCAGATGGGATGATGGGCCAAATTAAACGATACAATGGGCCAAGCCCTAGTTTCGGCATCTCTGGCCTAAACATTTGCATATATAAGAAAACTCCTTCACATTTATTAGTCATAAAATGCACACGTCTATGCGCAAATTGGTGCTGATCACAAAACATATTGTACTCAATCAAATTAGACACTGAATGCAGTATTTTAATGCAGACTTGTCATTGTTATTACAGACTGTAGCTCTAATGACTAAAATATACTTTTTAATTTAATGACTCTGATTGGCAGAGATGTCATATAAACAAAACTCCATTGGCTATTTGTTAAAGGGAGGATAGGTCCCGCCCTGTATTCAGTTTTCAGTTAAAACTGTCACACATCAACCAAAACAAATGTAAAGGAGCTGATAATAATACACTTGAACTGAAAGCAGAAACTGCTATCAAATTAGTCAAGATGTTCAGAAAATGAACACATTAGGGTTGTTGGATGAGTAGATCAGTGTAGGAGTGTTGTAGGCACAGTTTTCATGTGGGCTGTGTGATGTGTCACAACCGATAAAAATAAATGTGTGTGTGTGCATTATGACCATGAGTTTATGTTTACATAACAAATAAGATCTAAGCTTTTAGTACATGTCATCAAAGCAGGGTCCTTATCATTACTGAAATGTGGAAAAACAGACAGATCCATTGAATCCAGCCATAACAATGGGATCTACTCTATAAGTTCAGGAATATGATTGCATATGGCAAATTTCAGATGAATGAATCAAAAGTAGAACCGTGCTGATTTGTTTTTGAGAATATTAAACCACAATAAGTATTTAAATAGATAGATGTTTAGATCACAAGCCATTTCTAATAAAAAAAAAAAACATTTTATACAGAGATATTAAAGCATTTATAAATTGCTCAATTGTAAGCATTTTAGGATTCCAATTAATCACATAGGCTTTTTTTGTATCAATATATATTGTAAGAAAAACAAAATACCCAGAAAAATGTAATGACAGATTTAAAGTTATCTTAGATTTACCTCAAAACAAAGCACGTGGACACTCTACAATTTTATAGTTAGGGGTTGATAGGATTTTAAAATATGATTCAAAATAACAGCCCAGGCTCATTTTTGACACATACAGTACACCTATACGTTTCTGGAGATCACAAAATACGTCCCAGGAGGTACTTTTTTGCAGTTTTTGTTTTCTCAAATCCACTAGAGGCTGTGTATGCTTTTTCAGATCTCAAATTTCTCTCGCAAGTGCCAGAGTCCGTCCACCAGATTACCGTTACCGATTGACTGATAACCATACCCACCCCCTTCCCTAAACCTAACCGACAGTGTTTTCAAAAGCACCGATTGATCCAATGACCCCCTTCCCTAAACCCAACCGATAGTGTTTTCAAAAGCACTGATTAATCCAATGACCCCCTTCCCTAAACCCAACCGGCAGTTTTGTTTTACCTGCTTTCTGGAACCTTTCTTTGCCGTACTCGTTGTAGTCAACTCCTCACTGCGTCTCAAGTCCACTGACATACATAGCAAACTATTGGGCAAACTGGTAACAGCAGAAAAGCCGTGCACACGGAGGTAAGCGGACAGCTGGTAGCGAGAAAAGAAACAGAAGCCGTCGGCGGCTTCACACCATTGGCCACATAATTCACGCTCTCCAGAAATGTACAGTATATGGGGGTACATTTCACAATGAGCCTGTGTTGCAACATTAAGTGATATTGTGAAATATTATTGCAATGTATAATAGTTGTTTTCTATTTAAATATATTTAAATATATAATTTATTCCTGTGATCCTTCGCACCATTACTCCATGACCCATCAAAAATGAACCTAACATTATAAATGATATTTGTGTGTGTTTGTAATGTAAATGTGTTTAATGTCATACTGTATGTAGAGTTGTTCAGAGTTGATAGTCACCTGCACTGACAGTTATGGCCTCCATGAATTGCTCTCTCCAAGAATTTGTGCCCACGACCAAAGCCAAGTTAGTCTTTTTAATCAGCTTATCTACTGTACTCTACAGCAAAACACAAAAACAGACGAATTACAAAACATAGGCCAGCATGTCAAAAATCTTTCCCTAATAAAAAAGTCTGCTGGTCCGTACTGTACTGTACCTTAAACTCATACGACTCCTCAATGATGATCTCTATTTTTGAATGCTCGCCCAATATAGGCTTTCCCATCTCTGCTATTCTTCTCGCTTCCTCCTCCTCTGATGACAACTTCCTGTCTTGAATATCTACAAGAGATATAAAAAAAAAACAGAGAGAAACTTTTGTGTCATATTAGTAGTGACTTAATTAGACTTAATTAAAGAATGATTTCAATAAGAATAAACAGAAAAAACTCAACATGCACCTTTCTAGGGGAACGTTTTGGCCTAATTAAAGGATTTTTTATTTCAACACTTTTCATAAATCAATCAAATATTCACATACTGTTCATTTGTGAAAATATATTGAGCATTTATTGTCACTATAAACATTCATAAGTGTGTTTTTTCTGAACATTTTGTCTTCTTTTGGCTAATTATTTAATCAAGATCCAATTACTTGAAAAACAAAATTATGTTTTATATTGAGTTTTAAATTTGTAAGTTCTAAAAAAAAATACCAATACATAAACTTAACTCAAAGACAAAAACAAGATACTATTCCTGACCTAATATTTTTGCCATTTTTTTAACGAATGAACAAGGGGTGTGATGAGATCTTGCGAGATTAAATTACGGTGAAAATTTGTTTAGTGAGTTGCAGGGGCGATTTTATGATTTTCATTTTAGGGGGCTCAGCTCCTTATAAGGTAAAAAAATAAATAAAATGAAAATAATAATAATAATAATAATATATACATAGGATTTCATAAAAATAGTATAAAAATCTTGTTTCATGGAGTAAGCATCTCGTCACACCTCTAGAATGAACTCATTTAATTTTTATAAACTTTAATAAACAAACCATTTTGCTTCTTAAGTAACTATATCTTGATTTAGATATTTGTACTGGATACTAAAAAAATCATATTTTACAGCATTTACTCAAAAAGGCTCATTCATGAAACCCAAGCACAGTGAATTTTTGCAAAATGTTCATAAAATCATGCTTACGTAACTCGTCTCACCCAATTGAATGTGACTACTTACATAACACTACTTTTTACGAACTATTTATTCAGAAATTGACTCTGCTTTTGTTTTATAAATGAAGCAGCAGAGTGTCACTAAAATATCTCTTATTAGAAAGTCTACGCATGCAAACACACAGATTAATAGCCAAACTTACTTTGACTGAACCTTTGAGTTGAAGAAATAGCAAGCACAACACTCACCAAACACACACCAACTAAAAGTTGAGATTACCATCTTCAACACATAGCTTATCTTCTCATGCATGTGAAAGTGAGGCAGATAAGACCACAATTTGTGCCTTATTATACCTTATAAAACACACACTCGAGCATTCACGCTCCAACTTACCATCAGCTAATAACAGAGCTGTGTGTGGAAAAAACAGAGAGAGAGAGAGAGAAAGAGAGGAAGGGAGTGGTGGAATGACATGAAGAGCACATTAGACAGATAATGGTGGAGGGAAATGCAGTGAGATGTTGGACAGGATTTATTTGCTCAGGTAAACAGGAGTATAAATATTTGCAGCCTGTGGCGTTTCATCACGCAGCCCAGACTCTGGAGCCGGACAGGTGTGAGCGGGCAGATGTGATCAGATGTGATCCAGGGCGCCGAAGCAGGTGGTTGCCTGTGGTAACGGGAGTGTCGTAGTAACATTTGTGATGTGGCGACTGAACAAAGCGGTGCTGAGGACACGCTAATTACACACACACACACACACACACGCGCGCGCGCGCTTGCTTTACCAGTTGGGATTAATGCATGTTTTACATTAATTTCAGTGGCTTTTACACTGAGCTAATTACAATGTCTGTTCTCTAACCCTGAGAAAATAAGTTTTTGTATTATTAGATTGTTATAAAGGTGCCATAAAATTTTAATCTAGATATACCTAGGCATAACTAATATATAATAACATATTTATAACAGTTGAGTATGTGGCATAATAATAATGGCACACCATGATCCTGAAAATCCCATGAGTGAAAAACAGGCCAATCAGAACAAAACAGACTGCTATACATAGTAGATTGTTATTTGATTGATTGGCCACAACATTTTCCATTTGACTACTGTTGCATCCGAAATCACATACTTCCATACTATATAGTACGCTAAAAGCAGAATGCGAGCCGAGTACAGCATATGTCTGAAGTCATAGGCTGCGTCCGAAACTGCCTACAAGTCAGTAGGTACTACATTTGAGTTTAAACATACTACTCGGTCATTAGAAAAGTACGTTCTATGCAGTATGAATGTGAGCACTATGTGAATGGAATTCGGGCGTACTACATCCGCCATTTTGTCATGATCACAAGACCTACCCTCGTGAGCTGCGTTGCTTCACTACCATTCAAAAATTCTCTCACGGGGCATCATGGGATAGCACAGTGTGCATGGGACGCACACTTCAGGATCTCGCCGGAAGTAGTAAGTCATCCAGGAACTTCTCGCATACTGATTTTAGCATACTATAGAGTATGGAAGTATGCGGTTTTGGACGCAGCCATTAAATTCAAAAAACAGTATGTGAGAACTACCTGGATGACCTACTACTTCCGACGAGATTCATCGGATGGATGCTACGCCATCCCATGATGCACCATGAAAGAATTCATAAATGGGAGTGAAGCGACGCAACTGGAGTGGGTAGGTCACGTGATGATGACAAAATGGTAGATGTAGTACGTCCGAGTTCCATTTAAACTACTGACATTCATACTGTATAGGACATACTATTTTCTAGTGGTCGAGTATAACATTTAAATTCAAATGCCTTAATTTAAATCAACCTACTGAGTAGCAGGTGATTTCGGACGCAGCTTATGAGTAGCTCATTCGCTCATTCAGAGGCAGACGTGCAACAACTGTAATCATAGGGTAAACACAAAACAAAGTTTCCATCTGGAGCTCCTTCATGAGACCCGACACTTATAAACACTCGCTCCATCAGGCTCGGGGCTCTCAGCACCGCTTACACTCGTCACAGCTTCCAAACTGACCAATCACAGAGCATGTTGCAACATGTAGTTACATTTTTCGAGAGGTGCACATCAGCATCGGTGTCAGCCAAAGTGAGGGCTATGCGACCGCAGGAGCATATGCATGCACTTGAGGCAGAAGTACAAATCACCCTTCACTATGTATGTGAGACTCTTATTTTAAAAAAGGAGAGAGGCAGGAAGTCTAAAGCTCACCACGCCATGTTTTAACATTGTTTTCTATAGACCGAAGGGAAAGAAACTTAATCTACAACAGCTTTCATGACACATATTTTGTGACAGAACTTACTAAACTTATAAAACAAATGCTATGTGCTTGGCAGAACACAGTTATTGTATGTGTGAACATATGACTGCATTTTTAATCAGTTGAAAAGGTTAGGAAATTTGTTAAGGAGTCAAAACAGCACCTGGAAATCCTCTGTTACATAAATAAATGAAAATATGAGAAAACACGTCCTTGTGCAGTCTTGCCATTTTTATGGTTGCATCTTGCAACATTATGTGCTGTTTTTTGTTTGTTTGGATGTCTTTGGTCTGTGCTGTTTTCATTTTTCAGTTGAATCTTATCAAAGACTGTCCTAGTTTATTTCAATATTCTTCATGTTCTACAGAGGAAAGCAAGCCATGTAGGTTTGGAAGGACATCAGGGTGAATGAATCAATAGTTTTCACCTTTTTGACTTCAGCAACCTCACTGTCCTCAAATATAATTAAGTGCTTTATAGTCTCAGCCTCAAATATCACGCTCATGGACTTTTGCCTGAATGTCTGAAAATAGTTCTTGAGTTTTGAAGTCATCATGTCATTGGTTGAACTCTATGGGATTTCTAGAAGAAGTGTGTCATGTTAGTTAATGGTCTGTTTGAAAATAAACCTGTCATGATGGCAAACCCTCTCATGGAAAAAAGAAACAGCTGTGTTTAAAGCTGTGACAATGAGAGGGATCAACTAAACACTGGATTTCACAAGCGCGTGAATTATACACCATAGATTCTTGATAATAAATTACAACCTCCCTAACAAATGATTAACTGATTGCATAACTTTAACAACAGGATAATTGCTTTTTTCACTTTTTTTCAAACTTTTTTCACCAAGCACCACCTCAGAAAAAAATGGTCTTTTCATGTACCACCATAATGACCAGTATTAAAATACAATAGCTTAGTAGACATAATTAAGCAGCTACAGCTCTTTACAGCTCAAAAATGAGGCAGATTAATTCCTATTATTAAGAATATTTATTATTGTCAGCCACTTTAAACGTTATAACTAGTATGAACATTAACCATGCTTACAGGTAAAAAATCCAAACAAAATAAACGTCAACGTTTAATTTAAAATGTGTTTTTAAAAGTTAATTAAAAATGGTACTGCTCTTAAAAAGTAAAAAGAAAACTGCGGTACTTGTAAAGTATTAACATATAGTAGCCTATTTATCCAAACCTGGAAATGCTGCTTGGACCTCATAAATATAGGCTATAATATCATCATATCCATATATAGACCATTTTTGATAATGTTTAAAAAATATGTTGCATGTACATATGACACATTTGTACATCTTTGAAATCTAAACATTAACTTTACATATTTACATATTCAAATTAGAAAATAGACAAATTAGATTAAATTAGAATTTTCAGTATGTGTGTCAGAAAATCGAGCGATAAAACGCAAAAATCGATTGAGATCACATCTTAAGTGAACCGTGGAGTTTGCGTTAACCGCACACAGACACTTTAACTATACCTCAAAGCTTCAAGCATGGCAAAGTTGCTTGAATCTATGTTCTGTGTCCTGCGCCGTTTTAATCACGTCCAAATTAATTATCCTAAATCTGAGTTAACAAACTAAATCGAAAGCCACTCTGCTTTACAAAACAAGCTGGTAGATTTTTAGCAGCTGATGACGCGATGCACTAAGGTAAACACTCTAATCACACAGGTGTGATCGTAGGCTGCAGGAAACAGCCCATAGATATTTACATTAGATGTCACCTACACTGTTGGTGTCAATTGGAAGCAACGCGACAATAGCGCCACCATTTTAGTACAGGGTAGCACTCCTTTGAAATGAATGTGGGGCCAAGGTGCAGTGGAGGACTGACCATCCAGAGATATAGACACATATATACATATCATCACCTTAGAATTATAAGGTTCTATCTGACATTTTTGTCGAAATTGAGTTATTGACATATTTTTATTAAATGACAACTTATTTACTTTATGGGATGTTTTTTTATAAGTTGTTTACATTTTAAGACATTTTATTTAAAAACAAATGTTTGCTATATGGAATGCAAAAACTTTGAAGCTCAATATCTCAAAATCATTCAGAACGCAGATAGAACCTTATAATTCAAAGGTGACGAAATATCTATGATCTGGAGTTTTCCCGGTGGTCAAAATGCAAATATTTATTTAAATTACGAAAATTAGCAATTTACATCACTTTTCTATATTGATGGATAAGAGACCACATGGGCATTGCCGACGAAGAGCATGTGATTTTGTGCATGGGAGTGTATTATCCCATATACAGCCAATATATTCACTTCAAATGCTAACGGAGGGTGCAATTCGTTTGTGAATGAATCTCCGTTATGAACGACTTGTGTGAACCATCGATATCCCTGTGTCTTAATGTGCATATCCACCTTTCTGATCTAAATGGTATATAACATTTGTAATCTTCACTGTAATCTTCACCGGCACTGTTCTGTTATTAGGCACCTTTATAAGTTACTTCAAAAACTAGCCGTTACTTCACTTAGCTGACAGAAATACAAGTCTCTGGCACCGCAGCATCTTGTTATTATATTTTATTTACACAGTTTGCAGATTTTATTCAACCAAACTAGCATAAACCTAGAATTTAGTGCAAGTTGGTGCTACAGTACTTTACCCTATGGTCAGTGCAGTGAGTGACTGTATTATCATCATCAATAACGTTACTTGCTTAACACAAAAGTTCGCAACATACAAAATCGTAAAAAACTAAATCCTACCTATGAAATGTGATGCCTTTATGCTTTGTTTTCTTTGTTTGCTTGTTACTACACCCGTACACAGTGCTAAAGTCCAGCATCTTCAGATTGGCTTTAGTCTTGACTAATGCGGTTGAATGACTTTTGTCCTGGGAGCCCTGTACAAACATGGTGACGCTATTGACGCATGCTCAGGGTCCGTATGCGATATCTAGTGCATATATCTATGGGAATAGCCAATGCTGATCACATTGGTGTTATCGTACACGCCAAAGGATTAAAAGTGTACTAATTTTCTTTTATTATTCAGCAATTCCTTTGTGTACCATTAGAAGAAAGCACACGTACCACTAGTGTAATGCATACCATAGTTTAAGAACCAAAGGTCTAAATAAAGGCCTAAATTTAGATTTCATTTCAGAACTATTTTCGTAACAGCCGGGTTTTAATTAGTCAATGTATTATGCAAATTAACAACAAAGATAATTTTACAACATTTATTAATCCAGAACTCTGACCCACACACATTACCACTAATATGAGTACCATCTATAGGAATCGTGTTGTTTGTCTCCCCATTACTTTTCCTTTCTCTCTGCGTGTAATGACTTTAATAGTTCTGTAATCAGTGCTGTAATTTTCTGTTGCTGAGGATGAATGAGACGCAGAACAAACAAGCTTTGATTAAGTGTGTGTATGTATGTGTGTGTGCTGAGATGAAAATATCGACCCATAATGAGGAGCTGGATGTGTAAATAAGCCTGTAATTTATGTAGAGTTGGGGGTGTCTTGATGCACGTTATTAACCTGTAATTTGTGTAGCGTCGTCGGCTCTCAGCATTTCGACAAATCTGCTTGGTGATTATACGCGTAGATATGTCAAATTCACCAAGGAATTCTTTTCATCTGTTCGCCATCTTCTCTCTCTCACTATTCTTCGATTCAACAGTTCAGATTGTATGGCACATCAGCGCCAGCAACAGCTGATGCTGCCCTGGCAACAGATACCAGACGGTGAGGTAATGGTTTTGTGGGATGTAGGTGTCGATATTCAGACGAAAACTCCCTTGTCGTTGGCTCATTCGCAGCTATTTCCTCAATGCACACATGTGAATGCAGAGATCTCTCTCGCACACACATTCTCTCAGTGAGGTGATGCTTTAGTGAAGCGTTGGAAATTCTGTGAGATAAAATGCTTCACTTCTGCTTATCTTCTCTTTAAATACACTCGTGTGTGGCATGTGGACAGTTTGGGCTCCACATGATGTTAATCGCACACAGATGCAGTGCAATAGATAGTCTGCTAGATCTCTGCTCTCGCATCTCCCCTCAATTATATCACTCTATTTCCAGCATAGGCTAATGAAAAATACATGGACTGAGATGACATTTTTTTGTAAAAATGATTTTACATTGAGGGCGGCGTGGTGGCTCAGTGATTAGCACTGTCGCCTCATAGCAAGAAGGTCGCTGGTTCAAGTCCCAGCTGGGCCAGGAGACCTTTCTGTGTGATTTTTTCATGTTCTTTCTGTTTGTGTGTTCCCCTCCAGGTGCTCTGGGTGAATTGGGTAAAAGTATAAATGGCCATAGTGAATGAGTGTGTGTGTGTGTGTGTGTGTGTGTGTGTGTGTGTGTGTGTG
>CAIGQZ010001313.1:5017848-5050990 GCA_903798205.1 Danio tinwini | reverse complement strand
TGTGTGTGTGTGTGTGTGTGTGTGTGTGTGTGTGTGTGTGTGTGTTATTAAAAATGACATTTGGTTTATGTATGGGTCAAAGATGAGACATTCAATTTTAGTGTCCATATTAAATTAAAATCCCAAAAGTGATATTTTTTTACGTACAAAATAAATTAAACGCAAGTAAAGTTTATTTAATTCAAATAAAAAATAAAGACAACATAAATTGCTTACAGTAAATTTTGAGTTAACTAAACTCATTTAATTTGGTAAAGCTGACTGTTGGGCTTTACAGTGCACTGTAAAACCCAAATAATTAAGGTAAGTTTTTAGAAAACCGATTGCAATGAACCATTTACGTTTAAAAACTAATCCATATGAGTACTGTGAACTTATTTCATTTAAGTTGAAGTAATTAGGTATTTAATTAACTCATTACCTTCAACACAGAGTTCAAAACTCTTTTTAAATGAGTAGAATTAACTTTCAGTCAATTTTGAGTTAACTACACTCATTTTATTTGATAAAGTTGACTGTTGGGTTTTACAGTGTGGAGAATTCTTCCTTCACGGCTTGAAGTTCACTTTTGATGGTCGATAAGTCAACAGCATGGACCGTAGTTCAGAGCGAAATATTTCTGCCAGATCCCGACGTAGTAATGGGATTATTTCAGTTTTAAGAGTCTGATTGTCGCCTGAAGCTGCATCGATCTCAGTCTGTTGACACCCCCCGTGACTGTATCACATTCATCCGAAGATGCACTAGCTGTTGCTGGCCGCTGTTGTGATGGCTGTGCATTAGCCCATTTATTGCCTTTAGTAAATAATGTTCAAAAAAATTCTATTTCAAATAATGTTACAATTGATTCTGTTCCAAATAATGTTCCAAACAATTCTTTTCCAAAAAATGTTCCAAAAGATTCTATTCCAAATAAGATTACAAACGTATCTTTCGGGTAATGTCACAATACATTCTATTACAAATAATCTAATCTAAATAATGTTACAAACAATTCTATTACAAATAATGTTACCAACGTATCTTTCCGGTAATGTCACAATACATTATATTACAAATAATGTTACAAAAGATTCTATTCCACATAATCTATTCAAAATTATCCATATTTATCCAAATAATGTTACAAAAGGTTCTATTTCAATTAATATATTTTAATACATTTTATAATAAATTCAGCCACAGTGAACATAATAGAAAATACATATATATATATACAAATAAACAACAAATATATATATCCCTATTAGCCCCCAAATTTTAAATGAATGTGTACAAACTTATGAAAATATATTTTTATCATTTATAATTGTAATCAATTTTCATTTAAACACTAATGAGTCCAATACCATGCAAAAGCAAACCCCAAACAATGCTAATACACAAATACACACTCACAGTTTGCTGTAATACTACCAAACCGTAACCTTTATATTCAAACCAAGATCTCAGATGGCTAGACAGTGATTCATCTTTTATGAAATATTAAAATCCTGGTGGCAATGTGAGAACAGAGACAGTAGTGCATACCATCAGTCTCTAAAAGCTTATCGTAAATGTGCAAAATGAACAAACATTGCTCATCAATAACAGTTGAAATAATTATTCTAGTTTAACAGACACAAATTCCACTGTGGTAAGAAGGAATATTTATGATCCGCCATGTGATATGCTTATGATTTTCTTTACTCGCAAACTTGACACTCGTCTAGCGCGTTTTGAGAAGTACTACATTACCATGGAAACTATTTATGGGATGGAAAGGATGACACCCGACATGTGCCTGTTAACATTAGCAGCAGGTTTTACAGCAGAACTGAGATTTATGTTGCTGAGTTTGGATGCTTAGATCGCTGAAACACAAGCCGGTTTGATCCACACAAAGCTTCGTGCTGGAGCCGCAGTGTGTTTGTTATTTAAGCATGTCCTTAATCAGCAATTCCTCGGCAGAAAATGGCTGTAGAGGGACTCACAGATGGCCTTCTGATTCACAGAGGAGAGAGCTTTAATCATTTCATTGATCGATCCCTGTCTGTAATGTAACTGCCAGTGTTCAATCGAAGCTGTCTTGAGATTACAAAGGGAATTCCAAAAGGCTCTTTCTGCGTATGCTAATTCTAACGGCTAACAAACTCAATGAAATCCGTTGAGAAACTTGTGCCGCACTTCAGCCTTGACCCAGGTTAATGATTTAAACTAGTGCTATTTATTTATTTACACTACCACTTAAACGTTTGAAGTACATTTTAAAAAAGAATATTAACATTCTTTCAGCAGGGAGGGATTACACAGGTCTAAACGACAGTGAGGACATTTTTGTTACAAAACATTTTGGTTTTTAATTTTTTTTTATTGATTTTCAATATATTTAAAAATATTCTATACCAAATAATGTAAAATATGAGTATATTTCAAATAATATTACAAACAATTATTTTCTAAATAGTTACAAATGATTCTACTCCAAATAAGGCTACAAACGATTCTATTCCAGATAATTTTACAAATGGTTTCCAATTATGTTACAAACGATTAGATTTCAAATAATGTCAAAAAAGATTCTATTCCATATAACATTACAAAATATTATATTCAATAATGTTACAAACAATTATTCTCCATATAATGTTACAAAAGATTCTATTCAATAATGTTACAAACAATTCTATTCCAAATAATGTTACAAAATATTTTATTTCAATTAATCTATTCCAAATAATGTTCCAAACTATTCTTTTTCAAATGTTCCAAATGCTTCTATTCCAAATAATGTTACAAACAATTCTATTTCAAATGTTACAAACTATTCTATTTCAAATGTTACAAACGATTCTATGTCAAATAATGTTACAAACGATTCTATTTTAAAGAGCCCCTATTATGGGTTTTTGAAATTGACCTTCCATGTAGTGTGTAACACAGCACTAAAATGAAGTGAAATATCCAGCTAAAGCATAAATCTGAAAGTGGACAGTTTTTAAAACTATTGATTCATCTAAAAAAAGAGTCGACTCATAGTGGTTTAAATGAATCGTCTTGATAATGAGTCTTTAGCTGTTTCAGCGTGACGTCGATACGAAACATAATGGTTGCACGCGCAGACCCACAAAATTTAAACACAGCAGCAGTTCTCACTGTTTGGCTTGAACTTGCTCACAAGACAGGCAAACAGTACATACTGTCACATGATTGAGAGCGCACATAGGGCACTAAGCCGTTTGCATTTAAAGAACATTAAATGCTTATGTGTGAAATACAAGGGATTTTATATATACTAGTATTGAACAGTTCTGAACAGTTCATTCCAGCGCATTCATGTGAGAGTATGTATGCTGTAGGAGCGAGTTCAAGCCAAACAGTGAGAACAGCGCTTACTAGGGTCACAGAATAAGATGGTCACAGAATTCGGTGTAACACGTGCAAAATAAGGACAAATTATTAGGTACAAGTCAAACAAAGGCACGCTGGACATCGGGCTGTCGCACAACATTGGTTGGGCAAAGCAGAGTACAGGTAAGCCCTGAGAACATAACATTTCACGCAAGAGGTGCCACAGCAAGGGTTGCAAATAGAAATGACCTACAGCTGAGAAAGGAGAAAAGCTCCAAAATGAAAGATAATTAATTAAATCAGACCTGGCCCATGACACATTTCATAAGTTTAAGTAAATAGCTGCCTCCTTGTTTTCTCTAGCTTGTAAAGTATGTATTTAATTGTGTTGTTACTTGTAACAGCTTGCACTGTATTAGGTTAACTCTATATTCCCATATCGCGTCTAATGTCACGTTGAAAACGTGACACATGCTGCTTTGTTTATGGATTTAAATGAGTTTGTGGTGTTTAACTGCACTGCTTTTGGGGGTGAGGTGTCTAAATAACACTGTTGAGAACCGGGTACTGTTTACTGTGGTGTTAGTAAGTTTACTTTGAAGCATGTTTCAACCGTCTGCTGCAATCGAATCCTATACCAATGTCGGCGACCCGGGGGTTTGATAAACCGCGCTGGGCATTTTACTGTCTCGCGCTGAACGCTGTCGACCCATGGCAACAGGCTGTCATGGTCCAATCAGCGCAGATTAGCTTCCTGCTAAGGAGGGCTTTGGAAACAAATGAATCGCTGAACGGTTCATATGGGAGTCGCTGGGATAATTAGGTAAAAATAAATGCATATTATAAGACCATGAAAGTGTTTTTTGACCTTGCATCCATATCAGTCTGTTGTTGGAGACCCATAAAACCGAAATATGACCCTTTTTTAATGTATAATAGGGGCTCTTTAAATGTTACAAATGATTATATGCCAAATAATGTTACAAACGATTTTATTCCAAATAAGGCTACACGTGATTCTATTCCAGATAATTTTACAAATGATTTCCAATTAATGTTACAAACTATTTTAATTCAAATAATGTTACAAGCAATTAGATTCCAAACAATGTTACAAAACATTTGAATTCAAATAATGTCACAAAAGATTCTATTGCAAATATTCCATTCCAAATAATGTTACAAATGATTATATCCAATATAATACTACAAAAGATTCTATTCCACATAATGTTACAAAAGATTGTAATCCACATAATCTATTCCAAATAATGTTACAAAAGTTTTTATTCAATAACGTTACAAACAATTCTATTCCAAATAATGTTACAAAGGATTCTATTTCAGTTAATGTCACAAACATTCTATTCCAAAAAAGGTTACAAAAGATTCTATTCCAAATAATGTTACAAACAATTCTAATCCACATAATCTATTCTAAATAATGCTACAAACGTATCTTTCAGGTAATGTCACAATACATTCTATTACAAATAATCTAATCCAAATGTTACAAACGATTCTATTCCAAATTTCCAAATAATGTTACAAAAAAATCTATTTCAGTTAATGTCACAAACATTCTATTGCAAATAATTTATTACAAATAATGTTACAAAAGATTCTATTTCAAATAATGTTACAACTGTATCTTTCAGGTAATGTCACAATACATTCTATTACAAATAATCGAATCCAAATGTTACAAACGATTCTATTACAATTAAGGCTACAAAAGATTCTATTTCAGTTAATGTCACGAACATTCTATTCCAAATAATCTATTCCAAATAATGTTACAAAAGATTCTATTCTAAATAATGTTACAAAGGTATCCTTCAGGTAGTCACAATACATTCTATTACAAATAATCTAATCCAAATGTTAAAAACAATTCTATTACAAATAATGTTACAAAAGATTCAATTCCAAAAATGTTACATACTATTCTATTCCAAATAAATTTACAAATTGTTCTATTCCAATTAATGTTGCAAACTATTCTATTTCAAATAAAGTTAAACAATTAGATTCCAAACAATGTTACAAAAGGTTAGATTTTAAAAAAAAATTTTAAATGTGCAAAAATAGTGATCCCATTCTAAATGAAATTCTTTGAAATTTGTATTCATAGAAGAATTCTTTTTTTGTGAATTCACCATTAATCAACACAACTGTTTTCAACATACTGATTTCTTGAGCATCAAATCAGCATATTGTTATGATTTCCGAAGGATCATGTGACACTGTACACTGGAATAATGGGTGCTGAAAAAATGTGCTACACCCTCACAGAAATGAATCACATATTTAAAAAATATTAAAATAGAAACAATTTGTACAACAATTCTGTGAGTGTATAATAAAAAGAAAGAACAATTAAGTTAAGGATCATAAATGAGGTTTTTGTTGTCCGCGCTCAGACTCAGCTTAATTAAATGTACTTTTTGAGTTGATTAATTTAATTTTTTGTTAAAAAAGTGTTTAACCACAGCCTTAAAATTTCACCCCATAAAAGGCAAAAATAGCTGAAAAATAGATAATATTCATAACAATCCATAATAACTGAGAAATGTAGTTTAGTAACACTATTTTGCTAAGGTCAAAATAAATGAGATGCGCTGTGGAAGAAACAATCTCAATCTTAAACTCACTCAGTAACATTCCTGTCTGGATGTATTCAGATTTCTCAGAGGATTTAGCCAAAAAAATAAATAAGAAATGTAGGTGATTTCCTTTTTACAAAGCTTGTTTGAGAAAAACATAGCAGTGTTTCGACAGGATTGAAATCACAAAGTATGTCTGCAAACACACAAATTTACCTAAACTCCTCAGGGAAAACTGTCTAATAGGGCAAAATCAAACTGAATTAACACTGTAACATATTAAATTAGAGTCAAAGGAAACACAAGCAATATTAAAAACAATCTTTGTATATTTTGGCTGAATTTTGATGTACAGTATATATCTCAGAATTTTATCTTCTTTTATACTTGGCTTAAATACAAAGAAATCTTTGTATTCTTCACAATGCTGTCTAGTGTATAAATTTTCACTGAAACAAATACAATGGAAACAACCATGTAGGCTGTGCTACACATTGTGTGCATTAAAAGGTTAACGTACTGCTATCATACAAATATACCTCCTTAAAATTGTACATTACTGTTCAGGGGTGCGTTTCCAAAACAATGACATAACTCACGGGTGAACTATCATAGTATGATGCATCGTTTGGGAAAAGAGCGATGTAGTGATGACTGTTTCCCAAAATTGTAGTTTCTCTGTCGCAGATCCATCGTTTGAACCACATTAGTTATAACGTAAAATGTTCATAATGACGCTCTAAACATGGTGGAACTTTTTTAAAGAAAAAAGCAATAATATTTTGTGCAAATTATATTGTTTCACGCACTTGCATTTTAAAAAAATCCAATATTAGTTTTAATAAAACATGCACTCACTTTTGATATTAATTGCAATATATATAAGCGGCACATATAGCCTATACAGTATAGCCATACGGCCTATATTTCTTTTACAAATATTATTGAGAATATTCCATATTCCATATCCAGGTGTAGTTGCAAGCGTACAAGTTTGCAACGCAGTTTGCGACTGTTGTTGGGTTCGCAATGGGTTTGAGAAATGCCAAATCAACAAACTGAATTATTTCAAAGCCCTTTATATAAAGCATGACTTATGTTAAGCACAAATTAGATGATACACTTTCTTCCATACTCTGTGCATTATATTAATTGTACAAATAATGTATATTAATAAACACTAGTCTATAGTATATAGTACTGCACAGCACTAATACAACCAAACGTATGATTTTAGACAACACTTTAACAACACGTTACATGTTCAACTATACCTCTGAGGGCCTGTTTACACCTCCTCACTTCATGCGTTGTCTCTGATTAGATAGCTATCAGATATGTAAAAATGATTACATTTACATTATGACCACATAAATGCATCTCAGCCAAAGGAGGCTTTGTACTTACACTCATGTTCCAAACATCATTACAAGCGCACAATGTGGACTCCTTAATTACTGTCATACTGTCATATAGGCAAACATCTATTTTTGTCGTACAGATATGTGCAAGACATCATTCAAATCTGTAAAGATTTTACAATAATTTGTCTATAACCTACTCAAAGTGTCTTAGTAAATGAGCAAAACATTATTTCTATCTTGTATATTATTCATATATTATGTTCTCTGTTGTTAATGCTCCCGTTTGATATTAATTTAAGATTCTAATTTTATCTTTTAACAATTAATGACTGGTCAAAAAAATAGAACGAAGTGAAAAAATTGTAATAAAATGAAATAAACATCCCAAACTGTAATTTGTGGCATTGAGTGTTGCATTTGTATTGTGGTATCTGACTTTATTATAGCCTTTAGACCCAGACCACCTCATTAAGGCAATCAGAACTATATCAGTCTCAAATGAGACTTGATTTGTTTACCAAATAAATGGATTTAATAGGATTTGCATTGTAAACATTAAATAAATGTAAAAAATGTATCTATTTTTAAACAAATATATTTTGTTACGATACACCCAAAATCATTCCACATAAATCGGCAGATTTTGTTTTACAATATTCTGAGCAGAAATAGCAAAAACTGTCTACAGATTCTGTCTGGCCCTACCAATCAATAAAACATGCATGAAGTGAGCAGGTGTAAACAGCCACTAAAAGTTGTTGGAAGTGGACAAGCTCATAATGTTTCACACGCTGTTTACATTTCAATTTAGCATAGTCTATTTGTGTGATTACACCGTGTCCTAACAACACGCGACGTGGTGAAAGACATGCAATAACAGGTATCCTTTTTATGTTAAAACTATTTTTTGTCTTAACCATCCACGATAGTGATGTACAAAATTTAGAAACAGTTTCTATTTACGCAACGTCACTGCAAAACAACATCATAAACTGCTCTGGCAATTATTTCCTCAAGTACAGATTATATGCTATATTTAGTGTTAAATGCTACCAATTTGAGTTTGAACACCATTTTTTACGTGACATTTATTGCCTTGCTACTGAAAGCAGCAGCAGATCGTTTACCTTAACTTAAATCTTGAAAAATAATAACTAGAAACTAGTTTGAAAATGAAAGTCAGTTTTATATGTAATATTTTACCTTATTATTTATATACTTTATAGCATATAATTATGTTTTCTTGATCATTTCTTGTTTGGTAAATTGTATCATTGCATGACTTTTATGGCATGCTATGCATACCTGTACTGTATATTATCTATATGAATCAATTTAATATATATTGTTTTTATGGTGTTATTTTCTGGTTGACCTAAGATGAACCTAATAAAGCAAAAAAAATAAAAAATCAGTTTTAGACATGCTAATAAAAAAGAAATACATTTTAAAACAGAAAATGAAAGTCAGTCACTCAGTGCAAACCAACAACATCTGTCACTCAGCCTATGTACTTTTAATAATATTAAATTAGTTCAATATGTATTAATTAGATTATAACCTTTAACATTTTGTCAGGAATGCAGTGGCTGATATTTAAATGAATGGCTGGTATTTAAATATTTCGCTGAAATTTTGTTGTGTCGTGTAATTAGGAAAAGGTGTTAGCTGCAGTGATTACATCAACTTGTTGTGATTAGATTAACAAAAACACATCAATAACAGGTGTAAACAGGCCCTTATTGTCAAAGTATAATACTGACAATACTAATAAAAATACTCATAAATGAACTGACTTGAGGGTGTACATCATGATGGAACTTTCACTTTTGGATGAAGAGTTCCTTGAAATCCGAACGTATTTACGATCTGCATCATTCATCTTCTCTCCTGCTCAATCCATTATTCAAGAATTCTGCTCTCTCGCTCTCTGTCATGAGGGATCTTTCAACACACAGGAGTCACCAAAATGTTCAAGCTGAAGTCTGGAGTCAATTTAGTACAACAAGAGTGAAGTGAACTCAAATTCACACCGACACAAACACAGGCCATCTATAAGATCCTCGACAATACAGTGTTTTGAATGCATTTCTCTTAACCGTGTCAGACAGTTTGGAGGTTATGAATAACAGAGCAGCATGTACAGTAAAAGCACTGTATTTCTTTAAAATACTGCCATTACGCATAAAACATACAGTCGTGGTGGTCAGTTTATAAATGGCTATAAAAATAGACAGTTAATTACTAGGCCACTTTATTAGGTACACCTGTCCAACCTGCTCATTAATGCAAATTTCTAAACAGCCAATCACATGGCAGCAACTCAATGCATTTTGGCATGTAGACATGGTCAAGACGATCTGCTGCAGTTCAAACCGAGCATGAGAATGGGGGAGAAAAGTGATTTAGGTGACTTTGAACATGGCATGAATGTTGGTGCCAGACACGCTGGTCTGAGTATTTCAGAAACTGCTGATCTACTGGGATTTTCAGGCACAACCATTTCTAGTGTTTACAGAGAATGGTCCGAAAAAAATTATACATCCAGTGAGTGGCAGTTCTATGGGCGCAAATGCCTTGTTGATGCCAGAGGTCAGAGGAGAATGGCCAGACTGGTTCAAGCTGATAGAAAGGCAACAGTTACTCAAATAACTACTCGTTACAACTGAGGTATGCAGAAGAGCATCTCTGAATGCACAACATGTCCAACCTTGAGGCAAATGGGCTACAGCAGCAGAAGACCACACCGGGTGCCACTCCTGTCAGCTAAAAACAGGAAACTGAGGCTTCCAGCAGGATAACGTGCCATGTCAAAGCGTGAATCGTCTTTTGAACATGACAATAAGTTCACTGTACTCAAATGGCCCCCAAAGTCACCAGATCTCAATCTAATAGAGCACCTTTGGGACGTGGTGGAACAATATAGACCACATACTCTATTTGGAATATTTCCAGTACCTTGTTGAATGTATGCCACGAAGAATTAAGGCAGTTCTGAAAGGCAAAGGGGGGTACAACCAAGAACTAATAAGGTGCACCTAATAAAGTGGTCGTTGAATGTATAGTATTTGTTAAACTTACTAAACAAAAAAGAAACCAAAAATACATTACATTAACACAGCAGAATTCTGGACAATAAGAATTAAAAATTTGACCTCTTCCCAACAGGAAAAACCAGCAACATTCAAGAACACATGATTATATGGTGTCATAGCTTCGCAATCAAAAAATGTCATTATAATAGAAGTCAATAGGACTAAGACAGCCACAAATACAAGTAAATTCATTCATTCATTTTCTTTTTGGCTTAGTCCCTTTATTCATCCGGGGTCGCCACAGCGGAATGAACCGCAACTTATCCAGCACATGTTTTGCGCAGCAGATGCCCTTTCAGCCACAACCCATCACTGGGAAACATCCATACACACTCATTCACACTCAATACTCAATTCACATGTACCACATGTCTTTGGACTGTGGGGGAAACCGGAGCACCCGAAGGAAACCCACACGAACATGGGGAGAACATGCAAACTCCACACAGAAACGCCAACTGACCCAGCCGAGGCTCGAACCAGCGACTTTCTTGCTGTGAGGCAACAGCACTACCTACTGCGCCACGGTGTCGCCCAAATACAAGTAAAGGGTAGTAAATTTGCCCAGAGTGTATTGTTAAATTTTTAAGATGTTTTTTAAAGTATTTTCTCAAAATATGTGTCAAAATAAGATTTGAAAAAATCATTCCATTTGCTGAAACACAGAGAAAGTTGTGGCCATATTAGGACTCAAAATTACCCCAGAGTGGATGAAAACATCCCCAAAAGCACAAAAGGGTACAAATATTTCTATGCCCATATGCTTCAAATATTTCTGTACTTCATTTAAATGGTAAAATAAACTTAACTTAAGTAAGTAAACTTAAGTTTGTCTTTTTCACAAGTTCTGTTTATTTCTGTTTAAATGTAATCACTGATAACCAAAATTATACCATTACAATAAAGTAGGCATGGGACGATAAACATTTTCAAGTTATACCACGATTTGAAAAAGTCAAGGTTTTAAAACTGCCAAAAAAAATGTAATACCATTCCTAAGATATGTGTACAACTTTTAATTTAATTTTATTTTATTTTAAATTGTAAAGAAATCTGTGTTTTTGAAACTAATGAAAACAGCAGAAGTCAATGATTCAATTGAATC
Source organism: Danio tinwini (assembly GCA_903798205.1). Lineage (NCBI taxonomy): Eukaryota > Metazoa > Chordata > Actinopteri > Cypriniformes > Danionidae > Danio > Danio tinwini. The sequence continues at coordinate 5,039,490 of CAIGQZ010001313.1, read as the reverse complement.
ATTAAAGCTTGACATGTTTACTGTTACAAAATATTATAAATCTTTCAAAAAATAAAATATATTGTTTTCAAAGGGGAAAAAAGTTTTAGTTTTTTTACCCAGACATTATAAAGAATATATTTTAGAGCTGTCATCACAATACCGTGAAACCGTGATATTTTTATCCAAGGTTATCATACCGTCAGAATCTTATATCAGCCCATGCCTACAATACAGTCCAACATGTTTTGTTTTTGCTCCACACTCAACATTTCACTTTTAAATTGCCACAAAACGAGCAAGAATTAACAAAATCAAATTCGTCACAGGCATATATCTCTTTACTCTGGACTGCAATTATTAACACTAAGAAGCCACAAGCCTGCAAAGACCTACTGATCACAACCTCTTAACTACTCCCAATAACATGTTTGCCTATTAGTTCAATGCAGAAATCCAAACATTCTCTAGAAGCGCCAACTAATTCATCATAATAAATTAATAATGTTGTTTACTTATCTAAATGATTCATTACACTGTGCAGCCCTACCATAACTACAGATTTTAAAAAAATTGTTTGAAAGTCCAAAGGGAGCCAAGAGACAGAAAACAGGGCAGAGGAGAATCATGGGAGAAGGCTAATGATACAGATAATTTTTGTGCTGTTGCTTTTCTTTCATCATGCCACTGACTGAACCACTGGCACAAAAAATAGCAACACACAACCTTTAGTCACTGCAACTAACCACATGGGACTATCATTTATTATTATTATAAATATTGAAATATTGTGCTACTTAATATTTTGTGAAAAATGTGATGCAATTTACCAGCTTATATATACAGTTAAAGTCAGAAATATTAGCCTCCCTAAATTATTAGCCCCCATTTATTTTTTCCTTTAATTTCTGTTTAACAGAGATTTTTTCAGCACATTTCTAAACATAATAGTTTTAAAAACTCATTTCTAAAAACTGATTTATTTTATCTTTGCCATGATGACAGTAAATAATATTTGACTAGATATTTTTCAAGACACTTCTAAACAGCTTAAAGTGACATTTAAAGGCTTAAATAGGTTAATTAGGATAACTAGGCAGGTTAGGGTAATTAGGCAAGTTATTGTATAACAATCGTTTGTTCTGCAAACAATCAAAAACTAAATATAGCCTTAAGAGGCTAATCATTTTTAATATTTTTTTTAAATTAAGAACTGCTTTTGTTTTAGCCGAAATAAAACAAATAAGACTTTCTCTAGAAGAAACAATATTATCAGACATACTGTGAAGATTTCCTTGCTCTGTTAAACATCATTTGGGAAAATGTAAAAGGTGGGCTAATAATTCTGACTTCAACTGTATATATACAGGGTTCCCACGCTTTCATGAACTGCAGATTCAAGTACTTTCAAGAATTTTTAAAGCACCATTATTTTTAAATAATTTTATTTTTGTAATTTACACCTCAGTACATGTATCAGCAAAAAAAGTCCTTGTTGTACTTACTGTATTTTTAAATTTTCTTTCATTTTTATTTAATCTTTAATGTGGACAGTTTTAAAAAAAGATTCAATGCTGGTAATATTCACATGTGGTTCCTAAAATATTAATAAAATGTGCATTATTTGTCAGTGTCATTGTTCAAGATTTAAATTTAAGATTTGTAATTTTTTTATTCTCATTATTTTTTATTCAATTTTTGACAACTAAGTACAATTGTTGAAATAAAACCATAAAAAAATTATTTCAAATTTAATTCAAGCCCTTTCAATGACCTATGTTTGTTTTTAATTACTTTCCAGGCCTTGAATGCATATGTCTGAAATTCAATTACTTTTAAGAAGCGTGTGTGTCCTCGCTGCAGCCAGTAGCACGATGTCATACTGGATCAGCTCCAATATGTAGTGGATGTGCGGTTGTTGCTAGAAAAAAAAATTCATTCACTCATTCATTTTTTTTCAGCTTAGTCCCTTTATTAATCCGGAGTAGCCACAGCTGAACCACCAACTTATCCAGCACATGTTTTACGCAGTGGATACCCTTCCAGCTGCAACCCATCACTGGGAAACATTAGAAAAAAAATATTTATAGTAATTATAAAATTACCCATTACATTGTGTTTTATTAACGTCCACTATACCTAACCCAACCCCCACAGTTACTAACGTCTACACCTACCCCAACCCTAAACCCAACCATCAGAGTAGCATGAGCATTGATCCAGCATGTCATTGTGCTACAGACTGCAGCGAGAACATCTTGAATATTTTGCCTGCCATATTGGTATCAGTCGATAAATTATTACTATTAATGTTATCACTTTTGACCCAATAAGATGAGCATTGCTCGATATATTAAAAACCATGAATTATGAATTATTTCTACCACCTTGTAGACATCATACGCATGCTGCAGGACATTTTGATTGGTCACTTTAGAATTAGGGAAATAATTTGAATGCTTCATCATGACCCAATACTGTCAGGTTTTGTGTTTCCCCACGCCATGTGTTCCATGTGCTTTTGTTTGTATCATGTTATTTCTTTGTTCTATTTTTCCGCCATTCATTTATATTTATTAGTTCCACCTGTGTCTCACTACTGTTTGTAATTAAGTTCATCAGGTCCTGTGTATTTATACTACCCTAGTTTTGTTTCGTGTTTGTCCGGTCTTGTATTGTAGTTTCATTAGTTAATGTATTTATTTACTAACATGAACTAATTATGAATAATATTTGTACAGCATTTGTTAATCATAGTTTAACATTTACTAATGCATTATTAATTCAAATTCATGCTTGTGAACATTAGTTAATGAACTGTGAGTTAACATGAACTAACAATGCTATTCAAATTACCTAAAATGAACATAAACAAATACTGTAATAAATGTATTGTTCATTGTTTGTTCAAGTTAGTAAATGGATAAACTAACATTAACTAATACAATCTTATTGTAAAGTGCTGCCGAAATATTGTATGTAGATGGATGACATGAAGATGTGTCAAAATACAAGTGGTATTGGTATTTTAAGCAAATAATCATCACATGGTATTGTTAGTCATTTGCTATATTGCAGTGGTTCTCAGACTTACCAAAGTACCACCTTGCGAGTACCACCATAATGAGCAGTATTGAAATATAGTAGCGTAGGCCCAGTAAAGCAGCTACAGCTCTGTACAGTTCAAAAACGAGGCAGATTAATTCCTATTAGTAAGAATATTTATTATTGTCAGCCACTTTAAACATTATAATTAGTTTGAACATTAACACTGTACTGTGCTTATATGTAAAAAAACAAAACAAAAAATAGATAAAAATGTCAACATTTAAATTAAAACGTGCTTTTAAAAGTTAAAAATGGTAGGTTACTGTTCTTAAAAATTAAAAAAAAACTCCTGTACTTATATGTAAAGTATTAACATATAGTAGCCTATTTATCAACACCTGGAAATATTGCCTGGACCTCATAAATATAGGCTATATGTCACCATATTCATATATAAACTATTTTTGATAAAGTTTTTAAATATATGTAGCATGTGCATATGACATATTTGATTCCTCTGCTTACCACTAGAAGGAATTTCGTGTACCACTAGTGGTACACGTACTAGTTTGAGAACCACTGCTATATTGAATATAACAATTCATATCTATGTATCATTTCCCTATATAAAAAGAGTTTATTGGAAAAACTATATAAAAAATTGTAGCTATCAGCTTCTGAATATAATAAAGAGTTATCCTAAAATCCTATTTAAAAAAGTAACTTAATTTCTGTGCATTCCTAAAGGTTGCCGTTGCCTTCACTTTTCAAAAAAGTAAAGTCTGATTTAATTATTAACAGTCAATATCTGCATCTGAATTTGAAATACTAATACAATGACTAAATACTAATAAATGTATCCACAGCAAACTCACAAACTACAATGTCTAAAATGACAACAACTCAACCACGCTACAACTACAGCTACTTCATTAAGTCATAAAGTAACTTGTGTTTTATCTGCTTAAACTATGTCGACTCAAAATGCTTAAAGGTATAAACTACAAACACAGCAAACTATTAATGAGCCAACGAAAGCTACCAAAAACATAAGACCAATGTAAGTGGTATAATAAATGAGAGTCGATAAAACTGGGCCACAAAGACAGTCCTAGTGATCTGAAATGAAAATACTTGAGAGAAAGAAGGAGAGAAAGAAAATTGGCTTCTGGTGCATTCTGGTGCATCGTGCTGCAGCATCATGGGAATATAGCAAGCACCAGCCGAGAAGGAGATCCCTCTCAAACACACACACACACACACACACACACACACACACACACACACACACTGCAATCAATTTAGTTGATCCAATTTACATACAGCACAGGTCTTTGGACTTATGGGGGAAACTGGAGCTCCCGAAGGAAACCTATGCGAACACGGGGAGAGCATGCAAACTCCACACAGAAATGCCAACTGGAGTTGAGACTTAAACCAGCAACCTTCTTGCTGTCAGGCGGCAGTGCTAACCACTGAGCCACCTTGCCGCCGTAGATTGAACAAGCAGCAAAAATCTTTTTGAGTGGACTAAGCATGTGCACACTCTTTTAAACTCACACAATGACAGAGTACATAAAAAAACAATATGGCAAGAGATGATATAAGAAGAAAGAGGCTTAAAATAAGTGTCATCTGATCAACGCATTTTTTTTCTCTAAATATCTTGCTTTCCTTCCCTCTCACTTTCCTATAAAGTGTTAAAGGTCAGTAAAGAGTGACATAAGACTCCAGAAACGTACTACAAATGTGTGAGAGAAAGACAGATTGCCTATATTTGCAATGTGCTGACTGCTGACCTTTATTAAAGCAGAACAGAAGGCAGGACAGCAGCATATAATCCAGTTAGTTAGTGCATCGGTTAGGCTGTCTGTGATTTAAACCCTGCTGGTGGCAATAGCAGGTGCTCGGTTATGATAGATGCAGATGTCCGTACTTAACTTTCTTTCTGCTATAGCAATCCACTGGCGCGGCCGTAACTGAGGAATGGTGTCTGCTATTTGTGTCCTAGGGTTGTCACGATACCTGCATCGCATTTTACGGGACGACGCCAGCTGAACTGTCACTCTCTAGACATGATAGCACTGTCGCGGTTTAGACACATTGTTCCTTATTCAATTTAATTCATCTTTATTTGTATAGCGCTTATACAATGTAGATTGTGTCAAAGCAGCTTCACATGGAAGTTTATAGTGAATTGAAACAGTGTCAGTTCAGTCCTTATGCAAGTTTGCAATGACAGGCAATTTGTCTCGGTGTCCTCAGATTTGTCAGCCCACCGAAGCTCAAAACTCTTAATTCATTGGTTTTATTTGACATCTTTCATAATTTGGGAGTATATTTTAGTAGTTATTAGGGATGTCCAGATCCGATCAAGTGATCAAACACGGTTTCAGACTCGATTGGAATCGGATGTTACCTACCGATCAGGACTCGAATGTATATGCATGTATATATAGATATTGTCATTATTTTTAACACATCTATAGTTATGCGGTGGCACAGAGTTAGACCTCTTTCTTGACTTCACACAGAAGTAGCAATGCGTGTGGCATGACATCACTTTGTTGCAGAGATGCTACTGGTTAAATGACGGCAAAGTAGAACACGGAAGCAGCTTGAAGCAGAAAGCGTAGGTATGTGTGCGGTCTGGAGGTATTATAAAGTTGATGATGACAACATTGCCATAGCAAAATGTGAAATATGTAATCTTGGTATTGCATTGAAGAAAATGGCTACATTTAACACAACTATTGGGTAACTATTTGGTTACTTAAAAAAAATCTTAATTTGTCAAATGACTATAAAATAAATATAAAACATTGTACACTAATCTACACTATTTGAATGTTGTTGTAGGACAATGTCAAAGACAATGGCAGCATGTCATCAACTATATATCTAGATATTATTTTGTTTAATTCTGTCTGAGTAACAAGGGATTACAGTGGATAAATATTACGTTTTATTTGCTTTCACGTCGTGGTTTCGTCTCCTCCTTTAGTAGCAAAGCTCACGTTATCACCTGCGTAGCCACTCATTTTGTGGCGGCATGTGACGATGTGAGGTGCTTCATTAGATTACAATTACTTAATTACTTGTCACTGACGCAGAGAGACTATTTTGTCCTGGGCATAAGTTGCACGATACATAAACATTCTTTGCCTATCACCTCAAAGAGGAAAAAATAGTGCTTATATTTCCAGTTTGCAAACGCTACCTTTGAACTTGTTGGATTTTCCATCGTTCTGACTTCAGGTCGCTGGTGTGTGCCACTGACTGTGTGTGTGCTTGTGTAAACACCCATCCTACTCTGCCTCTGATTGGCAAATGATGGAAATGTACTCTATCCAAGCCCATCATCATGTTCTCAGTTACACCACTTTCACAGACACACCAATCAGCATCACTGGTTGGTTGTTTGTCCCGCACCAGCCCCAAACATACTACAAACATACACACATCGCAGAGAAAGAGACGTCCTATGGCTGAGAGGGATGTTGCTTTCATTAAAACCCGCTTCAGTGTTCTTCATTATAGTAACATGCATTTTATTGTCAGTAATGATGTTGTAACAGAGGAAACAGTAATTTATTTGATTATTCGTTACTGAAAAAGTATCGCCGTTAGTAATGCTGTTTATTTATAGCGCTGTTATTCCCATCACTGGTCCTTTATGATCAATTTAATGCATCCTTGCTGAATAACAGTATTTATTTGTTTCCAAAGAAATCTTGACTTGTAATCTTCCGTTCAGACACACACTGTTCCTCTTTATTCATTAACAAAAACAATTAAAAGAAGATTCCAAGCCAGGAGGAACACAGCTGCATATTAATGATAAGTAACACAACTTTCCTTCAAAGTGAGTTTAGAAACACTGTAATTCTGTTAAAACAGTCACTTAATGTGGATAAATGGAGTTCTTCATTTAGCATTCTGGGAAATGCACACAAGCACATGGGAAGATGACATGAAATACGTCTGAAGAGTTGATGGAATGTGTCACACGCTATGCTCCATATTAAACTATTTTATTCATTATAGCGCATGCATGTTTCATGATATCACTTTAATTCCATCCCTACTTGCGGTATTTGGAGTTAAAAAATTCATTGGTGTCACCACAGGACCACTTAAAATGGCAAAATGTGAGTTTTCCAAACACTTACAGTAGTGACCAGACATAGAACATAAGATATATACACTCCCATGTGTATAAATATAATTTTAAGCGATGTTAATTAAAAAAAAAGAAGAAGAAGTCCTTGAACACATTATGTATCAGCTACTCACATACCCTTACATATAGACCGTGGGTGGGTTGAAGTGTCATGTGGAATATGCTGTGAATATTCTAACTGAACTATTAATATCCTGTAGCATATCTGGACCGGCGCACCACACGTCTCTCTCTCGCTGTCTCTATCTAGTCTGTGTTACTGTATTACTGGATCTCTTTCCAAATCTCACATGAATGAACTGGATTAATTAAACGCCAGCATTCCTAAGAGAAATCTCAGAGAACCCCATCTTTAAACCACAATAGTGTGCTTAATGTGAAAACTGTACATATGTAAAAGTGATTAAATTGCACAACACTCATATTGCATGTCACATTATTTTTAAAGCAGACAGAATATTAACAGCTGGTAAAAGAAGTCTAATTCCACATGTGCCTACAGATATTATAGCACAGCATCACACATGACCAGACTCATAAAACTATGTCCAAGGATACTTACAATGGCACCAAAACCATGGCTGAAAAAGTGTAAACTTCTTAGCATTATGTCACAAAACATCAAAATAGAGTGCAAGCAAAGAGGTTTTCAAGCAAACCCTTACAGAAAACCAACCAAATCACATGTGGAAATAGGGCTGCACGATATTGAAAAATTTTGACATTGCAATGTATTATTTGTCCCTACAATATATATTACAATATAAATACAGTTTAAACACAATATATAAATACAATTTAAATACAAATTAAACACATTACTTAAATAGCTCTATTTGGAAAGTCATTACTTTAGATCAGGGGTGCCCAAACTCTTTCTTATAAAGGGCCAAAAACCAAACTTGATATAGGGCTGTGGGCCGAAGTGTAATATAACAATCCATATTACATTAAATTTGCTCATTTGTTTGCTTATTATTTTAAAATAACTCAAGAAAGTTTCTTTAAAACATGTTAAATGATGATGCGGTATAATTTTTTAACGTTTTATAATCAGCTTATTATAGTAACAACATAAACAATGCCATTTATAACACAATGGAGCTCAATACTGAATACACTATTTGAGCTGCTCCTGCCTTTGCCTTGATTTGCTCGCTGATGTCTTGTGCATTGTCCTCTATCTGTCAAGTGACAGTATTTACATTTTAAAAGTCTGATTCATATGAAACATTTAATTTTAATTGACTTTTTCTAGCTCCTCAATTAAACAAAGAAACAAAAAGGTATACATTAAATTCAAAATGACAATCTCTGTCAAAGGCATTCACTCCGACCAACACTGCATCATTCTCCCTTTTATTTCAGACGGGATGACGGGCCAAACCAAAGGTTACCATGGGCCAATTTTGCCCCGCGGGCCCTACTTTGGGCATCTCTGCTTTAGATTGATTGGAATGATTTGTAGGGGAGTGAAATATAATCTTATTTTATGTAATTTATTATATACATATAATAAACAAATTACAGTCATAAATAAACACAATGGAGCAAATGTTAAAGTAAACAGAGCTTTACTGGTTTTGTGGGGAGTGTCTTACATTATTCGGTACAGAAATTGAATAATCGAATGTAAAAGAGCACTGCATAGTCTTCATCATATAAATAATTCCATAACATTTATTTTTTTAAAACTTTATGCTCTTTACGTTCTCTTAAATGCTTTAAACTCTTAAAATGTTCAAGAAACTTTCACTCTATAATAGTTCAATTCTGCAGTGTCTCCACAAATCTCATGTGTTTTGACCTGTGGTTTCTGGTCATCTATATTTATAACTCAACATTGCAGATCTTGCGATGTGACTATTTTGGACACACACATTGCGATATCGATGCTCAAACGATATATTGTACAGCCCATGTGGAACGCACATGAAATGTTTGGTTCTGGAAAATTTTGATGTGAAAAAAAAATACGATATTATGATTACCTTTTATTTTTCACAAAAAAAATTCCAAACCATATGTTTCATTTGCTTCTTAAATGTGTTTCATGTATGTTCCACGTGTGATTTTAACATGTCAAGCTCATGTGGTGTTTCAGTGCGGTGTTTCAGTAAGGGAAGCATTTTTAAAAATGTTTTGTGTAATAAAACAGTATACTGTACAAGATTAATACTAATAAGTAGTTCAATTGTTTCTGGTTGCCAAATGTTGACAAATATGTCCATGCGATTCTCTTACATATGTGTACATCCATTCATTAACTAAGCACCTTGACATCAGCTGGTGCAAAAATGCTTTAGCTATATCTGTGCAGATGGCATTTGCCTAACATTTTTGCAATGAAATATTGACATCTAATGCAACCTTCTAAAGTAAATCCTAAAGCCTCCACTGTGTATCTTTGTTCTTGGTAAATCCCACCATCTTTACCCTCTGGCCTTGAAAAAATATGAAGTAAAACATAGCATATTTACCAGGTCTCGTCGTTTTTGAACTCCAGCTCTCCATAAGCATCCTCAAAGTCCTCTCCGCCGCCCTTAGCGAGTCCCTCCATTGTGCGGAAAGGAATGATGACTGTCCCTCTTGCTCCTGATGTCCGCAGCACTTTCACCTCCATGATGCCCACACTCTCACTCACGTGCATGGAATCACTTTCAAATGTGAAGATGCCTGCATGGTCATCGTCGAGGATGGTAACCGTGGCAACGGCAGGAAACCCTATCAAGGCCTTGGGGTAGGGCAGGCTACTGGGCGACAGCACCTCATCCTCAGTCTCAAGTACACGAACGTTACTGAGGCGCACAAAGAAATGCTCATCCTCCTCAAAAATGTCGTCATCGATGATGCCAACGGTGATCTCCTTGATGACCTCGCCAGGTTTGAACACCACCGTTCCTTCTGTGAACTCATAGTCCGCACCAGCATTCGCAGAGCCATCTTCTGTTTTATAATCCACATAGATTGTCTTAGTAATGTCGCCCCCTTTGCGTACAGCTGTGAGCAGAACGGCGCCACAGTTCTCCAGACACTGGTAAATGGCCGGTTCGAACATAATACGGGACACAAACTCTTCAGGCTCTTCTACGTGAACTTCTTGAACGCTTGCGCTGCGTTTGGCCTGTTCGGCAACATGCTTCTTGAGAATGTTTCCAGCACCGGTCATCATCCTCGTGGCCTGGATTCGATAAAACGCTCTGCTCTTCTGTTGGTGTGACAGTGCATAGTAGTTGGCCATCTCCACCAGCTGGTCCAGCTCCTTCTCCGGGTGTTTCTGCTTCAGGTCCTTCAGGATGCGAATCATATCTCTGCGAGACTCGTCTACCTCCTTGCCCTCAATCAGGCCCATTAAGTTACTAGCAGCTCCGCCGTCGATAAAATGAGAATTCATCATCTTTCCGTCCATTTCAATGCCTTTCGTGCGATCCCCCTCCGTCTCGATAATAACACCTCTGTGCTTGTCTGTGCGATATTTCTTGTGCATGAACTTATAGAAGAGAAGGCGGCGGTCGGCTACCCATGCTAGGATCACACAAATGGGGAAGAATGCCAAAGTGAGAAGACCTTCCCAAACTTGGACTACGTTGGGCGAGAATACGGCCAAGATCATGTACAGCCAGATGTAGGCAAACACGCTCCATGCGGCCGTCACAAAAAACACACGCAGGTGTTTCACCTTCCGGACCTCCCCTTCAGGGATCACAGACACACACAGGCCTATGATCACAAACATGTTGAAGGCAGCGCTGCCCACAATGGTGGATGGTCCGAGTTCGCCAGCGTGGAACTCGTGTCCGCAAATCTCAATGAGAGAGAGAAGAATCTCAGGGGCCGAGGAGCCCAGCGCCATGAGAGTGAGGTTGGACACGGTCTCGTTCCACACGCGGATTGTCGTTGTCGTCGTCTCACCATTCGGTCGCTTGATGATGATTTCCTTTTCCTGGGATGTGATGACTTCAATAGCAGCCATGAAGCGATCTGCAATAATCGACACCCCAAGGAACATGTAGATCATTGCCACGAAGTACACTATGACCCTGGCGATCTTGTCGCCCATTGAAGGGTCCTCTGGGTACCAGATGGGTAAGATGATGCCAGGCTTGCATCGATCCGTTTCCCCGACACATGTGGTGTTGTTTGTGAGAGGCGGGCTTGGTGTGGTTCGTGCCTCTGCACAGAGAAAGGCTGTTGCCACGGAGACTACGCCCAACCAGAGGTAGGCAGAAGTCTTTGTCCTTGAGCGATCCATGCACCCTCCTTCACCTCAAGGGTCTGTGCTCTCTAGCTGTCCTTCGGGAATCCAGCACTAGGCTGTCTTTGGTTCCACTCGCCGCCTGTGAAAGAAAAAAAAAGCAGGGAGTGAGATCAAGAAATCGGTATTTCACTCTTCACAAACAATCCCTCCCTGATGGAGGAAAGGCATCTGGCATCGGTGGCTGAGAGTCAAAGCAGTGCTAAAGTAATGCAAGGATGGGAACCTGAGATTTCTGCACATAAAGGCATTATAGTTTGTTAGTTTTGTGAGCAGTGCGTGTGTGATATAATATGTGAACTACTAAAGGGCCACACAGCAGAAAGCAAAAAGGCCTCACTCAGCAGGTGTGAATGTTGCCAGAATAAGCAATGTCCAAAATGACGCACTGAAAAACATCAACAACAGAGCAAGGGCAGCGTGTTGCTCCATTCCAACATGCTGCCTAGTGAAGAAGGACTTTAAGGTAACTTGATAATATTAACAACAATGCAACTTTTTCGTACCAAACCTGGCAAAGCAGCTGTTTTCCTCTCAGATAAAAATAAACAAGATGGTGGCGACAGGAAAGATAAATATTTGCACACACAAAAGTAAAAATAGTTCAAGTAATTTTTACTTCATAAAGCACACCACTGTACAGAAACAAGTTTAAGGCAATCTCCATTCTTAAAGATGAGCTTTAGTGTAAGGTGGAAGTCAAATTCTGAAAGAAACTCGTATAAACAGTACATGCTAATAAAAAAGGATCACTAACATGCATTTATTTACACAGCATTTTGTCTTTTAAAATGAGCTGCGTTTTTGATTAGCGATGTACTAATATTTTGCAAAAAAATGATTACTTAAATTTGTAAGCTGATAATGAAAATGAATACTATCCTTTTCTCTGAATTTTTCTGAGACTGGTTACAAAAACTAAATTCAAACAAATACAGAGGACAACTGTTGTTATTAGTTGTTAAAACTCCAGAAAAAAATACGACAAAGAAACATTTATCTTTACATTTAAGATCTTTATTTTCCTAAAAATCTTTTACCAATTAGATTTCTGAAGTTTACTTAAAAAAAAAAGAGTCTTATACCACCAAAATCTCTTCCCTCCAGCATAAACTCCAAAAAGTGGTTAAACAGCCAAAAATAATTGTGTTTTATATTAATTGTATATTAACTGTATTAATTGCAAAAATATTAGAGCATAATATAGGTTCTTAATAATATAACGGTAACATTAAATATAACGATAACATTAAAAGTAAGACTTTTTTGTCCAATACAGATGTGGCTGGCCACTAATATACTGTGCAGCACTACTTTTAATGCAAGTGATACATTTATGCCACCCTTAGGCCAAATCCCAATTCTACCCCTAAAGGCTGATTTATACTTCTGCATCAAGCGCACGCGTATGCTACAGCGCAGCCTACGCATGGACGCATAGCCCTCACCGTGGCCATCGGCGATATTGATGTGTATCTTTCAAAAAATGTAACGCGTACACGTATCGCAAGCTCTGTGATTGGTCGTCTTGGTAGTGCTGACGAGTGTGGGCGGAGGTGAGAGGATTTTTACAACAAACAAGCAAATGTTTTAATACATTCATAATGGCAATCGTGTTTTACCTTCACATTTAAAGGTGCAGTATGTAAGTTTGACACTCAGTGGTTGAACTAGGTATTGCACTCCTGGATCAAAATAAACGCAAACGCGGGATGCCAGATTGAGTACAGGAGCGAGTGATTTGAACTGTGTTCTAAATAAAAGCAAAGACACGCAATAGAGGAAATATTTTCCATATTAAAAGGAGTTTTGGTTCTAACAAATTGCTATATTAGAAACGGCTTCTATTTCTCACAGCTGAGCATGTGAAACCTATGACAGTAATCACCTCAGGTAAACCTTGTGTGCTTTATTCAGTGTTAAATCCTAACAATGTGAGTTTGAATAGATTCTAAACCTTACCGTTTCGTGAGTGAGTGCATATTCTGTGCTTCTGAATGGCTGTATTTACATTTCTGTTGTGTTTCGTCTGGTGCAAACAGCCAAATGCTCATCACTGCGTATCTCATTATGAAGCGTGTTGTTAGGACACAAGGTTACAATGTTAACGCTCATAATATTTATATCATTTGCTAATTAACCTCATGTGAAACTGAATCTGTCTCATTTCGACGTCTGACACTATTTCGGTCACGGACGCATGCTTTCAGAGTCTTGCTGAATGAATGAATGAAATACGCTGTTTTCCAAAAAGGCAACCCGGAGTGCTGAATTATAATTGGCTAAACTGGCATTGTGCAAATGAAATTTACCAAAACAAAGACAGCATTTTGGTACAGAAAAACCATTTTCAAAGCAGAATATCTGACTTCAGCATTGTTTTTCAGTTAAACAAGTATGTTCACTTGGGATGTTTCTTAAATATCTGCACACATATTATGGTATTTTTAGGCTTTAGAAGAGTGAAAAACTAACATACAGCACCTTTAAAAAAAAACGCTAAAATAAAAGCCACTAAATTCTGCTATCTATAATCCATAATAATAATTTTTGTATAGTAGACCCACAACATACTTTCACATCTGTCACTTGATCACACTTGAATACTCTGTCAGAAAAGTCTAGTGGCTGGGAATGACCTTTTTACAGTGTCTGGTATAACGTTAATGCTGTTTTCGTGTGTTTACGTAGATAAATATGGCCATGGTGTAAATGCACAGTACAGTTACGAGCTTAAAGCCACATTATATCATTATGATAACCTGATATCGTTGCCTTCAGTGATTTCCTGAAGATATATACTGTTCCAAAAAATAATGCAACTGGAATAGTCGCCATCGTCAATGTCATATAAAGTACGAGCTCGTGGTGACATATGATGATGCAGGTGTTGTAGTGGTGTCCCATTTCTTAGAGGTTAAATCTGAAGCACTTCCCCTTCACACTGTGTTTCAAGGGCCCAGGGGAAAGGGAAGGGGTAAAAAAAAAGTTAATTGGGATTGGGCCTTAGTTTCTTTCCAAGTACAGCATTACAAATCATATAAAAGTGACTATTGGCCGCAAATTGTTATTTCTGTATTATTTACTCTAGTCTAATTTGATTCCACTCCTGTGCGACTTTCTTTGTCATGTAAAAAAAATATTTTGCAGGAGTTTCAAAGATCCTCTTACGTTGCACAGAATGAATCTGTCATCCGGAATAAGAAATAGAAAAAGGAGAGTAAATGAAGACAGAATTTATATTTGGGAAATTGGGGGTGAACATAACCTTTTTTCTAGGACGACTAGTTATGTATGCTGCCAAGGTACAGGCTGTAGGCAGTGAAGCAGCTTACTGGGTTTTGTAACAGAGCCTCTGTTTATCTGCTCTGGAAATGAAATGTGCGCAGGTATCACCCAGAGAGCTGGGAATAATTAACTAATATGGACACAGATTATTTCATTACATTTTTATCCCACAGCAGCAGTGGAGATCAGAGTGTGTGTGTGGGAGTGTGTGGGAGCAGCTCTGGTGAATCCACATGGAGATGTAGGTGGTGTGTTTGTGTCTCTCGAACAGAGAAACGCACCCAGAGGAAATCTGTTTTGCTCAGGGGTTGCTTTTTTTTGATAATGGATGTCTCATTTAAGTATTAACTATGTATCATTTTTCTTTTCTGCTCCCACAGGAGATATGACTATTGTATTGCATGGAAGTAGAAAAGTTTGGGGTCAGTATAAGATTTGTCTTTTTTTAAAGTAATTATTGATGTATTTAGAAAGAAAGCATCTCATTGATCAAAAGCATAGGGGAGAGCAGGGACAAAAGTAAGATGGGCCGAAAGTAACAATGCGATTTTCTCAAAGCCCTGACATTTGCTTTCCAGGCTATAACAGCACATTCAGCATGCAACTCTTGATGTAGCTGCCAAATATCATGTGATTTTGGGGCCATGTCATGCGGTTAGGTCCGAATTTCAGTTTTTAAGTGCAGAGAGTAAATTATTGTAGCGGCTCCTTTTTCTTTATTACAAATTGTGTTTCTCTTTTCATGCATCACACTAATGATCAATCTACAGGTTATTTAGTGCAATAACACACCCTTGAGTTTGAAATGTCTGAGTTTTTTTAGTTTAAAAGTAAATCAGGTTTAAATGGGAAGAGTTCCTGTGGGGATGAAAGTAACACTGTTATTTATGTCCCACTGATAATAGCCATACCTTATTTTTCACTTTCACCTTAGAGTTTTTATTGTTTTATATGTTTCATAAAATATATGCATATTGCCAATAATAATGAAAAATATTGTAACACTTTATATTGATAGTCCATTTGAGTATTAGTAGATTGTCTGCTTAATATCTGTTGATATGCTCCTTCAACCGACATTTAACAGACTATAAGTACCTTTGCAATGTGTCAACTTACACTAACCCTAACCTTAACCTAACAGTCTACTTATAAACTAATGAGAATTAGTTAGCAGATGCAATGTAACTTAATTCATCAAACGGACCATCAAAATAAAGTGTGACCAAAAATATTCAAAAATTGCATTGTTGGATTGCTTTTAAAACAATTGATGAAAGTAAAATTTAAAATGACAATGCAGTTTAATATTTTTAGCAAAAATAAAATATGTTTGCAGTTAACATTATCAAGGTCATAGACCCACAGAATCTACTGTACGTGCACAGAATTCTGCAGATTTTTAGCCCATCATTGATTCTGTTTATTTATTTGAATAAATGTGTGTACATTTATATTTATTTAGTTTTTAAATGAATTTCACTATAATTATTGACTAATATAAAAGTGTTTATATGATTCATTCACAATACAGTTTGTAAAGTAATATTTTCTGTCTCTTAGTAGAGATATTATATGAGAGACTTGCTTTGTTTACCAAATAAAGTGAATCTAATTGAATTTGCATTGTAACATTAAATAAAAGTTTAAAAAGGTATTATTTTTTACTTCATATATCAATTTTTTAGTTATGATACTCTCACAATCATTCCGCATAAATCCTCAGATTTTTTACTAAATTCTCAGCAGAAATAGCAAAAAATGGCAGCAGATTCTGTTTGGCCCTAGTTATAGTCAGATATTACTATTATAAATACTACTACAGATTAAGTCAGTAAGTCTAGCAAATATTGTGTTACTTTTGACCCTTTTTGACTTTTTTTTTAATAAAAAATGGTACTTTTGTCCCCTTTCTCCCCCAGCATATTAAAACATATTGAAAAGTTAAAGATCAAATGAATACAGCTTTGTTGAAGATAAGAGCTAGGGCTGTATATATCATTTCAGCATCGATATTTGCAATACTCACATTGCAGGATCTGCCATGTCAAGTTGGGATTATAATTAATCATAAAACACACTTGCAGAACATGTGTCATTGCAAAGTTTAACTTTATTCTAATAAATATGAAAGTATTTTATTTGGAGGGGTTTTCAAGGCCTGTGACGAATATTTTAAATTAAACCATTTAGGGACAAGAAATTATAAAGTTTGACACTTTAACAAAGATAATGTTTAATTATATAATACAATAAAGGGTCACTTTATTTTGATGGTCTATTGGTTGAAAGTAAGTTACATTGCATCTACACACCAATTAATTCTCATTTGATTATAAGTAGACTATTAGGTTGGGGTTAGGGTTATGGTAAGTGTAAGTTGACATGTACTTGCAAAGTTTCTTATACTGTAGTCAGTTAAGTGTCTGTCTACTAATACTCAAATGGACCATCAAAATAGTGTTACCCAATAAAGAATATGCATTTTAATATAGAATTTCTATATTTCAATACTGTTAAACTCCAAATGAAAAGCATAAAGCCTAGAGAACCACAGTTCTGCACAGTTTTGCTCCAACTCTATCAAACAGCTGATCCAAATAATCAAGGTGTTCAAAAGAGTCATGAATACCTTCAACAGTTGGATCAGCTGTGTTTGATCAGGGTTGGAGCAAAACTGTGCAGAGCTGTGGCTCTCTAGGAATCCAGTTTGAGACCTATAGTTTGGAGCTATAAAAATGTATATTATCTCCAAATGTATTTATACATACATGTATACGCAGCATATTTCAAATTTTTGGTCTTTGTAAATATTTGTGTGTACTGACTCTCTAGAGTTGCTAATTAGTCAACGTCTGCATTTAATCCAAATAATTTTCCACAAAACAGTTTGTTCCTAATTAGTGGGAAGGATCATAAACACTACACTATGTGTGACTCTTTACATTGCCGGATCCATTAAATATCCCATGAATCCTTCAAGTAACATTCAGAACTCAGATCTCAAAAACCCAAAAGACAGCAGGAGAGATGCAGATGGACAGAAGTGGAGTCCGAGAGAGCCATCAGGCAAGACCTGATTACAGTGAGTAAAACAAACACTCTCACACTCACACATATGCAGTGGGCTGTAAGTAAACAGCACAGTGTAGAAACAGAAGGCCTAATGAGGAAAAACTGTTTTGTAAAGCAAAAGAGCCCTGCCTGAAGCCTTGAGCATCCCCCAACTCTCTCTGTCTATTCCACTATATACATACATATACAACATTCAACTAGAGCAAGTGAAAAATAGAGTAAGAAAAAGAGCCATATGGCCTTCTGTTTATACATAGAGTAAAATCATCAACTTTACACACACACACACACACACACACACAATTATTGACATGATATTATGTCACCAGTCTCATGTCAGGTCCTGTGAGGTGCTTTAAAATGTGCATTTTTTTTATGTTTGACGTAATCTCAACCGAAAAGAGGACGGGACACAGTGTAGCTCCTCCTCTTTAAAAAATAAATAGCCAATAGTGTTTTGAAGGGGCGGGGCATGTCAGATAACAGAGAGCATTTTTCGAGTATCCTCCAGGTGCTCCGGTTTCCCCCACAAGTCCAAAGACATGCGCTATAAGTGAAATGAGTCAATTAAATTGGCCATAGTGTATGCGTGTAAATGAAAGTGTATGGGTGTTTTCCAGTATTGGGTTGCAGCTGAGTGGCATCCGCTGTGTAAACCATATGCTGGATAAGTTGGCGGTTCATTCCGCTGTGGTGACCCCTGATGAATAAAGGGACTCAGCCAAAGGAAAATGAATGAAAACAATGCTACAGATGATAATGAAAAACTAAATTGAAACATAACAAAACTGAAATATTTATATGTATTTGTATATGTAATTGCATAGAAATTATGGAAGTAGCAAGCCAATTGATTTTAAATGATTAGATTTAGACTTATGTGAATCAGACTGTGTGAGAGATTCACTATTGATGAGCTAGAAGATGCTGAGAAAATTTGCCATAGCAAAAAATCTGGTGTAATACAAACACACCTTCACACACACACACACACACACACACACAGTCAGTCTCGTTTGTGCTGACAGGTTGACCTCTCTTCATATTTCGCTCTTATTTTTTACACTAACAGGACAGGCATCAGCAAATATCTCCCGAACAACATCACATGCAAAAGAGGATCTGCTCCTCTGACAGCATAAGCAAAAGTGTGTGTGTGTGTGTGTGTGTGTTTGAGGTGGCACTCTGAGGCATTTTATCTGAATAGCTGCTGAATGTCTGAAGCTAAATATCCGTCTTATCCCTACACATGAAGTAAAGGTGGGACACTACAGGTTTTTTCACACACCTGTCAATTTTGAGCTTTTCAGATAGTGTGCTTAAGTCTAATGTAAAGAAACATCCAAAATACAACTTTAAAATAGAATTTCATCATATTTGTGCCTGTAGATGTTCATTACAATACATATTTTACATGATTAGGCAGTTTTTTCAAAAATGAGTAGCATAAATCTCTACTTCAGCAACACACTGAAAAAAATGATTTCTGTAAAACCGTTGCAAACAATTTATATGGATTGAATTTAAACTAACAAATTAAATTTAGTAATGTTCAATTTAATTTGTTTAAATTCAGCCCAAATAAATTGTTTTTATTCACTTACCTTAAAACTTAAAAAAAATTGTAAATCCAATAAGTGAAGTTTATTTATAAACTAATTTCGAGAGGATCACGTGATTATGATTGAACACGGCTGGTCATGCATTAACCATGTATGACCAACCAATCAGACGATTTCTAACCCACTATAAAGAGCCAGGGTTTCTTACTACAGTCATCTTCGTTTGAAGAATCCCCCCTTCTACCCCTACTCCTCCTCTTTTCCTTTCATAGGGCGGCACGGTGGCCCAGTGACTAGCACTGCGGCCTCACAGCAAGAGCGTCACCGGTTCAAGTCCTTTAACAGACTGGCTGTCGTTTCTGTGTGAAGTTAGCATGTTCTTCCGTGCTTGCGTGGGTTTCCCCCGGGTTCTCCGGTTTCCTCCCACGTTCCAAAAAACATGCACTACAATTTAATTGAACAAACTAAATTTAGCACTAGTCAAACTTTTATCCATCAGCATATCTCTCCGTAGCAATTATTTTCTGTCATCAAACTCTTACAAAAGGGGGGAGTTCTCGAGATCTACCTGAGCTCAAAGCTCCCCTCTCGCCCTGCAAACGGGAGGGAGCCGAGGGCTCAAGGACCTTTTGAGCTCAGGGCTCTCTCCCGGGACAGCATGCCAAACTTGCTTATAATCAATCATCAGCTAAGTGTGAACTCTTGAAATCATTTTGAATCATTCTTTTTTTCAGTGCACTTACTGCACAGCAGTGTTGGGCACGTTCCTTTAAACGAGTAATTAATTATAGTTACTAGTTACTTCTCACAAATAGTAACTGAGTTACATAATTATAAAAGTAACTAATTAGCAGGGAAAGTAACTGTTGGGTTACTTTTAAAAAATCTAATTTGTCAAAAGACTATAAAATAAATATAAAACATTGTACACTAATCTACACTATTTCAATGTTTTTGTGGGACAATGTGAGAGACAATTGCAGCATGTCCTCAACTATACAGTACATCTAGATATTATTTTGTTTAATTCTGTTTGAGTAACAAGGGTTTGCAGTGGAGAAAAATTAAGGTTTATTTGCTTTGACGTCGTGGTTCCGTTTCTTCCTTTAGTAGCAAAGCTCATGTTATCACCTGCGTAGCCACTCATTTTGTGGCGGCATGTGACTATGTGAGGTGCTTCATTAGATTACAATTACTTGTCATTGACGCAGAGACACTCTTTTTCCTGGGCATAAGTTGCACGATACATAAACATTCTAGTCTTTTACCGCAATGAGGGAAAAGCAGTGCATTTGAACTTGTTGGATTTGCCATCGTTCTGACTCCAGGTCGTTGGTGTGTGCCACTGACTGTGCGTGTGCTTGTGTGAACACCCGTCCATCTCTGCCTCTGATTGACAAACAATGGAAATGTACTTTATCCAATCATCACATTCTCAGTTACACCACGTTCACAGACACACCAATCATCATCACTGGTTGGTTATGTGTCCTGCCCCAGCCCCAAACATACACACACACACACACCCCAGAAAAAGAGAGGTCCTATAGCTGAGAGAGATGCTGCTCGTATGAATTTTTTTTGTCAGTAACAGTAAGGATGTTGTAATGGGGAAACAGCAATTCATTTGATTACTCGTTACTGAAATGTATCGTTGTTAGTAATGCCGTTTATTTATAGCGCTGTTATTCCTGCTGCAACGTTTTATTTATATCTATATTCTATATTCTTTTAGAGAGGAACATGTACATCATACATACTTTCTTTGATCGTATTCAATGTCAAGTATTAGATGTCTGACTGTTTGCTGTTTTACTGAATATGAAGTGATAAAAGACATACTCCTTTGTAGATCCTCTGACTCTAAATATGTCAAAAAAATGTGACAAGAATTATGAACCTGACTTTATCCACAGTTCAGGTTCTTGAAACGTATGCAAATAAGTGCATATTTAATGAAATAAAGTCTCATTTGCATATTTAAACAGGAAACCACAACGCAAAGACATTCTGCAATCCGTAATATGATCTATCAACCAGGGAAGTATGATGACAACTATTAATTTTTTTACCCTATTCACCTGCAGTGTCTTGCCTGAAGTCAGCACCTGTTACCATAGCAACACAGTGGAACGCGTGGGACAGGAATAATTTTTCTCTGAAAGTCTCTGAAATCATGCTCATAAAAACCAAACAAAGCTGGGATGTGTGTGTGTGTGTGTGTGTGTGTGTGTGTGTGTGTGTGTGTGTGT
>CAIGQZ010001313.1:4969858-4998168 GCA_903798205.1 Danio tinwini | reverse complement strand
CTATCTATCTATCTATCTATCTATCTATCTATCTATCTATCTATCTACCTTGCCATTCATCCATGTATATATCCATCCATCCATCTATGTACATATATCTATCCACCCATGGTGTTATTCATCCATGTACTGTATAAATTCATCCATCTATTGTGTCATTCATTTAAATATATCTATGCATCCATCTCAAGTCCTACTCAGATGCCAGCAAGGTGGAGGTGGAGTACTGGTTTGGGCTGGTATCATCAAAGATGAGCTTGTGGGGCTTTTTCGGGTTGAGGATGGAGTCAAGCTCAACTGCCAGTCCTACTGCCAGTTTCTTGAAGACACCTTCTTCAAGCAGTGGTACAGGAAGAAGTCTGCATCCTTCAAGAAAAACAGGATTTTCATGCAGGACAATGCTCCATCACACACGTCCAAGTACGCTGGCAAGAAAGGGTCTAAAAGAAGAAAAAATAATGACATGGCCTCCTTGTTCACCTGATCTGAACCCCATAGAGAACCTGTGGTCCATCATCAAATGTGAGATTTACAAGGAGGGAAAACAGTACACCTCTCTGAACAGTGTCTGGGAGGCTGTGGTTGCTGCTGCACGCAATGTTGATGGTGAACAGATCAAAACACTGACAGAATCCATGGATGGCAGGCTTTTGAGTGTCCTTGCAAAGAAAGGTGGCTATATTGGTCACTGATTTGTTTTTGTTTAGTTTTTGAATGTCAGAAATGTATATTTGTGAATGTTGAGATGTTATATTGGTTTCACTGGAAAAAAAATAAATAATTGAAATGGGTATATATTTGTTTTTTGTCAAGTTGCCTAATAATTATGCACAGTAATAATCACCTGCACACACAGATATCCTCCTAAAATAGCTAAAACTAAAAACAAACTAAAAACTACTTCCAAAAATATTCAGCTTTGAAATTAATGAGTTTTTTGGGTTCATTGAAAACATGGTTGTTGTTCAATAACAAAATTAATCCTCAAAAGCTGTCTGTCTGTCTGTCTGTCTGTCTGTCTGTCCCCTCCTGCAGTGAGACAGGCAAAACACGTCCATCAGCTGAATCTGCATGTCTGTCCACCCTCGGCAGTCTTACCTACTGGGGACAACACCTTAGTGACCGGTTCTAATGCACATTGATGGGAAATTACCACACGGACACACACACCATTTATCTCCGCTGTCATCTCTAACAGAGGTCAAACTGTGTGTGTGTATTCGCATCCTCTCCTCTGACTCCTCAACGCCACAGCTGCTCCAATGCCAAAGCTATCTAAAGAACATCCTAGGACAGAGAGAATCTGTTCAATTCACACACACATACTAGTATTTTATGAGGACAGTTATAAAGAATTAAGGCAGTTTATGAGGACTATTCATAGGCATAATGTACTTTATACTGTAAAAACGCTAAGGCCTTACCACGCGATGGCGCAGAGGGTAGAGTGGTCACCTCACAGCAAGAAGGTCGCTGGTTCAAGCCTCGGCTGGGTTAGTTGACATTTCTGTGTGGAGTTTGCATGTTCTCCCCGTGTTTGCGTGGGTTTCCTCCAAGTGCTCCTGTTTCCCCCAAAGTCCAAGGACATGCGCTATAGGTGAATTGGGTAAGCTAAATTGTCCGTTGTGTGTGTGTGTGTGTGTGTGTGTGTGTGTGTATAAAATTATATTATTTCGTAATTTTTAAAAATATTTGCATACGGACCACCGGGGAAAACTCCTGATCATAGATATATGCATATATGTGTATTTCTCTGCCTTTGGATGGCCACAGTCCTCCACTTCACCTTGGTCCTGCATTCATTTCAAAGGAGCGCTACCCTGTACTAAAATGGCAGCTCTATTGACGCATTCCTTCTAATAGACAACAGTAGGGTAGGCGACATCTAGTGTATATATCTATGGATAAATACGACAGACAATCAGTGTGAGTGTGTAATATCAAAGTCCCTTTAAGGCAAGTCATTTCACTCGGCAGCCATCTTTAAAACACCTCACAGACAGTATGCTTGGGCATTCTGTCTGAATAGGGAAACATCAAATTCTCCAAAACTGCTTGCCAAGCTTACGGTTGAATTTCATGAGGAATCACCAATAAAATTAAACAACAACTGTGTCTTTAGTTTAATTTCTAAACATCCAAATCACAAAATCTGCAGACAGTGTTGCTAGATGTAGTTGACTGATTCCAGCCCAAAAACTATCCACAACCCGCCGAAATGCAAAAACAACCGCTCAGGAATCTGGAGGCTATCACTGTCTGCAGAAACTCACGTCTGGTCCGAGCCCCTCCCCCAAAGTATTGCCAGCCGATGATTGGCTCCTGTCCTAGTAGGTGGGGATTTATTCACTATATTGACCGTTACACTTTTCCCCATTCAAAAGATTCAAGTGACATGTCTTGTGTTTTCTAGTCTTTGGTAATATGCAACTACATTTGATCTGAGGAATAAAAATAGTTAATAGATATTCCTTAATGCAGTGTTTTTATACAAAAAAATATAATAAAACTAATACAAAATTTAAAAAAGGTAAAAATGTCACTAGTAGATACATTACATGAATATTTGAACTGTAAATCAGAATACTGCAACAAACTTTTTTTCATTCTACTACTTTACATACTGACATTAATACAGTACTTGTAACATTTTAATAATAAAAAAAGAGAAAAAAAGAAAATTGAGGACATAAATGAACTAAGAAGCACAAATGATAAATGAAAACAACAATAACAATAATAATGAACTAAATAATAATCAAATAAATTTAAAGAAAATACACTGTAAAACCCAACAGTCAACTTTATCATATGAAATGAGTGTAGTTAACTCAAGATTTACAGAAAGTTAATTACTCATTTGAAAAGAGTTTTGAACTCAGTGTTAAAGGTAATGAGTTAATTAATACCTCATTACTTCAACTTAAATGGAGTAAGTTCACAGTACTCATATAGATTAGATATTGAACTCAAATGGTTTATAGCAATCGGTTTTCTCAAACGGTTTGAGTTGCCTTAAAGTATTGTGTTTTACAGTACTCTGAATTCTCTTTATTTATCGGGTTTTGCTGTGCTCAAATTGCTTTGTTTACTGAAATGAATTAAGTTCACAGTACTCATTAGGATTAGTTTTTGAACTTAAATAGTTTTATGCAATCAGTTTTCTCAATTGAGTTACCTTAACCTTAACTGAACTTTTTGGATTTTACCGTGTACCTTATTACCACGCGGTGTGTACCTAGGAATAACCTTATTATTTCTTATTTTCCTCAAAAAAATACTACTTATTTTCAGCAAAGACACATTAAATTGATAAAAAAAACTTACTATAAAGAATTCAAAGAAATTTAATTTCAAATAAATGCTCAAAAAACCCTGAAAGACAAATAATTCCACAAAAGTACTAAGCCAGGGGTGTCCAAACTCGAGTTTGGACACCCCTAAGCATTCAAAAACAGTATAATAATAAGAATTGTTTTTTTGAGTATCACATTGAAATTCATATTTGATTTCTTAAGACAAGATAAATTATGCCAAAGAATTAAGGTTTGCCATCTGGAAAAATAAAAACATTTAAAATATACATAAAACCAGCTATTTTAAAGGTTAATCAATTATTACTGATTTTCTATATTCACAAATGCAACCTATTCAGCAAAATCTTACTGAGTCCAAATATTTTAAAGGGTAGATTATATGCTGTGAAACATTAGATGGTGGAGAAAACATAAAGGCTGAAAGATCATTTGTAGCTGCAGTTTAAGCACAGTACTGGCACAGTTTTAAGAAAAACCTCACATGTTTACAAAGTAATAATTACTCTCTTGAACATTACTTCAGTACATTCCTCTGTTTTTGTGACGTAACATCACCACAGTATTGTACGTCTTTGATGCCAAATAGTAAAGTAGTAGCGTCTGTGCTCTATATGTTGATGCCCATCTGGCTTGTTAGTGCCAGTGTTTGTGTATGCAAACATTATTGGCAGAGTTGAACCGTGTGTGTGTGTGTGTGTGTGTGTGTGTGCATGTGCTGAACTATGAATGAATCTGAGATTGTGTGTTCATGAGATAATGCATTCATGTGTGTGTGTGCCACAGTTTTGCCAGAGGGTGTGTATGTGTGTATTTTCTGCCTGAACAGTTCTTCTGCTGCAGAGCATCCGGATATTTATAGAACGCAGAATTATGACAAAGATAAACAATAAGCTATGCATATAACAGCATCACACACAGCATTATCAGTTACGATGCAGTGCAAGTTGAATTTTGTTGAATATAATAATTTGTGTGCGCGCATGTGACACTTCAGAGTAAAAATGTGTGTGAGGTTAATTACCCACTACCAGCTTTTAAAAGATAATTACAACACTAAGAGTTCATGTGTGTGTTTGTTCTTCAAGGGGAGAAAGGGCTTTTCCTCTAAACGTTGCCAATTTCACAGCAGAGCCCCTTGTGTAACCTTCACACACACCTTTGCGTCTGTCCTCTCTGCCATGTGATTTGCTAGCTCAGGAAGTCTGCGGTAAATATTGAATTTGATTTTTTCTTTTCTTAGTGCTGCGATTAATAATTGATGGCGTTTTCTTGCAGTTTGTGATGAAAAATTTAAGCACACGTGTGAGGGAGTCTCAAACCACCACAGTTGGAGAACACCACTGCACACTTACAAATATGAAACGCTTACACACACACACACACACACACTATACACACGACATGTCAATATAGTACTGTGCCATATATAGGCATGTTTACTTGCAGATCCAGAATCCAAAGTAATTATCTGTCTCAAATGCCTAATATTCAAAATTCATATCAATTTAGAATTTCAGCCTTAGGCTTGGTCTTTATTAAATATGCAAACAGATTAGGTTATTTATTAGCAATTCATCATGCATTTTTTTTGTATTTATAATTTATGCATTTTCATGCTATAGTTATGTCATGTTAAATATAATTAAAATTAACAAAAAATATACACTCAACGGCCACTTTATTAGGTACACCTTACTAGTACCAGGTTGACCCCCTTTTGCCTTAATTCTTTATTGGATTGAGCTCTGGTGACTGTGGAAGCCATTTGAGTACAGTGAACTCATTGTCATGTTTAAGAAACCAGTCTGAGAGGATTCACGCTTTATGACATGGTGCTTTATTCTGCTGGAAGTAGCCATCAGAAGATGGGTACACTGTAGTCATAAAGAGATGGACCTGGTCAGCAACAATACTCAGGTAGGCTGTGGCGTTGACTCAATGCTCAGTTGGTACTAATGGGCCCAAGAAAATATCCCCAACACCATTACACCACCACCAGCCTGAACTGTTGATACAATGCAGGATGGGTCCATGCTTTCATGTTGTTGACGCCAAATTCTGACCCTACCATCCGAATGTTGCAACAGAAATAGAGACTCTTCAGACAACATTACTGTTGCCTTTTTATCAGCTGGAAACAGTCTGGCCATTGTCCTCTGACATCAACATAGCATTTGTGCCCACAGATCTGCCGCTCACTGGATATTTTCTCTTTTTGGACCATTCTCTGTAAACCCTAGAGATGGTTGTGTGTGAAAATCCCAGTAGATCAGCAGTTTCTGAAATACTCCGACCAGCCCGTCAGCAATCAAAAACCACAGCACGTTCAAAGTCACTTTAATCACCTTTCCTCCCCCATTCTGATGCTCGGTTTGAACTGTAGCAGATCGTCTTGACCATGTCTACATGCCTAAATGCATTGAGTTGGTGCCATGTGAGCAGTTGGACAGGTGTACCTAATATAGTGGCCTAATAAAGTTTATTATTATTATTATTATTATTATTATTATTATTACAGCCAAGTAAAATGTTGCATTGTGGTCACTAGGGTAATTATCTGGCTAGTGTTGTTTACTTATGCATTTCCAGACAGATAATTATCCTGGTGACCAAAAAATTTTTATTTTGAAACCAGTAAAAACACCTTAGCAATTACAAAGCAACACCCTGGTAACAGCCAACAATGTCTAGGTGTTAGCATTCTTATTTCATGTGAAAACATCTATTGAATAGCATTATACACTGTATAACAAATGCTGGGTTCCACACAACTCCATCAAGTTGTCCCAACGCAAATCGATTAAGTTAACAATAATTTTTTGCAAATTTAAGTAGGTTGAACATAAAACACTTTAAAAAATTAAGAATTGTGCTGCTTCAACTAGGAGCAAAAATAATTTGAGTGTAGCAAAATACCATACTGTATGTGAAATAAGGTTGTGAAATGGTTGTCTCAGAACTGAGCAAAAGAAATCTGTACAGCAGATTTACACAGATTTACACTGTACATGTGTCTGTGTGCAACGCTTGACAATACCTATAAGCCAGAGTTCTAAAAGCCCTGTTAAAGACTTAATCTGCAAAACTAATCTTAGAAGCACACACATGCACATAAACCCACCAGGCAACATCATACATTTAAACATTTGTGGGACCATTTTGTTTCTCTGCGGCAGTGAAAGTGGAATGAATTAGACTGAAATGTTCCATCTCATACATCAATAAAGCAATAAAAAGTTAACTTTTAGTGAACTTCAGTCGATAAAGCCCAGAGTATACTTCGGTTCTATCAAGGGGGTAACACTCTCTCTCAGTGTGTGAATTTTACTAAGAGGAAATGGGATTTAGACCAAGCATGACACCCCCTGGAATACGATTTAAGGGGACAACCTTTCCAGAAAATGATCTGTACTGATTTCTACTGCGAGGGAATTTGATTTCTACCGAGGGGGGCACTGAATGTGACTTATACTGCGAGGAATGAAACTGTACTGATGGGGACACCCCTGAATATAATTTCTACTGTGGAAAATGTGATTTCAAGGGAAACTCCCCTGCAGAACACCATTTCTACTACACAGAAAGAGAATGTGATGTCTACATAAAGAGAGCGTGATTTCTAGAAAAAGTGAATGTGATTTCTAAAGAAAAGTAATGTGATTTTGACAATAGAGAACATGATTTCTACATGAAAGGAACGTGATTTTACAGAATGGAAATTAGATTTTACAGAATGGGAATGTAATTTCTTCTAAAAGGAATGTCATTTTAACAGAAAGGAAATATGATTTCTACGTAAAGGAAATGTAATTTCTACTGAACGGGAAACACCATTTTCACTTAACAGAAAGGGAATGTTATTCCCATAAAAAGGGAACGATTTTGACAATAAAACAATGTAATTTCTACAGAAAGGGCATGTGATTCTATAGAAAGGAAACATGATTTCTACAAAAAATGTGATTTTGACAAAGACAATTAAATTTTTATAGAAAGGGAATGTGATTTTGACAAAAAGGGATTTCTAGAGAAACAAATATGGCTTCTACAAAAAAGGAATGTGAATTAGACAAAAAGATAATGTGATTTATAAATAGGAATGTGAATTCCACAGACAAAAACTAAATTATTTACAAAAAGGAATGTGATTTTTAAAAAAAGGGAATGTGATTTTAAAAAAAGGGAATGTGATTTTACAAAAAGGAAAAATGATTATTACATAAAAGAAATGTAATTTCTACTGAACAGGAAACCCCCCTGAAGAACACCCTTTTCACTAAACAGAAAAGTTATTTTCACAAAAAGGGAACATGGTTATTACAGAAAGGGAATGTGATTCCTACAAAAAGAGAACGTGACTATTACAGAAAGGGAATGAGATTTACAATAAGGAAATGTGGTTTTGACAAAAAAAAAGTGATTTCTATAGAAAGAAAATATAATTTCTACAAAAGGAATGGAATTTCTACAGAAAAAAAATATGATTTCTACAAAAAGAGAATATGGTTTTACAAAAACAGAATGTAATTTTACAGAAAGGGAATGTGATTTTGACAAAAAGTAATATGAATTCAACAAAAAGAAAAGATGATTTCTACATAAAGGGAAGGTAATTTCTACTGTACAGAAAATCCCCCTGAAGAACATCATTTTCACTAAACAGAAAGGGAATGTGGTTCCTACAAGAATGAATGAGATTTCCACAAAAAGAGAATGTAATTTTTACAGAAAGGGAATATGATTTATAAAGTAAGAATATGTGATTTCTATTAATTGGACACTCCCCAGAACAAGATTCAAGTCAAGTCACTGTTATCTCTATAGCACTTTATACAGCACAATGTAGATTGTCAAAACAGCTTCACAAGAATGAAAAAAATCTAATAATAAAACTCAATGCAATAATAATTGTAGAATATATTCAATATATCGGGCAAGTAGTACAATTTTGGTGAATTTCTAGTTATTTAAAAAGGATTCACCTCAGTTCAATCTGAATGTCACAGTTGAAGGACGATACACTAAAGGGCAGCTCCACCGACCCCAACCAAGCAAGCCAAAAGGCGAAGGGGAACACAATCTCAGCCGAGGGGAATGTGATGTCTACTGGACCGGACACCCTCATGAACATGAACATGGTTTCCACTGAGGGGAATGTGATTTCTTCTGAAGAGGACACCCCTCTCAAAACACAATTTCTACCCAATGATGCCACCAATGTGGAAATAAGATTTCCTACAAATTAAATGTACTACTGAGGGGGAAAAGGCCCTCAAAACAATTTCTTCAGTGCAGAAACCGTACCAAACAGGTAAAAGCTTAAATATGAACCATTTTATTACACCCCATGATACTCTGCACAAATTTTCACTTCACTCAAAAACACAATAACCACTTAAAAAAGGGGTGAGATTATACTAACACAATGAATATTACAAAAAAATCTAAAAGTGTAAAAACATTAACATTAAGTGACTTTGGGCACCCCAAAGGCTCAATTATTTCTGCAGCAAAATGCAGATGTGTTAATAATATGCCTCTATATTATATAACAAAAGGTTTAGTAACTGGAACATCCAAAATATTTGACAAAGTGACTTCTGTCATTTTGACACACAACAAATATTTTATTTACCTGCTTTAGAAACATCCCAGTCAAGGCTTCCAAAAGGGATTACAAGTGGAAAAGGGAGACGATTACATTTGAAAGCATCTGTGTGAAATCAAGCTTGGAAAGAGATGTGAGGATTTGAGAAGGAAAAACGAGAGATTCTTGGTGCATTCCAGTGAATTATTCATGGGATATGTCGTAAATTAAATCAGGAGAGCAGACAACAAATGCACCGTATATGCTCTTTTTTCATAATACAAAGGAAAAGGGAATAATAATCAGGAGGAAATTAAAGCGGTGTACTGAAAAAGAGTGCTTGCAATATTCTTGTTACGTCACATCGCATTAAAATACCAAATGTTACACTGTTCTTATGAAAATAGAATATTAGAAAATCTTCTCATTCAGTCAAACTGATGGATATGGACCATTAGCATAGTAAAACCTTATGATTTAACATAATTTTGCTTCAGGATTTTTAGTGAAACTTTGGAAATCATGTGGAGACCCCAAGCAAACACAGTAGCGTACTTTCTTTATTTTGGTCTTTGGTTATATTTATACTTAGCTCTGTTGTGGAGGTCTGACTATAGTTAAGGAGGTCTAATTGAAACGCAAGTGCTACCCTTCAGTCAGATAGATTGCATCGTGGCTTTCTCACACTGCAGTAAAAGAGGCTTGTCCGCATAAATCTGTTAGTGGGTTGTTAATCTAATGGTTAAAGATCTGGGCAGAAGAGGTTACAGGTTAAGTCACTTCTACACGTCAATTTGAAGCGACTTAAGAGCTGTGAGACCACAGGGTTGAAGAAATCATATAAATATGACATTGACAGTAATATATATATATATGTGTGTGGATTTACAACATTTCAGATATTCAAAATAAGTGCTTACAAAGAATATATACGTGCTGAATTTAAACAAACAAATGAAGTTGAACTTTAGTAAATTAAATGTGTTTAAATTTAGTGCATAATAATTGTTTGCGACCACTTTATAAAAATTTGTAAATCCAATGAATATTTTTTTCAATGTATATATTAAATTGCAATGTGCATTTAAATCATCATTTAAATTATAATATTTCTAAATATTGTTTTTACTGTGTTTTGGATTCATTTTGAGTTAATATTTTGGAAGACAGGTCCTTGGTGACAATAAGACTTTTTTATTACAAAAACTTACTCAAGTCTTACTCAAACTTTTATCATATAAAATGCATAAAATATAAACATATGGAAAATAAATACATAAAAAAGTATAAATGTAATAATTAATATGAACTCAAAATTAATCCAAAACTTTAGAAATATTATCATTTAAACGAGGATTTTAATGCACATTGCGATTTAATATATAGATTAAAAAAATCATTGGATTTACTATATAAATATATATATATATATACACACACACACACACACACACACACACACACACACATTTCTGTCTGTTTTTTTAATCTGATTGGCTGACAGCGGTGCAATATTCTTGTACAGAGTCTTCACCCTTCACCCTTGTGTATTACTCCGTCCACATATAGCAACAGGCAGAGGACACACTACAGTTCGACAAATATTGCTGCTGTTAGGCAACAATGTATTTTTGAGGATTCTTAGGTGAGAATGTGGTTGTTTATATTGCATCTATGCAGTTTATTTATAGGGATCATGCCTATCTTTAAATATCTATTTTTTCGGAGATTCAGTGCATTAACCGCCATCAGCCTGTCTGAACAGACCAAAGAAAGTGACGGTTGACGTTTCGCTACATAATGGCGACAGAGACTACATAATAAGCCCTAAACTCGGCTCATTACAAATCATTATAAATCAGGTAAGTGACATTCAAAGTCAATCTCTTTTCTATTTTGTATTGCTGTATTTATACCACAGAACTGGTAGTGTTTGCTTAGCTTTGGCTTTTTCTGGGTTAATTATTGTGATCTCTCGATTGCAACAGTGAAATACTGGGACATCTCTGCAGACTGATGGCATTCCATTCCGTTTAGCCTTATAATCTTGAAAATGTGAGCAAAAATCTCCTGTTTTGTCATTACTTTAGACATTACGCTAGAGAATCGTTCAAACGCTAACTCTAAAGTGATGTTTGTGAACTGGCGACAGTTTCTGCTGTTCTGACATCAGCTGCAGATGTAAATGAATGGCGGAAGAAAGTAGTTCCTTGTACAAAAGGGTTTTTGAGACTCTCTGTCTTTGATTTTCTTTTTATACACATGATTATGCTGTC
Organism: Danio tinwini; assembly: GCA_903798205.1. Classification (NCBI taxonomy): domain Eukaryota; kingdom Metazoa; phylum Chordata; class Actinopteri; order Cypriniformes; family Danionidae; genus Danio; species Danio tinwini. The sequence goes on along the minus strand of CAIGQZ010001313.1, from coordinate 4,986,988 downwards.
AAACTGTTGTACAACAGCCAACACACACCTCCCACCAGTGCCAATATACAGCCATATCTGACTGCTACTCATGTGATATTGTTCACACACAAACACACACACAATTATAATTAAAAGAGATATGTATAAATGTCTCTATAAATTATATACTGTGCATAATACAATGCAAATTATTGCTACTTTTTTATTAATCATAGCATAAATAACACTTAAATAACTTGCTAACACTTTACAATATCTTCGCTAATGTTTGCTGATATAAGCAATCCATTCATCTTTGTTATCATTAGTTAATAAAAAATACAGTTGTTCATTGTTAGTTCATGTTAAAACACAGACGGTGCATTAACTAATGTAACGAGCATGATTTTAACAATGAATGCATCAGTAAATGCTGAACTATGAAGTATTGTTCGTCATTAGTCCATGCTAATAAATACATGAACTAATGAAACCTTAATGCAAAGTGAGACCCAAAACTAAACTAACTAACTAAAAAGATAGGCTAATAACAAATGAATAATAAATTAAACACTTTCATCCAGCATCAAATGAAAGTGCTACAGAGGCACTTCTTTGCCACGACAACACTTGTCAAATCAAATTAGTCAGTCTCTTTTTGTGTTCCTCACCTGAGCAGCCAAAACATCTCAAAAGTTTATTGAAACATACTGGAGCCTTTCCCTGTCAGCTCTGTTTTGACTTGAACTGGACACACGAGTGGCTTTAAAGCCCCCTGAGGATTTCAGGACTCCTGAAGTCAGATTTGTTGACGTGTTCCCTTCGGCCCCTGAGGATCATTCCCACTTGAGCAATTAAAGTGACGGAGCACATGATATGACAGTGCTGGAATTTCCAGCAGGAGAGTGACAAAGAGAAGCAGGGAAAGTCAGCAGGGGCTTGTTAAAATGTGCCTGGGAACAAAGCTTCACATCACAGGAATGAGTCAGAGCTGGCGTTAACATAAGCCTGAGAGCGGCCGCCTTTGCCCGGATCCTGTCGGAAATACACGTGCACTCCAGGACTGAAGCGAGGAGCAGCGGGATGCCATGATTAGACCTTTTCAAATCACAGAGCCATAGGTGTAGCATTGATTAAAGCAGCAGGAGGTGATATTTCAGAGATATTAGCGATTCAGCTTTCTCTCTGATGCATTCATGCCATATGGATGATGATGATGAGAAGGAGGCTGCATAGCACATACATAGCAGCATTTACAACCACAAAGTGAGCACAGACACTCTCAGCCAACAAGTTTGAAGGCAAAAGGTTGGATTATCACAATAAAATATGATGTGAATCTCAATGATAATGAGGGCCAGCTGGCCTAGAGCCAGAATGAGAGATTTTTAGGCCGAATAACAGAACAATGGTTGACAGTCACTGCTCTTTTCAAGCAAACGGAGCAAAGCTGTGGAAAAATTTTTGCTTTTGTTGTGCAAACATTTTTTTGTGATACAACTGTTTGGTGTCCTGGGTTGTTTTATGTACATCTGATAAATCTGCTTGTTAATGTAAATATCTGACCAACAAATCACATGGCAGCAATTCAATGCATTTAGGCATGTAGCGTTACAGTATGTGTGGCCAAGATGATCAAATTAAGCATAAGAATGAGAAAGGTGATTTAAGATGTTGTGATTTATAGTTGTAAAATACTGTCTTCATTATATCTAGTATAATTCATTAATTATGGATTCCAAAACTCTTGGAAAAAAAACAACAACAACAGACGTTGCCCCTGTAATGATACTTTCATGCTAATGTTTGTTCATGAAATACAAGAATTCAAAAACATGTTTGCTAGGCTGAACACCTATTTGAAAAATAAAATATTTACTTAAGCCCTGAAATTTTTAAATAATGTGTCAATAATTTAACAACTTATTTGCATGTTTAAAGTTCTCTGATGACCAAAACATTAAGGTAAAAACAACACACACACGACATACACATATAAAATAAATTATATATTATATATATGAGCAATATGACATGAGTAGCAGTTCCATATGGCTGTATATCAGCACTGGTGGGAGCCGTCCAGTGATGATAAACAGCCATATCGCACTGCTACGAGTGTGACATTGCGTTTATACAACAGTTTGACTGCAAAATCATGTACATAAAAAAGAGAATCAAACACGGAGTCTCTCAAAAAAAAATTAAGAGGAACTACTTTCTTCCTCTATTCATTCACATCAGCAGCTGACGTCAGAACAGCAGAAACTGTTGCTTAAAACCACGTCACCTTAGAGCTAGCATTTGAATGATTCTCTAGCGCAATGTCTAGTGATGACAAAGCAGGTGATTTTGCTCACATTTAAGATTATAAGGCTGAACAGCATGAAATGTCATCAGTCTACAGAGTATTCAGTATTTTTCTGTCGCAATCGGGAGATCATAAAAATTAACCCCGAAAAAGCCAAAGCAAAGTAAAGATTAGCAGATTACTATAGTATAAATACAGCACTACAACACAAAAGAGAGAGATCGATTTAGAATGTCACTTACCTGTCGCCATCTTGTGGGGCAACCATCTTTGCTCTGCTCAGTATGACAGGCACATGGCCGCCGATCTCTGAAATTATAAATATTTAAAACAGGCACTTAATGCAATTAAAACAACTACGTGTTTGCCTTAAAAAACCTCAAAAGTACATTATGTTGTCCAACAGCTGGTACAGTGGTTCTCAATAGTGGTATGCGGGCATCCGTCTAGTCGCTGAATAACAAAATGTTTTTTTTAAAAAGAACAGTTTTAACCCTTTGTTTTTACAATAACATCGATGTGATCAGTACCGCTGTTTACTGGAGCATATGATCGCTGGTGTGCTTAGAATGTTTAATGCATCGCATCATCAGATGTTGAAAATCAATCCGCTTGGCGCAGAGCCAGAGGAAGAAGTGTGCAGCGCTTGCAGAGCAGATACACTCGTTAAAGTGGCTTCTGCAGACCAGTGCTGTTGTGTTGACATTTCAGTTGCTGCAAACTCAGGATTTTCCCCACCTTGCATCATTGGTAAAATTGCTATTACAAATGTGTGTTCAAAATTGTGTGAAATAGTGCTTGTTTTCAATATATAAAGTTATTTGTTTTGTAAAGTAGCGTGGCGTCCAGTTTCGTTTGTCAGATTTAGGTTAATTAATTTGCATGTGATTTAAACGTTGCAGGACGTTGCTATGCTTGTAGTTTGGAGCTAGAATATAATTAAAGTTAGTCTCCGTGTGCAGTTAACTCAAACTCCACGGTTCACTTAAGATGTGATCTCAGTCGCACCAAGTCACGTATGAAATGAAGCTAATTTCCTCCCCATATTTGTGACTGTTGTTGGGGGTATATTTGGGGCTGTATTTGTATATCCCAATGTTTACAGGTATGGTTTAATCACTTGTTTTTCTGACACACAAAGCCTACTCTAACGAACAATAAGCAGATCTAATTTTGAATTTAAATACGTAAATCCAAAATATATATTTAAAATACAAGTTAATTTTAGATTTCAAAGAGATACAAATATGTCATAGCTATGTACATGCCACATATATTTCAAAATGTATCAAAAAGAGTTTTTATTTGAATATGATGACATACAGCTTATACTTATGAGGTTGAAGAAACTTTTCCATGTTTTGATAAATAGGTTACTACCAGTGGTGTAGTCCTAAAAAAAAAAAGTGGTGTACTTTTACCCACCCAACACAAATTTTAAAAGTACGCAAAGAAACGACGAAACATATATATATATATATTTTTTTTTTTTTTTACATAAGTTACCTGTAACTATTGAAAGAAAAAACTAATACTAAGGAAGTTAATGGTTACAGGTGTCCAGCTTTCTTCAAAATATCTTCTTTTGTGTTAAACAAAATAAAAAAAAAATGACAAACCGGTTCGGAAGAAGTAAAGGTTGAGTAAAGGATGACAATTTTACTTTTTTTGAATGAACTATCCATTAAAAAAAGGAAAAATATTTAAACAAATTGGTTCATTTTAAAGCGAGATGCTAATAGCCTAATCCTATTCAATGATTTATGCTTAGCTAATATATATAACAGTAGATGTGGAAACCCGATTGGTACATGTGATACAAGTGTTTCTATAAAGAACTGAAAATATGCAGATATTATAACAATCTATAGATAAACACACCTTCTGCTCTCACTCTGCAAAGCTGTGGTTTGCTGATTAAACGAAAAACGAGTTAAAAACAGAGGAGCGGAAGTCTGCCGCCGTTTTCATATCAAATTTAAAGGGGACTGAGGTGATCATTTAGTAGTGTACAGTTCATGAGGAAATCGCAAAACATTTAGAAGCACTGAATAGAAATATAGGGGGCTAAAGCAATGCCAATGCTTTTTAAAAATAATTTTACCTCAGTGTACACTCAGTGCTTAGAAGTCGTAATAGCCAAACAGCTCATGGAAAAAAGTAGGCATACTGAGTATACGTGCGTATAGCCCCGATTACACCACTGGTTACTACTATATGTTAATGCTTTACATTTAAGTACAGCAGTTTTCTTTTTAAGAACAGTGTCATTTTCTTTATTAACTTTTAACTTCATTAAATTTTAATTTAAACAATGACTTTTTTACCTGTAAGCACAGTGCAGTGTTAATGTTCAAACTATTTATAATATTTAAAGTGGCTGACAATAATAAATATTCTTAATAATAGAAATTCATCTGCTTTGTTTTTGAACTGTGCAGAGCTGTAGCTGCTTAAGGCCTACTACGCTACTGTATTTCAATGCCGGTCATTATGGTAGTACTTGAGACAATTTTTTTCTAAGGTGGTACTTGGTGAAAAAAGTTTGAGATTCACTGATATAGTAGATAGTAGTACTATAATAATAAAAAAAATAATAATAATAATAATAATTTTTTACTGCTGTAGCAGAATTTTATATTGTTTATATTAATTATCAACTCACAAATATCCAGCAGTTTCTGAAGTAAAGTTAGGCTAATATTCTTTAAAAATAAAAATACTAACCAAAAATCTCTTTAAACCTACAAACTGAATCAGTGCTGAAATTCACAACAAGGCCCCAAGCTGGCTTTACTTCTTGAGAAGGTCTAGGTCAGCTGTTACAGCTGGAGAATACAACAGCCTGAATCTGCACTGAAAGAAAGCAGGACCTGGAGCTTCTGGAGGGGGATGAATAAAGCAAAATCATGTCCAAACAGCTGATGATCATTATACCCCACACACTCATGACATGCTTCCTGGAGTAAGGCAAACAGTTAGCTGTATGCTTAATTTATGTAGTTCATATGCAAAACGCTGTTTCGATGTTATTCTCACATGCTGATGAGCTTTGGGTACTAAAACGGCTTTCTGAGGTAAACAATTTAACATGTTTTGTGACAGTTTACACTATGTTTTTATTGACGCAGTTGTTTTGCAGTTAAAACACAGAGTCATTGATTATTGCACATATTTTAGGAAGCGGTTTCTTTTAACATACCTTACAATGCTCATTCATGTTTTTGTAACTTGTAATAACAGAATCGCTTTCACGTCAGACTTCATCTTCTGCTCTCTGGCGTTAACACCGGATACCAAAATTCCCGCCTACACTAACTGCAAGTTAATCGATATGGAAATATGATTGGACGTTAATTCCATTCTTCGAAATACACTAAGAGATGATTGGCTACCATTGATTACACTATTTTTGTGCGTCTGGTAGCCAATATTGAATCAATCGTCAACAATGAACAAGTGGGTATTGTCTTAAATTACACATTATTGTAAACTGGTAACGTAATTTATTCAGAAAAGACACTGGAGAGAGCATGTTATACATACTTAATAAAGTGTATTAGAAATGATACCTCCAACCCACAGAAAAAAACTGACATTTCGTGTTCCTGTAAAATCCAAATTTGCAGTCTATCTGGCTTAGATACCATCTAGATAGAGCTGATTTTTATACAGGAATGCCCAATGTACACTGCACTGGTTTTGGTAAGTGTCTTACATCTTCAGGCCAGTAGAGGGAGTTTAAAGTGTTCAGTTTTATGTGCTTTTATTGAATCGAGCATGCTGCTCATTCTGCTGCTCCTTTGAATCCTCCCATGGACGCGGACCACGAATGTTCTTCCATCTGTCCAAGTCCTGATCCTTTAATTTCTGTAAAAACAAAATATATTATATTACATTTCTAGAAGCTTTTCATAGCAAAGGCAATCAATTTATAACAAAAGTTTGCTAAACTAAAAAAAGACCTGAATGCTACAGATACAGAACATAACCCTACAGTAACGCTTAAAATATTTTTTTTATGTTGTTGAAAATCATATTTTCTGCTTGAATATATTTTAATGTATAAGTAATTTATGTGCAGGCAAAGCTGAATCATTCATTCAGTGTCACGTGATCCTTCTGAAATATAAAAAGTGGGGATTTAACCAATAAGCAAGGTAAGCGCCTGCTTAGGGCCCCAGGAAATCTGAGGGCCTCCAAATAAATACCTAGAAGTATACATTATACCTACAAATTACAGTAAATATAACACCGTTTTTTATCATATTTTGTACAGTGAGGGTATAAAAATTAATTTGAGCATAATTAGTACATCTGTGCAAATATGTCCCCCACCCTTAATAATGGAGCAGCCCAGCAGTCAAATCTGTAAAGGTTTAGTTTAAATTTATTTATTATTTGCAGTTGTACATTCATTTTAAGAAAACAAATCATTTGAAAAGTTTTACAAGGTGCTTTACAAGTCATTATTATTTAGCATTAAGATAAAATGTAGAAAAGTAGATTGAGTTATTTAAGAAAAGAAAAAAAAACAGCTAAATAAATGAAAGTACAAATGGTGCATTTTAGGACTTTTGGGACTCATTGGCTGGAATTGCTTAGGGCCCTCAAATCACTAAATCTGCCCCTGAATATACGAATAGGCCTATTATGATAAATATTATGTATAAACATTTCTTATCAATTCATTGTTTCTTATCAAAACTGTTGATTCTACAAAATCTGAAACTAGTTTACGGTGTCTAACATGTTTAAGAGAACATGGTAATTAATTGACTTATTTCATCTCATTTCTACAAATATGCTGTGGAATTTCTAGACTACACGATACACTAAAATAAAAGTTTACCTAAAATAATTCCAGAAACATAATTTCGTATTATCAATGTTAAAAACGAAGATCATACACAACATTTCATTTAAATCCTTTACATAAATTGATTGATTCAATGCATCTATGCCGAATAAAATCCTTAAACTTTTGAACATGAATGTACTTACTTATTAAAGATGAGTCAAAACTGCTAAACTGGTGCATTTGTTTTTGTTTAATTTATTTGTTTAATAATTTGTTAATTATTCATAAAAGTGTAATTGTGGTTTCGCAGTACTGGTTTGTGCCTCGAAGGGTATCTGCTGCATAAAACATATGTCAAAGTAGTTGATGGTTCATTCCGCTGTGGCAACCCCTGATAAATCAGGAACTAAGCCAAAGGAAAAATAAAAAATGAATGTGTAATTGTAAGCTCAAAAGTAACAGGCTGACACACAAACAGAAGTGAAGTGGCTTCCAATGACTGAGCTACCCTGCTTCTGCCACTTGAGGGCGCTCTTCTACTACACGTCTGCTAGCAGAAGGTCATATTTAATGGCATTGTATCTTCTTATAAATGGCTGGAAGGCTAAAAATAAAGTTTTAAAAGTCAGAGAGAATCGCCACTTCAGTATAATGGCAGTCTGCTCTGGACAGCCTCAACCACCCACAGCCTGAAACGCAGAAGCTAAAATGAACCATTCAGTGCACTTTACATGGGGACTAAACAGCTAACTAGACACTTTCTGTCCAGAATAACTTACAGCACGTTAATTACCAGGTCGGTCAGTCAGTCTCTCTGGAGCAACCTAGCGTTACATGACAAACAGCATGACAAAACTGTGATTACAGTCTCCCTGCGTCAGGTCCAAACCTGCACCGACTGCATTTAACAAGCCAGATGTTTAAGCATTAGGCCGACATAACCTCACTACTAAGTAAACATAACCACCACCCTGCAGCAAAACAGCAGATGGCTCTATAAAACATTATAACACCATAAAACATTAGTACACATGCACAGATTCATCTCTCTATCTAGCTCTCTACCTTTTATTCCTCCTGAAGGATGACTAAAATATTGTGATTTATGATTGTATTATGATTATTTTTAAAACATCGCAAATTTAGTAAAACAATTCAAATAATATCATCTCTTATTTCGTCAATCTTTCTTGATTTTACTTAATTCAATAGATTTTTTACATTTTTTATTCAGCTGTTTTAATGAATCTTTCTCTTCTGAATTATTATGGTGGCTTGAGAAAGCTCTGACAGCGAATCACTTTAGCCTGACACCAACTCACATCAATGCATTTCAGATAATTAGAAAACTTCACAGCTCTTTTCTTTAAATGCTGATCAGTAAATGGTATTGAGCCTTTTCACAAGCTGGTTATCTTAACCCCTTGAAACTTTTTAATATTTTGATAAAAAACAAAACAAAAAAACATATGTACATTTATATTGATTTACATACATATTATGTCATCTTTGCATCAAATAAAAAAACAATTACCACTTAGGAGTGGTGTTTCTAATGCAGCATCTATGAGCAGGGCAATAGATTTGATGTTATTCTCTCTTCTGGCTATCCAAGCTTATCAGTTATTCTTATTATTCAGTCTCACACAATTTTTTCCTTTTTCTGAAAATATTGATGACACTATAGTTGAGTTTTTCTTTTATTATTTGAGGAAATAGAATTGTAAAAAATATTTGTTGTACTCTCCCATTCACTGCACTTTAAATTTACCCAACTATGACGACTTTCGCAGCTGAGAAACAGGGAAATGAGAAAATGTCCACTTCCACTTTACACGAGTTGTTTGGTGTAGCTCTGTGTACTTTTAGTTTAATCTTACATTATACATATATACGTGGCAACATGGTGGCTCGGTGGTTAGCACTGTCGCCTCACAGCAAGAAAGTCGCTGGTTGGAGTCCCGGCTAGGCCAGATGGCATGTAGAGTTTGCATGTGGGTTTCCTCCGGGTGCTCCGGTTTCCCCCACAATCCGAAGACATGCGCTATAGGTGAATTGAATAAACTAAATTGGCTGTAGTGAATGTGTGCAAACGAGTGTGTATGGATGTTTCTCAGTACTGGGTTGCAGCTGGAAGGGCATCTGCTGTGTAAAACATTGGTGGTTCATTCCACTGTGGCGACCTCTGATGAATAAAGGGACTAAGCGGAAAGGAAAATGAATGAACATATACACATTATTTCGATTTTCTTTGTGTTAGCGTTTTCTTTGTAGTCTTGAGTTTTTAGTGGTGCCCATACCTCACTCACATATAGTGCAATCATCTTAATTATAGCTTTAATATTTTTAGCCAGGATTGAACTGGTATTTCATAAGGAACTGTATTGTTTTATCATATAAAAACACTCTTAGTACATTTACAGCCAGATAAAAGCTTCAGTTTTAGAGAGACTTCATAGTCTCTTTCTCTCTCATTACCTCATATTCCTCCTGAAGGATGACAGACTGTTTCTGACTCTTCACCCGGGCTTCAAGTGCTGGGTCCAGCTAAATCAAACACCAAAATAAAGCAAAGGATAATGAGGAAAAAATATTTGTGTTAAGAACAATAAAAGGCTGAACAATAAAACCCGCTAGGTGGTAAAACCAACCAAATGATAAAAAATGACCGTAAAAAAAAAATAAAATATCTTCCTTTTCTTCAGGGGTTCGGTGCCTGCGCTAGCAGCAACCATCCACATTCTGCACTTCAATAAAAGGCGATAAAGCAAATTATAAATAAAGCCCCTTTTACACCGCACACACAATGTTTTTGTTTCAGCGCCCATGTTAACAGAGCTTTCACATGGTTACACCGTGACCGCACGCAGAAGCACAGAATGATGTAGCCAGGCTACATAATTTGCAATAAAAAGACTTGCAGATGAAGTGGTATTGGAGGAAATTGCTGCGGCCAAAAGAAAAGCATAAGTACAACCATTTTAAAGTAGATAGATCTATCAAATCAAATCAAATCAAAGTGATTTGATTTGATTTGATAGATCTGCGCGCTGCATGCACTTTGCCAGTGTGAAAAGCAATATGCTCTGTACGCACAGTCAACCGCTTCTGCTTTGTTGGCGCGTGAGATGTGAAAATGACATAAAAGGAATGATATAAGGATTTAACAAAATGTGTTTCACTTAAATAACGTATATATTTGTATAATTTTTATTATTTATAGCACACTTTACAACCACAGACAGGCAGCGCGTATTTGTTCTCTCTCTCTCTCTCTCTCTCTCTCTCTCTCTCTCTCACACACACACACACACACACACACACACACACACAGACAGACAGAGTTATATTCAAAGTATTTGCAATTTCGCAGTTATTCACAGTTTCTAATTATTATTCTTATGTTTAAGTAAAAATGACATTTTAAAATGATGGATCCTTCATTACGTCTGTACGTTAGTCACATTAAATTGTTCGACAAGACATTTAGCTAGGTTGTTAATAACAAATGCCATAAATATTATTATCAGACCCTGCAAACATTTCACGTTGATTATCCTGTCACAGTCAGATTTTTGTCTAATATGTAGAAGACTGGTGTTTTTGTATACGAAAATGTGATGTGTATGTATTATATTTGTCTGTCTTTCTATTAGCTTCATACAAGTGTGTGCGTGTAGCGTTTGCTATATATATATATTTTTGCAGGGGGCTTCCGCTTTCAACCCCCCCCCTTCAGTTTATGATCTAACCCCGCTCTCCACCAGGGGGGCCCCCGCATTTTGCGCTATGCCACTGACCTTGAGGCGGATGAGCTACAGCAGCAGAAGACCACATGGGTGCCACTCCTGTCAGCTAAGAACAGCTAAACTGACGCTACAATGCATGCAGGCTCACCAAAAATGGAAAACTGAAGACTGGATCTTCTGATGGCTACTTCCAGCAGAAAAACGTGCAATGTCATAAAGCACGAATCATCAGTTCACTGTACTGAAATGGCCTCCACAGTCACCAGACATCAATCCAATAGAGCACCTTTGAAATGTGGTGGAATGGGAGATTCACATCATGCATGCGTAGCCAACAAATCTGCAGCAACTGCGTGATGCTATCATGTCAATATGGACCAAAATCTCTGAGGAATATTTCCTGTACCTTGTTGAATCTATACCACGAAGGATTAAGACAATTCTAAAGACATAGTGGTTCAACCAGTACTAGTAAGGTGTAATTGTGTAACTAATAAAGTGGCAGGTGAATGTAGCTTTCACTATTGATGTAAAGTTGATTTTATATTCACACTCAGATTTTCACCTTCTTAATATTATTTCAGAAAAGTATTCTTTCCAAATGCTAAATAGGGAAATCATATTAGCAGCCAATGACTATCAATGTACCACATTGATCCTTACATGCGATTTGAGAGCGAATATTCAAAGTAGCACGTCTCAAATTGTCACTGTTCAAAAATGAACGAATATAAAACCATCTTTACCTCAATACTTTCTCTTACCTTTCTTTGGATCTTCTGAGCATCATATCTAATCTGAGTGAATTCTCTCAAACCAAACGAGCCTCCCACGATCAGCAGCTTCAGACAAACATCATACAAACAAGAAATATGAGCAGGAACATTACTAGTTGATTTCACAAAAACAGAAACAAGATAACAGCGTTTTACATGGATATAGACATATTTCAGCACACTATCAAGACGCTCACCAGCATCGGGACCCCATATTTCACTGTCCGGTTATTTTGCAGCTTACGAACTTGATTCCACATGTTTAGTTTATTCACGTCATGCTACAAGTATACATAATTTATAATAATGTCAGTAGGACATTACTGAACATGACTCTACAGGGCGCCGCCATGTAAACCCACAATCCCTCGTACAGCCGCATAATCCGTCCGTGTGGAACTAAAGAGAGGTTAATGGGTTCCGCTTTAAAAAGAGTTCTTCAAATGTTAATTAGAAAGGGGAAAAAATAAATGATGAGTAACCATTACTGTATATCCATTTACAGCAGAAGCTAGAGCAGGTAAGCTGGCCACCAAGTAAGGTTTTAATTAAATGTGACACGAATGTCTAATTTAATGTATCAAAGCCCTCGTTCCAGTCAAAATAATGAAATCAGGACATCAGATTTTCGTTTTATTCCACGTCTGCGAGTTTTAAGACCCTCTGTTCGTGTACCTTTGACAAAATGGAACTATTCATTCATTTTCTTTTCGGCTAAGTCCCTTTAGTTCTCTGGGGTCTCCACAGCGGAATGAACCGCCAAAATGGAATTATTATGAGAAAATTTATAAAAAGTCAATCATTTTTCATTTTCTGTCACAGGAACTCCGTTACACCAATATCTCCAATGAACGTACTTTACTTATTTTTTAAGTTAATCAAATTGTTTTCTTCATGTGCTCTATTACAGCAATCTTTTTAAATAAGATTCATATCACAGAAGTGAGCCGATTGCAAAGACTTTCATCTTTTTTCTACTACAGCACATTAATAATTAATGTTAATAATAATCGTTTATGAGCAAATAATATTACAAAGAATAAATGATGAATTTGTGAAAAATGTCTTCTTTTTTTTAAGTTAACTTATATTTCTTCATATAAGCAATCTAAAAAACATCACAACAAGACTCAAAAATCAGCAACCTAGAGCTACTGATTATCAGGGCCCCATTTTTCAAAAAAAATTCTAAATCAAATTGGTCCAGACTTGGAAATCCCATGTTTTGCTTTCCAGGATTAATTGACCTATCTTACTTTTATGACAGTTTTTAAATGAACATTGGCCTGGATCACTGTTATCCAAATGCCAAATTTCAGAATGGAACCAACAGTGTAGCCTACTGGCTTAGCAAAGAACAACAGGTAGGCAAAATACCAGTGTCCAGAAGGATTTTATACATCACCAGTAGCCATTAAGTTTGTGAACATTCACTTAAAAAAAATAAAATATTTGTTTTATTTTATTTGGTTTATTTTGTTTCGCAGTTCGCTGCGGTGCAAAGTTCAAGCTTGGTGAACTCTGACCTGCTAAATCGCATCACTTGACTGAGTGAGACCAATCAAAAATCAAAACATGACCTCCCTGGACAGAAATTTAAAATATGGACCAGTTGTTTGCTTTTTTAAATGTCTAATCTTCTTGTTTAATCCCGCCTCTTTTCGCAGTACCATACAACAGAATTTCGCAGGCTCAAACTCATGTGTTACAGCAGCTTAATCCTGTTTTTTTGGATCAAATAGATCCCAATCTGAGTTCAAAGTTTGTAATAACCCAAAGGGCAGGTTTGATTCAAATCAAATGTAAGATTGGATTACATGGTCTGATCATAATTCAAAATCCCTCTATTACTTTTAAAAAACTGGGCCCTGGAGATGTACTATGACTTTCTTGTAATTTTATTTCTTGGTTCATTATTTTAGGCATCAATGACTTGATTTGCATAATATATTTGTTTTATATACAACAAATGTACATCAAAAGGCTGACTGTACTCTGATATAACTAACTGAAATAAGAATCATATAATACCTACAAAATTCTGAATCAAACATTATGTTTCTACTGTACAGTAACTACTGTAACAACTGCAGTCTTAGATCATCCAGTTTCATGGGCTTTCTCTAACATATTTCATTATTAGTTCATGTCATAATGAATGAATAATACCTTTAAAAATTAATCATTTATTGTCTTTCCTTTTTACATTAAACTTAATCATCATAGCTAAGTGAACACGTCTTCTTGATAAACAATTAAAAACACAAACACGCAAACAACTGTGATCGTTTCTTTATTTAAATTTTCATATTTTTTAAACGTTTTTTTTATAAGGTGAAGAAAAATACCTTTTTTTGTTCTGTATAATAAAATATGTTACCTTTATTCCTTTATGAAGAGGAGAAAAAAACAAAACAAGAAGTAAAAATACACAAAACATTCCTCCCGTGGGGAAGTTTTTCAATGTTGCACTTGGAAGCAGAAAAGGAGAAGATCTGTTCATGAAATCTGACTCGCCGTCTCATCAACGAGCCTTTACTGAAGGTAAAAAAAGTGAACCAATCGCATTACATCAACATGCATTTAGAGGTCACATGATGCTGCCGTTACACATATCTCAAACCGTTTGATGCATAATGTACGTCGTTTCTCTAATGTGATATCCAGACGAGTGCGTGAAGGCAGCATTTCTGACATGATCCCTAAAGCAGGCAAGACAGACTTCATGAACATACTGGATAAAAGAGCAGGAAGTCGTATATGACACACAGGAAGGGCTTGGGCTGAAAAGACGATACAAAAAAACGAGCCAACATCATCGGGGTGGTGCTGATGGAAGCTGCTCTGATTGGCTGATCTGGGACCAGTTCTGCATGTTGGTTCCAGATCAGCGTTTAAGAGCCACTGTTACTCTCATAGTGTGCGAGCTGTGTGTGTGAATGTGTTTCTTTGTGTGTTTGTAGGAGAAGGCAGGTCACGGTTCAGAGGTCACTCTCCCCATACAGGGCGGTGGAGAAGGACATGTAGTCGAGCGCTCCCGGGACGGCATCGGGCCCGCTGTAAGGCGTCATGCGGGCGATGCAGTATTCAGCCTGGTCGGGGGGCAGCTCACGCCTCAGCTCATCCGCCAGGATATAGTTCTGCAGCAGGACAGATAAATTAGTTTATCAGAAGTTAATGAAATCTAAATTTACAATGTTTATTTTTCTAGCGCACATTAATTCACTGAAAAAAGTGTTTGTTTTGGTAATCTTCAATCAAAGTCTGGCATTTGTATGTGTTTGGAGTGGGCGTTCCTTCTCTGTTGACGTCAGTTTGACGACTCTTTTACTGTTAGCTTGCTGTGAGGGAATGATGCTCAAAAATGAAGCCCCGCCCACAACACAATGTTTCGTTTCAGTTGGAAGTACATTTATGGCTGCATTTTTTTAATGCTCTTTACTCGCTAACTTTCCTCTGTCTTTCATCATTGATTACGTTACGCAAGTTTCCACTACTGGCAGAGCATCCATTCAATACCCTAAACCAGGGGTGTCCAAACTCTGTCCAGAAGGGCTGGTGTCTTGGAGAGTTTAGCTCAAGCGGCAACCACCCACTCTCCCTCGTGAAGCAAATACGGAAGTAACTGAAACTGCAATTCATCAAAATTCCGCTAGTCCTGGCTCTATAATAGAGCACATTTCTATTAAGCCCACTGTTAAAATGGGCAAATTACAGCAGAAAAAAAGGAGTTTACAGCCTGGTACAAAGAACGATTTTGCTTCATATAGCTAATATTACCCTTCATGACAATTGTGAGGGGGGTAAATTTTATTATAACTCATCCGTTTCATTTATATTAAGTTATATTAAGTCTGCATATTTAAGGGCGTGGCCACTTGAGTGACAGCTAGGTCTCGCTGGGTGTCACCTCAGCTGATTCCGGCTGATTAGCCGCTGAACTCAGCATATACATTGTATTTTTGTTTTGTTTTATGTGGCAGTCAGTTGCCTTTTGGAATTATTTCCTACAATTATCAGATAATACGACATGCTGTGTGCACTTAATTGTGCTCACAAACCATTTAAGTGGCCTCCATTTGCCAGGTGAGTGAAATTAAATACTTTTATACCATCTCTATAAATGTATTTGCTTTATTTAAGATCATTTATCATTTATATTTTTCTTTAGACCTGTAAAGCACTCCAAAATCTGACAGATTGATTAGTTCTAGGCTCTAGAACAGACGTCTGAAATGTTGTAATAGAGTATTATGCCTGGATTTCCTAAATAGTCTTGCATTTACTAATGCAAGTAATATTAATATTTGAAGAATTTGAAAGTAACTCGCATTTTCCTCTTATGGAAAAAGTAATAAGAACAATGCTTAGTAGCTTAATGTATTACAACAGTGTTTTAAAAAGACTAAACACTTTATTGATATAGTGTACAACCAAGCACATGTGGTCAGAACACAAACAAGGTTGCAGATAATGAAGTATTAAGCTTTTCTCTCAAAGAAAAGCCCCTCTAAGCAAAATGATATCAGGCTTCTGTAGCTCCACTCACGCTCCGCCTCTTTGCCCTTGTTTGGTATTCCCCAGTTGATGTGATAACGCGCGGACAAAATGGCGACGGTCGGCCACACCTACTTGTAGCTTTATTTGAGCTCTTCAGAAACCTATGGGTGACGTCACTGATACTACGTCCATATCTTTTACAGTCTATGGTTTAGCTCCAACCCAAATCTAACACACCTGAACCAGCTAACCAAGCTCTTACTAGATATACTGGAAACTTACTGGCAGGTATGTTGAAGCAAGTTAGAGCTAAACATCAGGACACCAACCCTCCAGGACAAAGTTTAGGACCCTGCCCTAAACTCAAGCCCTTGGGAACTTTACTGTTGTGATGTCACTATCACATTGCATTCTGGGACATATAGGTGCTGAAGTGGACATATGAAGCCAAAATCGAGATTATGTCCATGTAACTTCCCTTGTTCACTTGATAATGTGGAACACACTTCAAAATGGCGGCGGGAATTTTAGATTAATTTATCAATTAAAAATAGCTTTGATACATAGTAACACTATAACACTTTTTTAATGTTTTATTTTAAGTTTTATTGTATTTTATTGAAATTTGTATTGTTTATTCATTCATTTATTTTCCTTCAGCTTAGTCCCTTTATTCATCATGGGTCGCCACAGCGAAATGAACCGCCAACTTATCCAGCATATGTTTTATGCAGCGGATGCCCTTGCAGCTGCAACCCATCACTGGGAAACACCCATACACACTCATTCACACACATACACTATGGCCAATTTAGCTTATTCAATTCACCGTCTTTGGACTGTGGGGGAAACCGGAGCACCCGGAGGAAAACCACACTAACACTGGGAGAACATGCAAACTCCACATAGAAATGCCAACTGGTCAGTGCCAATAGCCTAGTGGTTAAGTGCGTTGACATTCAGCACCATGGTGCTCACGGCGACTATATAACATTTAACTATATAACTATAAAACATTTAACTAAATAACAT